>JBBMJZ010413098.1:9268721-9280201 GCA_037833815.1 Zingiber zerumbet | reverse complement strand
CAAAAGAATGTTGAATCGATCGAGCGATCGATTCAAGCCTTCCCAATCGATCAGCTGATCGATTGGGTTATGACCATTGCGCAGGTTGCAGGTTTTGGACGGCTGGGATCGCTGGAATCTGACGTGACAATCGATTGGGAGAAAACCCAATTAATTGGGAGCCCTAGAAGCGCCAAGTATAAAGTCGTTGCACGCTTTCTTCTTCACAAGCGTTCTCCTGATTTTCATACGACTTCTCCGACTACTCTCCGCCAATTCTTGGAAGCTCTTGGAGATAAGTGTTGTTGCACTTCCAAGGTTCAAGAGGCATCTACAAGCAACAAGAGAGCAAGAAGAAGGTTTTTTCCTTTGTATTCTTTGTATTTTTCTTCTTGCATTGAGTTGTATACTTGTGTATGTTGTAAGAGGTTTCTCCACCTCCGATAGTACCAAGAAGGAGTTGTTTTTCATAGTGGAGAGTTCGCGTATGTATGGATCCTTGGATTAGTCACCTCAGCTTGAGGTGGGTACCAAGTAAATCATTCATGTTAGTATTGTAAGTGTGTTTCATGGTTCATTCCACTGCATATCATCATCACGAAGCAAGACAACGAGCGCGACGAATTATTCACCCCCTCTAGCTACAAATCGACCCTAACAAGGACATGACTATAGGTGAAAAGGATAGAATTTTAGCTATAAAAGACATAATCATAGCTAAACAAGAAAATAAAATATAGAGCTCCAAAAACTGCTATAGAGCAAGGTATCAAAAAAGTAACCAGCAACCCCTACCCTAGATAAAGAGGTCATAGAGCCTAATATGCCAAAACATATAAGAATAAAGAGGCGTGCCAAAAGGGGTATTGGATCACTACCTACAAAATTTGAATGAGCTCCCAAAAGAAAAAGAACTGCTAGAAAACAAACAAATAAGGGAAAAGAGAAAGGCAAAGATATTGTTCATCATGAAGATCCAAAAGTCTCTATCCCATCAAAAAGTGAAGCCATAGTTTCATCAAATCAACAAATCAAACTTGCTGAGATTCAGAAGATCAAAACCAAAGTATTGAAAGTAGAGTTGATTGTGTAATTATCCCAGGTTAGTTTTGATATGGTCAACCAAGTCAATTTAGGTCCTGTTATATTTAATGCCTTGTGTCTAAGTGTGTAGAAGCCTATAAAAATAAGAAGTTGAGCGGAAATGTAGCGGACGAGAAAGATTGCATGGAAAGTGAGTCGACAAGCTCAGTGCATTTGAGGGATGAGAAGTTATCGAAGAGTACATTGTTGGAGCGAGAAGAACACGTGTAGCTGTCTGAAGGACAAGAAGTCAAGGATGAAGTTTGCTCGAAGAGAAGGTCGGAGTTGTGTTCTGGTGAGCTCAACTCTGGACGGTCGGAGTATCACCAAAAAGGAAGAACAAGGAAGAGTTAACCTTTCTCGAAGGTTAACTGTTCAAGATGATTGATAGAAGACACCCTTAAGGAAGATGGAAGGCACCCTTAAGGAAAATGGAAGGCATCCTCATGCCTTCATGGAAGGCACCCTCAAACTAGTTGGAGGCGCCTCAAGTAGTCATTGAGAGAGGATAAAGTTTTATCGCTAGAGGATAAGCTCTATCCTCTTGGAAGCACCTTGGACCTCCTTGGAGGTGCCTCTGAACAACGAGCATCAACAGATACTTCATCCTAAGAGGCTATAAAAAGCCTCCTGGAACTAGGAAATAAATAATTTTTGTATTAGTTTCTTAATTAATTTCTGAGCTATTAAAGAGTGTAAGGGGCTTCTCTGCATTCAACATAGGAGATTCTTTTTTAGTGGAGTTTGACAACTGCCTTGGATTAACAACTATCTAATTGTAACTAAATAAAAATCCTATCCTTCTTACTTACTACTTTTTTAAGTTGTTATTTCTTTTAATGTTAATTGTTTGTATTTAACTAACTTGTATACTTGCTAAAGTTCCAAGTAAGAGAATTTCGCTAACTCCCATTTTAGGCAATTCACCCCCTCTTTTTAGCTATATCTAGGTCCAACAAGTAGTATTAGAGCCCAACTGTCTCAGAAGGATTAACTACCGGCTGAAGCATCAAGACGATGGTCGGATCTAGCATTCATTCGCCAAAGTTCGAGGGAGAGTTCACAATGTGAAAAAAGTGAATGAAGGTATTCTTCAAAATAGACTTTGAAATTCTTTTAATAATTAAATACTATTTTATAGCACCTAAAGATCAGCAGGGAGGTAAAAAAGAAGAATACTTATGGACCAAAAAGGAACAAGCCAACTTTATAGCGAACGATCAAGCTGAATTCCACCTGCTGATCGTACTTCCACCCCAGAAAGTCAATCGGGTCGATGCCTATGAGTCAACCAATGAACTCTGGGAGAAATTTCTAGAGTTGCATGAAGGAACCTCGGAGGCCAAGCTAGCAAAACAAGATCTGCTCTGAAATCAACTGACGAACTTATGGAAGGAAAAGAAATAAACAGTAGCTCATCTACACGCAAGAATCAAGGAGTTGATCACCGATCTAGCAAACCTCGAAGAAGCGGTAACTAATCAGGACTCTCTCTGATACATGTTCAATGCCTTTCCGAGAACACCAGAGTTGATATCAATTGTTGACTCCTACTACATCTCAAAGGACTTAGAGATAAGTACACTAGAAAATATTTTTTCTACATTTGAATTACATGAATCTCAATATGCAAACTCAAGAAAAGAAAAGGAGCCAATTCATAACCTAGCACTGCAAGCCCAGAAGAATGAACCAAGTTTATACTCATCAGCAAACGAAAACAAGCATGCATACGTGGTAAGAAAACTTTCAAAATTCTTTAAGTCTATCAGTTATAGGCCAAGAAACCTCTTCTAGGGAAAAGGAAAATAAGATGTTACAACTGCAATGAAGAACAATACATAAAAGATAGCTATACAAAAGTGAAGGAAACCACTAATAGAAATAAAGTCTTTAAAGAGACACATAAATGCCCTTATTGTATACTTTTAGTGACACTAAAGTTATGATGCCTTCAACAAAAAATGTATTAATATGCGGTGTTAGCTTAGGCCCTCTACTATTCTTGATATTTATATAATGTTATTATAATATATTTATGCTAACTTTAAAAGTATCTTAATTCTAGAGATATACTGATAATTGAAAATATCAGGAAAGATAATTTATAAGGTCATTTTAAAGTATCACCTTAACTAATATATAATGATACTATTAAATGTCAGTTATAATAATTTATAAAGACATTAAAATTTATCACTAATATTTATTTAAAATATATAATCTTAATTCAAAATTTACACATCATCACAAGTCACCCATCACATATAATAAAAAAATTTACATCCAATTCATCAACCACATCATTACCATTCATCACAATTTATCACATCCATCACATGTCATTGAATTTTTATTCATCTAATAATTATTTGAGTCAAATTTACAAATACAATACTCATTTAAAAGTACTGATTCCAAAGCTAGCTAAATACTAATAAAAAGCACTCAAAACATTAAATTTTAGAACAAACAAAATCTTGTAAAAATAAAAACTCAACTAACTTAATATGAATCATCTTTAACCATCAATTATAAGTAATATTCATGTACTTGCCGCCTACAAATACAATGCATTTATTTGTGTAAGTAAAATAAGCAATAAAAATATAAAATTAATGAAAATAATTTAAAAGATTAAATGTCATACCAAACGAGAAACATATGAAGTATCATTTCATATACACTAATAGTAGTCTTCACTTATTATAAACTGTAAATACATTTCATATTTGTTTAAAATTTTAATAACACGATAAATATAAAAACTTGATAATATTTTACTAAAAAATTTAAATCATACTAGATGAAAAGGGAAAACTATCATTCCTCCAAATACATCCTTCAGATGATAAGTCCAAGCTATCATATTTACATTTCTAGTTAATGGTGGTAGAGGATTGACAAACTCACAAAAATCCTTGAGATATATTTCTAGTCAAGTGGTTGTCAAGTAGATTGTGATCAATCCCAATGAAAGTGTACCTAATTTCGATAATGTTCAATTTGTATTCTGCAACAACAACAAGTACTTTAGTAATCATCGTCAAAATTAAATGATAATGGAATATCATAGAGCATCAACGAATGGGGAGCTACTTCAAAGGAAAGCAATAATAAAGGGGGAGAGTCAAACTTCGAGATCGAATAGTAAGTGAGGTATGTCTTCTTCCTCCTAACCAACTTTATGAAAGTATAAAATTAATATCAGAATCTTTATGCAAACTTAAAACAAAGAATAATAAATTAAAAAGAAAAACTTAGACTTAAAAACTATTTAGCTAAAGCATGTCCCTTAGAAAATTTTGAATAAACTGAAAATTGAAAATGATAAACTAAAAGAGTAATAAAATTACTGAAAAAGAATGATGCATGCTCGAACTTTTTATCTTCAAAATTTAGAAACAATGGAGGTTTAAATTAGTACATTAGGAATCATATGGACCAAATTAGAAAAGTGACTCAAAATTTATTTCAAAAATTTATCATTTTAATTCAGTAAGTAGAAATTTATATTGGGTGCCCAAATCATATTTAGTTTGATTTAATTAACTCTTATGCATGTTAAAATAAAATTTTAGTTTAATCTTGTTATTGTTAAGGAAAATTAGTTATTTCATATACTTACTATTCATGTTTCATATTCAAATATTTCGATGTGATAATCAAATTCATTTTCTATTAGATTAGTTTTTTTTTTTTTGAGATTTTTTGATAATTATCCGAGTTTTTATGGATTTTTAATCAAAAAATAAATTTTAAAATTCATTTGGAATTAATTTTGAAAATTTTGATTTTTTTTGTAAATTACCATTGTATTTTAAACATTGAGAAAAATCAGAAAAAAAATTTGAATTAAAAATATATTTTTAATTTAAATTCAAAAGTCATTTCTGTTAAAAATAAGTATTTTGGTCTAAATAAAAATAATTTTGTTATGAATTTTTTCTCCTGGTCCTAATTTTTCTTTTTGACCACAAAATTGTTTTTGGCATTTTCCAAAACTTAAAAATATTTTTTTTTTCAAACCTGAGATTTAATTAACAAAAATTATTACTTTTGAAAATTAATTTCAATAAAAAGCAATATTCTTGAAAAACTCTATTTTAAACCCCAAGAAAATTTTCCAAATTTTTTAAATAAGTTTTCCTATTTTTTTCTTATTTTTTGATGTGATCAAAGGGGGAGAAAATGTAGGAGTTATGTTAAGGGGGAGATATATTCTACATATTTCATTTTTTGCAATTTTTTTATATTTAATAATTGAAATTTTAATTTCATATTTTTTATTTTATTATCTTAACTTAACTTGGGTTGATGCACATCAAAAATGAGGAGATTGTAAGTATCCCAAGTTGATTTTGATGTGGTCAACCAAGCTAAGTTAGGGAGGAAGTCTGTTCGAGAAGAAGGTCGGAGTTGGGTTCGGGTGAGCTCAACTCTGGACATTTGGAGCATCACCCAAAAGAAAGAATAAGGAAGAGTTAACTTTTCTTGAAGGTTAATTGTTCAAGTTGACTGGTAGAAGGCACTCTCAAGGAAGATGGAAGGCGCCCTCATGCCATTTCATGGAAGATGCCCTCAAGGAAGATGGAAGGCACCCTCACGCCTTCATGGGAGGCACCCTCAAGTTGGTTGGATGCACCTCTAGTAGCCATTGAGCGAGGATAAAGTCTAATCTCTAGAGGATAAGGTCCATCCTCTTGGAGGTGCCTCTGAGCGATGAACATCAACGAATACTTCATTCCAAGAGGCTATAAAAAATCCACTGGAGCTAGGAAATAAACAACTTTTGTATTTATTTCCTAATTAATTTCTGAGCTATTAAAGAGTGTAAGAGGCTTTTCCACCTTCAATAAAGGAGATTCTTTTTGAATAAAGCTTTTTAACTGTCTTGAATTAACAACTATCTAAGTTGTAATAAAGTAAAAATCCTAGCCTTCTTACTTATTATTTTTTTAAGTTGTTATTTCTTTTAATATCAATTGTTTGTGCTTAACTAACTTGTATCCTTACTAAAGCTCCAAGCAAGAGAATTTAACTAACTCCTATTTTAGGCAATTCACCTCCCTCTTGTCGGTCGCACCTGGGTCCAACAGATTGTAGTTAATTCTTCTTATTATTAATTCTCAATGACATGTTTGTCTATGTACGAAGATATGTTTTAAGAAAATTAAAGATGTTGTTGTAGCAGATGTATTATTGAAGCTCGGTCAATTAAAGTGAGTAAGTTGATAGCGTATTTACATAAACATGTAAAACAATGATAATTAATTTGTTCAAGTTTTAATAAGAATAATAATTTTCTCATCTTTTTCATGTTGTATGGATAATAATATATTTGAATGTTAAATTTCACTATCAGCATTAAAAATAGTTGAATATTAAAATTCACTATCAACATTGATAACATTTTAATGTAATTGTTCATAGTTGCTACAATTGTATCATCTATGAATATTATTCAATTATAATAATAGTGATAATTTATTATTATGTTTGTGTTTATTTATGTAGGTTTACAGTGCTTCTAGTATGATCCAACTCTATTTTCTCATTAGAGTTGAAATCTTTCATGACAATATTTGATTGGACTCAATACACTAAGATGATTGCATAAATGTATATTTTGTAATTTTAGCAAATGAAGTTAAAACCTCTAATACACCATACTACTCATTCATATTTTGTGGAGTTGGATTTAAGGTAAGTATCTGACTACCTGAGCTAATCTTATTTATTTTTTCTTGGATTTAGTCTACTAAAAATTATTCTTATTTACATAGGATATATTTTCAATGATGCATGTTGACGAATTGCACCAAACTGTGAAAAGTGATGAAGATAAGGTCATTAGATATATCTTTTGTCCTCTTAATAATGAAGATGATTACTAACATCTATTGGTCATAGACCTAGATGAATGTCAAATAATTCATTATAACTCTCTAGGTACTATAGAAAATTACATTGTTGTCTTTGAAAAAACTATAAGTATTAAGTTCTATATTCTATTATAATAAGATTTTGATATGTATTGATTACTAATATCATTTATGTGTATGTGAAGTTTTTAAGAATCTCAACTGGTCATACTTTTACAGATGACATCGAGGTTTAGCACCTATTTTTGATAGGAAGTTTGAAATGCTTCAAGTTAATGTCTCCACACAAAGCAAGTCATAAGTTTTTGTTTATGTATCATATTCTTGATTGCAATTAGATTCTTACAAGTTAAAAAAATCTTGTAAGTTAGATTGTGCTTTTTTATGATGCGCTATGAGGAGAGTTTGATATTTTAGAGATCAACTAAATTCATACAATCTGAAATGAATGTTAGGTTTAGGGTTGGACATAAAATTATGATAGACAAAAATTGAAAGTCTATGTTTATATAATGTTGTTTTCTATATAATATCAATGGAAAAATTTAAATTGTGTATTTGTATATAAAAAAGTGTGATAAGATATTGTTCGCATGATGTTGATTTGGTTGCATTAAATTTTAAGTTTGTATTTGTACAATAACGATGTAGTAGCTATGAGTCCGTAGCTACTACAGCGTTAAGTCTGTATTATAGTAGCTATGGAACCGTAGATACTATAACGTTGTCTCCTAATAGTGTTGAATTACATTGTAGAAGGTATGAGTCCGTAGCTGCTACGACGTTAAGTTTGTGTTGTAGCAGATATGTAACCGTAGCTACTACAACGTGGTCCCCTAAGAGTGTTCAATCACATTGCAACAGCTACGAGTCTATAGCTGCTAAAACATGTTCTTGATTAATTAAATTTAACCAATTCCTTTCTTGCGTTTAATAGGTTATAACTCTGGAAATAATGTTTCAACTCTTTGAATTAAATTTCTCCTCTCTTGCATTTAATAGGCTATAACTCTGGAATTGATGAGATTCACACCAGTATAAAGATTACATCCTAGCGTATGTTAACCTTTCACCTTCTGATCATGGTTCCAAACTCTTCGCAAATCATGGTGCGTTTTAAATTGCTTGAAACCAAGACCTTCTAGTCCCTTAATAGTGCTCAATGATTCAAATTTTGACACTTCTATGGGGTCTTGGGAAGATTCTTGCCCCTCTGTGCCTCTGAACATTTTAGCAAGTCCTTCTACACTAACAGTTCCTTAGCAGAATTATGAGGTGAGAGAGTTGAAGGCTACCCTTTAAACACTGGAAAAGACTCCTACCACACTTGCCAAGTTGAATAACAAGTGACAAAAGTTAATGCAACTCTAAAAGTGGTCATCCGATATGCTGGTAAAGCCTTAGGATTATTTTGTTGATATTCCTTTTGGTTTATGTTATAACAAATATTTTGAGTCACCTTTTGTATGTATTATAACTTTTACTTTTAATGTTTAATGGTGGGTATTAAGTTATACCTTACCCTTGTATATAGAGGTTTAGTAGCTATAGATCTGTAGCTACTACTGTTGGTGTAAGGAGCACAAGAATTGAACCTATGTTTTGATATTCTCAAAGGTTCAAATTAAGTCTTGTAATGATCTAATGGATTGATCAAGCTTGCAAGATGCCCAACTTAGAAAGTCCTAGTAGGTCAGCTAAATCAGATACTAAGCAGTCGAAGTCTTGACATATAGTGGAAATCAAGTAGGAAGTCTGGATGGGTCAAGTGGATCAGTCAGAGAGGACTTGAGATCGAATCAGGAACCCTGGTAGGGCAATTAGATGCTAAACAGATAAAGTCCAAACAAACCTGAAAAATTGAATGTTTGGTGAGTAAGTTGAGGTAAGCTCCTGGAGTGGAGTTATGAGGTCGTGTTCCAATCAGGACAAACCTTAGGCATTGATCCAACTAAAGAAATCAATGGAGGTTTCTAAGATGAGATCAAGAAAGTCTTAACTGTCACACTCATACATTTATTTCATCTATTATCTAACTATATTTTGTAGGACTACTATTATTATTTGTTATGCCAATTTTATTTTGTAGATAAATAAAGTTTGAGGTTGACCGAGGGTTCATTCGACTAATCGTGTGGTTCAGTTGACCGATCCAACCAACGTTGCACAAATCAGATCGAAGTCCAACTAAAATGGTATACAATATGTTTAGTCAATGAATAAATATTTTCAGTTGACTGATCCAGCCATTGTGGCAAACAATAAGATCACGATGAGGTAAAAATGGTAAACAGCTGGTTCCATCGATGGATGAACATGGTCATTCGACCAATCCATAAAAGGTAATGATAGTTATCAAATCAAACTGCACAGGAAAGGAAGTCCACAGGTTCTAATGAAAGATAGCTTAGATCAGTCGACTGAACAAAGTGATATATGGGATCTGATCGATCAAATCAGAGTAAATAAGGAAAGACGTGGAGTTCAGTCGACGGATAGGAGGATCCGTCGACGAAAAGGTTCAGTTGATAGAATGATTTTTCAGTCAGCTGACTAAACAGTGCCTATAAAACAAGACCAGGTTCAAGCCAACCATCACTTCTCTGTTCAAAATCAATTCACTTATTGCTTCATCTTGTCTATGCTATTATTGCATGTGCAAGTTTTGCTACTACTATGCCGAGATATTCTTCGATAATCTATGCTAAAGATTAATTCTTCGTTATCGATCTATTTGTTATTGTACTTCCATATTATTGTAACTGCTTATCTCTTGTACAAAACCGCTTATTCTTCAAAAGTTTTCAGAGAGAAAAACTATATTAGTTTACCCATTAGAAGCGATCAAGAATCACATACCTTCGAGTAGTTGTCGTTGGACTACGAACCAAGTAAAATCGACTATCTCTTTGCCTTTTGTTTTTACTTTTATTCCGCTTCAAATTTGGTTTTATAAAAGATGAAAAAGAAAAGATTTTAAAATGAACAAGATCAGATCCGCCCCCTCTCATATTCAATGATCCTACAATTAATATCAGAACAAAGCTGCTCTGAAAAAATTTAACAGTTTTTTGAGCTTATTTTATTCTTTTCTTTGCATTACTTCTTTTCTTTATCTCGCACTACTAATCCCAAGATAAGTCTTGGAAATCTCTTTTAGTTTATCTTGTTTAATAAGAATGACAAGTTTCCACCAAAAATGTTATAGAACTGTTAGCCCACCACTCTTCAATGGAGAAGACTTCAATTATTGCAAGAGGAGGATGAAGTGTTTTCTAATGTTCGACATCGATATGTGGTTTAGCCTCAAAAAGGGCTACATACCACCGAGCGAAAACGGAGAATCACTAGATCTGGAAAAGTGGAATCTCGAGATGAAGAGGAAGGCCCAAATAGACTACAAGGTAATGAACACTCTCCAGTCCAGTCTAATAAAGGAGGAGCTCAACAGGATCAATCCATTCAAGAACACTAAAGAACTTTGGGATTGATGAGTCTAGTTGCATGAAGGAACAGACCACTCGAAGGCAACCAAACAAGATCTTCTTTTAAATCAATTATTGAATATTAAAATATTTCATGGAAAAACTGTGACTCAACTACACGTGATGATAAAAGACATCATTAATGGGCTCCACCTCATCGGCCAACAACTCAAAAGTTGAGGCATTATAAGGTGTGTGTTGACTTTTCCTCAAAACGCATTATGAGCATCTATGGTAGATGTGTACAAGGTCTCGAAGGATATTTTAATAATAAAATTAGATGAACTATTTTTTGAATTAGAATTACACGAGAAGACTAATTCTAGTTAATCCAAGAAAGATATTGCTTTGTTTACAGATCAAAATAAAAGCAAAGATGCCAAAACTAAGACTCGACCAATACAAGAATCTGAAAGTGAGTTAGACTCAAACTCCAATAACAAAGAAGAAATTGTAAACATGGTCTAGAAAATATTTACAAAAAGGAAGAAGTTTACCCAAAGAGATCTAAAGAAGGTGGTACAACAAAATCCAAGCAAATCTAAATATGACGTAACATGCTTTGGTTGCAACTCAAATGGTCATTGCAAGAATGAATGCCCAAACTTGAAGGAGAAAAAACCCAAAAAATCAAGAAGAATGAAAGCACTCAAGGTCACTTGGGATGGATCGTCTTCGGAAGAGTCAAATGTAGAGAAACTGAATCAATCAAGCCTCGTGGCATTTATGGCAAAAAAATAGAACTTCCTCGAATGTAAGTCCGAGATCGAATCTGAGTCTGAGTTTGAGTCTGATTCAAGTCACAAATCCATATCTAGTTTAGAAGGACTAGATGAGCTAACCTCACCCTTAGAGAATAAAATGCTTGGAATAATTGTTTGATTATCTAAAAAGTTAGCTAAATCTGAGGATCAGATTGACTCGCTCCTTAAGGAAGTCAAACATCTTAAGGAACAAGTCAACTTGAACCCCTCAACTAACCAAGTATCCCCAAAACATGTTTAATTAACCAAAATGGACCACAACTATATTAGGTCCCCAAGAATCA
>JBBMJZ010413098.1:9236229-9250722 GCA_037833815.1 Zingiber zerumbet | reverse complement strand
ATTGATCAGACATTTTTTTCGTTTTCAATATCATGTTAAATAATTTTGTAAGTCATTCAATACCTTGTTTCCCTAGGTACTTCCATACCTCTATCGGAATATCATCTGGTCCAACGACTTTTCCATTGTACATCTCATTTAAAGTTTGTTTTACTTCTGAAGTTTGAATTCTACGATAAAAATTAAAATTTTTATGCTCATTTGACCTACTTAAAGTTTGCTCGTAGGTTTGCTAATTGGGATATAATGTTTCTGCCCATCATTGCACCCAGCTTGATACTAGCCCACTTGTCCCATCTAGGCTGATGAGTTTGTAGTCTGTATGAACCAACTCGGTCATTTTGGTCCAACCAGCTTGCTCGACCTACTATACCCAATCAGCTAACCATCTCATCCAGCCCAACTTGATTGTTTAGTCATCTTAGTAGGACCAACCTGCTCCATCTATTTAGGTCAACTGATCCGTTCTATCCAATTGGTCTGACTTGTCCTCACTCTCATTTTGTCCGGACTTGTCCTCACACTCATTTTGTCCGGACTGACTGATCTACTTCGTATGAACCACCTAGCTAACTTATTCAAACTGGCCGACCCAATTTATTTGCCCACTGAACTCATCTAAACTGACCAACCCGTCCAACCAAACTAGACTGACCATCCATCTCCACACCTGTGTCCATTTCAGTCCAGTTGTCCTATCTAACAATTTTGACCCAACTAGCCAAATCAACCCGTTCAACTCAACTGTTTAATCTGGCTCATTTGTCCAGTCTGACACATTCAGTCAACCAACTAAACACACCATTAATGCAATGCCTTTTTGACTAGTCTATAACAAGGCTGCAAAAACTAATCTTACGTTTAGCAGCTATTTTACAGTATGGACAGCTTCGTCACTTGCATAATCTACCAACTCCTACAGAGTTATCATGTTTTGGCTCAAATGGATCATCTTTATGGAAATACTGAAATAGAATTTCATGATTTCATCATTATTTTTTTTAAAAAAAATTATCCTCGACAATAGGTATCCTTCAATGATAAAATGTATTATGTGAAGGCATTTAGTTATAGTTAATTAGTTATCTGGTTATATCTGAAGGAATTGGACAGAAACGTATGCATTTGGTTCAGTTCTATTTTTATTCGACTAGATTTCTGCTATGTAGAGGTCGAACCAATTGCATACCACAATGTGATTCCAAGTCACTTGTATCCACCACTTAATATTCCACCAGCAATAATATATGTATTAAGTGAAGACATTTTAGTTATAGTTAATTAATTATCCTGTTCAGCAAGAAGAAATAGAACTAAATAAATGTATTAGGTTGGGTTCAATTTGCATCCACAATAATTCAGTATGTAAAGGTCAAACTAATGGCGTACCCCAGAGATTCTAAGTTCCTACATCCCTTTTTCCTGATTAGTTAATTACTATGAACTTAATCATAAAGAAATGAGAAGACTTCACCTGATCAAATATGAAGCGGTTAGCAACACGCTTAACAGTGCTTGCATCCACTGCATCTATCCGAGCAAAAAGTTCAGCAACTGGAATTCTACGACCATATGTAAGTATCTGGAAAGAAAAAGAATTAGTAGCAAAAAGAAGATAGATGGCTGGCCACAACATAAACTTCTTGTAATCGAGTATTATATCCTGTGCTAGTGAACAATCATTGTATGTTGTCAAATATTACCTGTCGGCCAATATCCTCGGCAATAGGGCTGGTACCATCAATGTGAAGTTGTAGAGAAGCTTTAAGCTGTAAAATCCTTGACTATTAGAAAATTATAATTGAAAAAATACAACTATAAAATAAACTTGGCCTGCCAAGCATTCAGATTATGATTGATAGAGAGGTTCAAAACATAACAACTATATAATTTGTAACTATAGTCAAACGAGATAGATTTCTTTCAAGGTATACATTTCTGTGTTGCAAGTTGCACCTTGATATGAGTCAAATTCAGGAGATCTAGGCCACATATTCTGTGTTGCAAGTCAGATTGTTTCATAGCCTACCTCTCCCCAGTCCTAGAAGCCGATCATTTGCAAAACTACAAAAACAACCAACCATAAGCCCAATTGCATCAGAACTCATAGAGCTGATAATAAGGTTGTGCTGATGATGACTTGACATCACCAAGGCAACATGCTCAATGGGTTTAGGTCCGATGGAGCTTGGAGAAGGTTGCATGAGGCATCTGAAAGACAGGACAAGAAGCATTGAGGTCGTGTTGGAGTAGCTCATGGAACTTAACTTGGTGTGACCAAGTTGGTTGGATCGATGGCTCAAGGTCATTGGAAAGTAAAAAAGAATCAAATGGGACGCTAGAAGGACCACAAGACAAGGAGCATCCAGACACAACATTGATTATAGTCGGAAGAAGGTGGACTAAGTAGGTGAAGCATGAAGGATAACATGTGGAGTGGGCTACGGGGTGAAAAGTCGTTCATTAGGATGACCACAAGACAAGGAGCATCGAGACACAACATTGATTATAGTTGGAAGAAGGTGGACTAAGTAGTGAAGCACGAAGGATAACATATGGAGTGGGCTAAGGGGAAAAAAGTAGATCATTAGGATGACCGTTGTAGAGGTTCCAATGGATAAAGTGGATCCAACCAACTGATGAACTTTGTTGACTAGGCAATTGACTTCCATTTTATTGTGTTCAGTTGAGAATCGACTGATGATGAAATTTGATAACTCTACAAGAAAGTGAGAAGTAACCGCTGATTTGACACACTTAAGCTACAACAGTCAGATCACCTGTGAACTGATGGTTGACAGTTCGAAATCACTGTTTCAAGGTTCAAAAATCTCGAGCTTTATCCTTTAAAGCCACAGTTCACAGTTTAGAAGTGTTGATTATGTTTCGACTTTCGAGTCAAAGTTCATTGTTGGCTCAGGGTTATTATTTATATTTTAATTTTTAAAAATATATTCAACAATTTGGAAAAGTTAAAAAAAAAACGCTTGAATTTATTTAAGCCCTCTAACATAGTATGCTCAAACTGGTGGTTCACGATTCATTTGGGGTTGGAACCTTAACCGGCCTATCCCTAGACGGGTCGGTTACAATTTTGGTTGATCAACATGTAATTGACTCGTAGGCCCAGTTAAGGTTCTGAGCAGGGTTTGGTTCGAACTCAGCCTATGGTTGACAAGGTGACAAAAGACGACTACGCTCGCCCCAGCGCCCTGCCAACCCGTCCCAAGGCCAACACGGGGAGGTAAATCACGGGTGGCTACTAGCCTTTGGAATAGTGACTGACGCTTGAGGGAGACATTTACCTCAGCTATGCCGAGATTCGAACCCTAGACCTCATGGTGGAAGCACTTCATGCGCTAGCCACTAAACCATCCCAAGGGGACGAGATTATTTGTGGTGGAAGCTAGAGCGATCAAGTAGTCAGCAGTCGACTAATAGTTGACCCAATTGATTTATTGGGGAGAGAGCAATCGAATGGTAATTAAAATTGAAGAATATTAAAGATTATAAAAGGAGAACTAAGAGGAACATTTAAAGGCTAACGAAAATTCTTATTCTCTATTCTCTTGTGGTTCTTTATAGCCTAATCCTCTAAAAGCATTAACTTGTAAAGTTTATTGTTGTCAGAGGTTTCTCCACCTTCAGAACAAGAAGGTATCCAAGAAATAGAAAGATAGTGGACTTTTAGGAATGATTCTTCGATGAGTTGTAGGACATAGAGTAGGAATGAGGGTTCCTAATCACATTATATTGTAGTGTTAGCATTGTGGTATGTCTTGACTTGCTTATGTTTTATTTCCGCCGCTAATTTTGTTTGTGTAATCTTATTAATGTTTTAGCAAGAGTAGAAAATTTATATTCGAGGGTCAATCACTATTCACCACCCTTTAGTCATTTCAACAAGGTCCACATACAATACCTGGATTAACCAAAAAAAAAAAAGGTCCACATACGCAATTATGATCTTCTGCTAAATCAATACTTTTTTAAATCACTTTCAACTAAGTTAAAATTTACCTTTATTTCCCTTAAACCTCTCACCCATTCAACTCTTATTTGATTTATTTTGTCTACCTTTAGAGTTTAATCACCGTCATTAAACATGCATATACTAAACATATACTTCTCATCATATATCTATTAAAGCTTATTAATAGCTAGACATATTTGCTAAACCAACCCTCTTTTATGGTCCCACATATTCATCTGATATATTCTCATCATATATCTTACCTTCCAAATCTATGGTACACTAACCTTTTGTATGAGTGTTTTCTGTCTAGCAAGCTGATCCTTGAACTATGGCTAGCATACCAATGTTTTATTGAATTTTCCCTTTAGCCTAGAAGGCACATGATGAGAAATATATGCAATGAACTAATACTCTTGCATCCATGTAAACATTTTGAGAATCAATCAATTGACATTCCATGCTTCTCTTTCTCAACCACAAACCAAGAACATACATTTCTAAAAAGACAAACAATAGTGTAAAAAATATTCCAACAGCACAAGTTTTTCTGACAGAATAATTGTATGATGTGCACTTGAATTCTATATCAGCTCAAAGTATCAAAGAAACACAAATAACCAAAATAAACCATGACCTTTTCTACATCTTATAAGACATACTTTGTCAATGCTATAGATGGGCATTTCCTCCTGGATACACTCACATTCACATTGGTTGTTTGAATTGCAAAATATAAATGCAACAAGTGACCTTACTGCAAGTACTTGCTCAAAAGAAATTAATTCTAAGGTTACTTAGGAGATACCAACACTATTTTAGTTGCCTTAACTATTAGTCTCAAAGAATCACACATTCAAAGTGTTTGTGCAGTTTCATAAAAATTTTGTTCTATATGAAAGATGTTAACCAAAGTACTAAACTAGTAAGATGCTGCATGTAGCATCTTGAAAAGAAAAAAGAAAAAAACAGAAGCTCATTGGAAAGCTATCAACTATCTTTCTGCATCAAAAGTATCCAAGATCATATTTGCATCATCTTGATGTTCAGAATATAGCTATGCAGTTATGTATAGAATTTTAAAAAGTACATTGGATCACTTAATTACCTGATTTCGAGCACGAATAACATCAGTCTCTGAAACTCTGTAAGACAACTTGCTTATCTCATGCATTATTGCATAGGCCAAATCATCCAAGCAATCTGGCTGGTAATAAATGAGAAAAATGTAAGTTATTATGTGAAATGAATCTGGCAGGAGTTGAATGCAGGTTTTCTATTAGAAAAAGACACAGCAGATAGGAATCATGCTCCATTATCTTGATACAATCTAGCTTTAGATTTCAGATCCCTTAGCACAACTTAGTATATTTAGCAAAATGAGAAAGATTTGAAACAAAATGCTTGAGAGTTTAAGCTAGACAAGTAACTTTGCACAAGAACTTTAATCAGCGTGTGATGCATGCTTCACAATAGTATCATGTAGTGGCATTGTCAAAATGAGTTGTCATACGAAAAAGCAACATGTTAACAATAAGGTGAATAATTCCCTTTTGATCTAGAGAAAATCTGTTGTGCATTGCATATATGATAACATCTCAACAAGACAACCTAAAGGTAAAAAAGATTAGAAAATCTACTTGCCTGAGGGATACATCACGTGTTATTCATACCATCAATATGGAGCAATTCTGAAACTAATCTAAAAATGAGATTTAGTCGTTACAACTATCATTTGATGTTGAGCACAACTAGAGTTAAATCAGACAAAAATTTCCAATCTTTGAATACGGACATGTCCTTAGATAACCAATACATGCTCCAGTTAGACGATGTGAAACTATGATAAACACGCACATCAAACGAGGAAGACAAAAAAAGACTTAGTTAGCAATAATAAAATGAGATAAAATATATTTAAGTATAGATAATGATATAGTACGGGATAGAGCCCAATGGTGTAAAAGAATCTATATAGCTGACCCCACCCAGTGGGATAAAGTTTGGTTTTGTTGCTGAATACGTTGTATAAAGGAACTACCCTTCCTTCTCTATGCACATACAATTTTCTATGACATGCTTCATCATATGACAGTTTCAATAATTAGAACCACTTGATACCAAGCCACTTCAGTTACAATTCCTTCATGTTTCATTTAACTCCTATATTGCAATTGCATACTTATGTGCACAAATGTTAATGAGGTATGACATTGTGTTTGCTACCATCTTAATTTTATAGACCTTTTTACCTTTTTACCATTCATATCTCATGCTTGACCATATACTTAAGTTCTGCATGTCAACTTTGTCAATCCACTGCTACAAATTTACATTTTGTAATAGAGATTAGTAAGATGAGAATTACACTTTGTTTCCCAACGGATTGAGGAGGGAAAGGAATACATGTGGAAAAAAAATCATTTGAACGAAAAAAGAGAAAAGAAAAGAGAACGAAGAGGGAAAAGAATATCGCGAAAATCTTGTGAAAAAATGACAGAAAGAAAATAAAAAACAAAAGCAAGAGGCATTCGGTCGTGTGAGGCTGGCGGGAGGCCACGAGGCGCCACCCTACGCGAGGCACAGCCACCTCGTGCGTTCGCGCGGTGCCGCCTTGGTGAGGCGCGGTTGCCTCGTGTGGCCTCATGATGCTGCCCTAAGGTGTGGCCGCCTTGCTTGGTCTGTGGCTGGAGGGCATGGTGGAGATGCAGCAGAAGAAGAGAGAGGAAGAGGAGAAGAGAAAGGCATTCTATCCAATTTGAGTAGATAAAAAAAGGGCCAAAAAAATGATTCATGGATGGATTTACAAATCCATCCATCCATCAGTTGATAACCAGAAAACAGAGGAAAGGAGGAGTAATCCATCCTTCCTTGCTAAGTAAGCAATGGAAAACTTTCCCTACGGAAATCTTTCCCTCACTTTTTAAATCTGTCCTTCTAAGTAAAGAGAGTATTAAGTTCAACCAATCTGGCAAGAGCAATGGTGTGACTGGATGAAATTCTAAATAGATGACATCTAATTTCTATTGATGTAACTATTTAAGAATATTATAAAAATATATTGTTGCTCAATATAATGAATTTTGAAGCTAAAAAAATACACAACATAAATTTCATTATTTGGTGGCACGGGTATGACATACACAATCCCCATAAGATGTGTGAACTTCGAGTCATTTGGTTATTGATCATCAACTATTACTGCAATCCATTAAC
Source organism: Zingiber zerumbet (assembly GCA_037833815.1). Lineage (NCBI taxonomy): Eukaryota > Viridiplantae > Streptophyta > Magnoliopsida > Zingiberales > Zingiberaceae > Zingiber > Zingiber zerumbet. The sequence continues at coordinate 9,243,533 of JBBMJZ010413098.1, read as the reverse complement.
GTTCAAAGTTATCAACCACCATCAAATGTGAAACTGTTGATGCAATCATGCTTAAATTTTGATGTTTGTGCAAAGGTTGAAGTTAAAATATGTTGTGATCACTAATATAAAAGATGATAAATGTGCATGTGCATGTGCATGTGCAAGTTACTTGACATAGATATTGCAAGTGAAACAAATTGAAGTCCGAGCAAGTCAATGATACCAGATGTTTTGTAGATAGGGAAGGCTCGGAAGCAAGAAAAGCTTCTTAGCATGTGAAGTTTCGGAGGAAAATCCTCTTGAGATGTAACTTTGGATGATGTTGAGAGTTGAGTGCACTTGTACAAAGGGTTATCTGTTGGACTAGGTTTAGGCACGGGTTAACCTTAGAAGTGATATGAGTCAATGATCTACTCAACCAAATGTAACTTTCAATCAACTGAGACTTTAGTTGATTGGCCCCTCCAGTCAGGTAAAACCAAAAGGGAAGAGAATATTTTCATTTGTCTCTATTTGGAGAACAGTTAACTAGTGAGTTACAGTGGTTCATGATTTCTAAGCTTGCAAGAATAATTGACTAAAAGCAAATTGAGTCATTGAAGAACGATTATTTAACTACAATGGTTGATGATCTAAAAGCTTCAACAAGATGTGTCGACTAGAGGCAAATTCAATGATTGGTGCTATCGTTAAGGAGGACAATAGTTGATTGAAAGCTTACAGCAGTCAACTATATTCGTACTGGAAAATAAACTAAAATTTGGTTCATGTCATATTATAAATAAGAGACAAAGGCGCAATGGAAAGGCTATTAAAAGGTGTTCATGATCTTTCTTTTGTATCGCTTAGTTTGTATTGTGCCAATCATTTTTCTGTAAGAAAAATAATAAGAAGCTTCTCCATCCATGGAAGGTGTTTAAGAAAGGAAAAAAAAAATCAGTGATTTTTGAGGAGTGACTTACCAAAGAGTGATAGACCATGAAGAGACATAAAATTTCCCTTGTGAGCATTGTCCTTTAAATTGTTTTGTAATTTAGACTTGTTTTTGGAGAGGACTAATTAATTGTAAACAAACAAGCAATTGGTTGCTCAGCCCTCTCCCCTCCTCCTCCTCCTCCACTCTAACAACACCTATCAATCCAACTGAAGCTCCTTCTCCTCTCTAACATCAACTATCAATCCAACTGAAGATGATTCAATATTTCTATAATTGCTAGTAATGTAATTACTTTCAAGAATAGTTGTGAAAAGCGCGCGCCTGGCTGCGCCTAGGTACAACCAGGCAGTGACTCAAGCGTAGTACTTTAATGAAGCACGCTTAAACGCGCACCTTTTGAGAGGTTAAGGTGCACTTAAGGCGTAATTTTCCTCGCTTTATTGAAGTTTTAATTTTTTAAAAAACCCTTTAAATTAATTAGGTTGCATTACCTTACATGAATGCGGCACATTTTTCTTGCTTGACTTTTCTTTTGCGTGACTCTTCCTCTCCCCTAAAAAATCAACATCAACCTCCCCTCTCCTCCCTTCTCAAACGTGAACTCTTCTTTCACCTATAATATCAACATCAGTCTTCTAAATTTGGCTACACTTTCTTGCTTTGCTCCTTTTGTTTCGTCATAACTGTAGGATCGAAATAAATGAGAGAGGGGAGGATGAATCTCATTTTTAAAACTTTTCTTTTAAACTTTTAAAAACTTCACGAAAAACAAGTACGTAGCAGAAAAGTAACAATTGAAAACGCACAACAGAAAGTAAGAACACGTTTATTTTTACTTGGTTCGTAGCCTTGCGACTACTACTCTAAGGCTCACGATCCCTTGAACTGTTTCGATTGGGCAATTCACTAAATTCTCTGTTCGAAGATTCTTCGGGCAAAGAGGTTGAATACAGAAATGAGGAAAGTGTAACATCCTACACTTTCCTATGCAAGTATAATAAGAATAACAAAAAGAAGCAATCTTTTACCCACAATAATTTTGATTGAAGGTTGAAACTCGAAGTCAGTGTCATCCTTGCAGCAACAGTTGGGCACAGCAGAGTCACAAAAAGCAGTTGGGCGTAAGCAGCACAGTAGAATTAACTTGAAAGCTTGTACAGAATTGATTATGAAAGTTGTGGTTGAACCCTTCTTTTAAAGGGCATTGGGGGCGCCTCAGTTCATCTGGGCGCCTCCATGAACACTGATCCGATTCGAGAAGTTCAACTTCTATCCACTTGGGGGCACCTCCATTTGGATGAGAGCGCCTATAATGCTCTAACCTGAGGCACTTTAATTGAACCAGGGCACCTCCAATGCTGAAACTTCATCCTCGAAGTTTATCTCCTTTGAGCACCTCCAGCCATCCAAGGTGCCTCCAACCTCTCACTCAGGGCACCCTCCACTCAACTGAGGTCCATCGAGCACTGTTCATCTGAACTTCATTTTTGCTTTAAGCTCCTATAAAACATGTTAGTCCAAACTAACAAAAACAAATACCTACAAAACAGAGTTAACATAGATAATTAAAATTATGAATTAGATCATGTCTAACTAAAACCAGGATCTAGTCTTAGTCTCAACTTATATTTCCAAAATGGATCTAAGTTGAACCCGCGTCTACAATCCTATTGGGACTCATCCTCACTGGATCTATCTCCTCCAGTTGCTCACCTCCACTTACCATTTGCAGACTTACTTGACATCTGATTTCCTGACCCACTAGGTCTTCCTGCCAAATGTTCCATTTGGACTTTAGCCAGTTCTCAAGTCCTGCTAACCCAACTGGACTTCCTGCCAGATATCAGGTCCTCTCTGTCAGTTATCTAGTTTTGCTGACCTAACTAGACTTCAGCCTGGTGTTTGGTCCTCTAAACCCATCAAGTCTTTAAGCTTGCACACTTGGTAAATATATTAGAACACAATATGACTTAACTTTCAATCTTTAATAACATCAAAACACAAGTTCGATTCTGGTGCTCTCTGCACCAACAATAACAGTATATTTTTTCCTCACAGATTTAAGTTCATAAGTTTTCTTATCAGTTTTGTTTTTTTTCTTAGTTCAAAATTTACATTCTAATGATTTTGTTTTTTTCATTCCTCACAAATTCAAATTATAAATTAGTTTAGAATTTTCATTTAACTGATTTTGATTTTTCTTTAATTTGAAATTTGATTTTGATTATGAAAATAAACTATTTCAATATTTGAATGTTTGTGAATTTTATATTTACATTATTGTATAATAGTTGGTGAAATATTTGAATTTTGTTGAAATATTTTGGCAGAAATTTCCTATATATGTTTGAATGGTAAAAATTTATACCCCAAGCGCCTTTAGTAAGGCGCGCACCTCACTATGCGCCTAGCGCCTTAGGCCCCACAACACCCATGTGTTTTAAGCGCTTCACGCCTCAAATAACTATGCTTTCAAGGCAAAACATTTGTTTATAGCAGCTCCTCAAAGATACATAGTCATAACAAGAATGAATCTCTAACAAATTTAAGAGAAACCAGATGAATAGCAAATGATTCAAGGATCTACTGCAAAATTCTTCCTAAATCATGACTAGTTTGTAATAAAGTTCAATGTATCCAATTCAAAGAACGCAAATAAACGTCCTGTATACCAACCAATCACACTTCTATGGTACGAACACAGGATCTCATAAGATATAAGGAAAAGATGGCTAACCTTGGCAACTGCATAAACACCAAAAAGACCAGAATCCTTATAATTTGTGTTGAAGGCCATTACACTTTCTGCAATATCATTGATAGCAACTCTTTGGACTAGCCCTGAACTGTTTAAATACAGGTAGATAGTCATAAAGGAGTGCAAAGAAGTGTAAGTTAAAATCTAGTATTATCAAACTATTAGCATAAAACAAACAACAACCACCTACCCCATGTGCTTCCCCCAGCCTGAATTCTTGTTCCAAGAACCCAGCATAGACTGCATAACCATTAAAGCAATGGAATCTGGATCTGTCCAAGATGCTCCACTAAATGCGATAGCAAATTGTGCAAGTTGAATATCATCATCTATTATTCTAACCTGGATATCACACACTGTAGTTGTCAAAGAAGAAAAAACAATCTTGCACAAAGATAACATATCTAAGAGAGGTTAACTTCTTTATCTAGAAAAGGTTGACTTCACCACCATCAAATTTGTATCTGCCACAACTAGTTGGGGTCGGTTGCACGAATCATATGCCTCCCAATTGAGTTTTATGTAAGGCAATGCTACAAGTAATGTTAAAAATACGTAAATCATTCACTATTAAATTGACTAATGTGTTTTTCTTTTCTCCCTCTAGCCCTATTCCTTCCACTCAAGTTAAAATATTTCCAAGTATAGAATCTAATAATCTTTGAATATATTCATGTCATCTCATCCTATTTTCTTTCATTTTATAAGAAAGATTAACTTCATAAACTATTAACATTTGATCCCACCTCAGAACCAGTAAAAATAGCTGGTTCCCTTGCCATCAACTGAGATGCTGTAATAGGATTGTTTGACAGCTTTGGAAACTTCTTTTTCACTAGCTCAACAAGATCCTCATGCTTAATGGCACCAGCAGCTGAGATAACCTAAAGAATTATAAACAACATTATTCTGTGTCCGCGCAAAAAAAGTGTCTTATTTTGAACAAAAAAAAAGCAAACCATTCTAGGGGCGGTATAGTGAGTTGATATGTAATTTTTAAGGTGCTCTTTAGTAATTGAATTAATGTTTTGAGCTGGTCCCAGTATAGTTCTGCCAAGTGGAGTGTACTGGAATGCAGTCGCATGTAAATGGTCAAAAATAACTTCTTCAGTTTGTCCCTCCACCTGTATTTAAGAGAGAAAGAACCTGAGTGTATAGGACCAAAGAAGGAAAATATAATAATAAGACCTGTGAATGCACTGAAATTTCTCAAGCCAAGTCTTTACAAAGATTAAAAAATAATATATCATTTTCCTTCCATTGAATCAAATTTCAAAATGCATTTCTGTTGAACACAACAGAGTAAATTTACCTATAAAGGGCAGCCGGGTGCACAAAGTTCCGCCATGCGGGGTCCCGGGGAAGGATCCATTGTACGCAGTCTTACCCTGCTTTTTGCAAAAGGTTATTTTCAAGATTTGAACCCATGACCTTTTGGTCACATGACAACAACTTTATCGTTGCGCCAAGGCTCCCCTTCAGAGTAAATTTACCTATGCTGATTTTAATTAGTTGGTGATGCAGACTATGAAAAAATCAACAGATTCAACAGGAAAATCAATGTGGATTCCAATGAAATTGCAAAATGACCAGATTAGGTCAGCTACAATAGCTTGGCAATCAATAAACACAACACAAGGAGTCTAATGCAACAAGTGAAACTGAGTTCATCAGTTTGTGCTTAAGCAGTAAAACATATTTTTTGGTTTTGCATAGTTAGATATAGTAATAATGCAATATTGTACATAAAAGGTTATGGTCACTAAAACGAACAGGCAATTTGCAACAGAAAAAAAAATTAATAAAAATACACTGGAAAAACACCTAACAGAAATTTCTTCTAGTTTTTACAGAAATCTAGCAGTTTAAACCACAATATAAAAGCTCCTATGTGATTTGTAAGAAGAATGATGTCTCTGTTTAGTTATTTACTATGTGCTTGCCTCAGTCATCAGTCAATTAGATTAGTGGCCATCTGGACTCTCACGGTTATCCTCGTGTATTGGTTAAGAGAGGCTCTAACAATTGAATCATGTACAGTAGAAAAAAAGTAGTCAATAACGGAATTCAAGGTGACAATGAAGACAGGCAATGGGCAAGCTAAGCCGACTCAGAAAGGGACTTTAAACGGTTAGTGAGCTTGGCTCAATCCAATGAGGTAAAAATTCTTATTGAAAAGAGGTGAAAATGATGAACTTTTACCTCCTCCATCTCTCTAAGAATGACATCCCGCTCCCTTTCAATGCGCTTCTCATCAAAAGACGAATTCTGAAGTATGTCAGCAAGGATCTCTAACGCCTTAGGCACATCTTTATCCAACACCTTGGCATAGTAGGTGGTCTGTTCTCTCGACGTGTAAGCATTCAGATGTCCTCCCATGTTCTCGATCTCTTCTTCGAGCTGCCGAACCGTCCGCGACTCCGTGCCCTTGAAGATCATGTGTTCCAAGAAGTGCGCTGTCCCGTTGGTCTCGTCCGTCTCGAATCGGCTTCCCGCGTCGATCCACACGCCGACGGTGGCGGTGCGGGAGGCGAGAGTGGACTCAGTGGCGACGCGGAGGCCGTTGGGAAGGGTGGTCACACGGGTCTCGGGGGCGGCGAGGATGGGAGTGTGGTCTGCGAGGTCGGGATGAGGGGAGGCATATCGGAGGAATCGAGGGTCGGGATCATCTAGCTTTTTGATCTTGGATCGTACTGCCTGTGCAAGACGATCGTAGGGCATCACCGGGGGTTGGCCAGGGAGGGGGCGGCGGCGGCGGCTGGAGTTGCCAGAGTAGCAGCGGAGGTGGTGGAGGCGGATCGATGGCCGGAGGGAACGAGACGGCGGCGAGAGAGCGCGAGGAGCTTTCGGATGGCCATGGCAATGGCCGAGAAACGAGGATCGGGAAGGCAGAGGAGTGAGGTCCAGCGACGGATGTAGAAATAGTTGTAGGGAGGGGCTATCCACGCCCCCAACGTCCATTAAACAAGCCTCAATACCATAGATGAAAAGTCTAAAATGTCACTTTTATAAAATTTATAAAATATCTCCCTCCTTTCTCCTTCCTCCTCTTTTCTCTCCATTTTCTCCCTATAGCCTAATATCTCCTAAAATATAAAGATTATAGTAACAAATCAATAAATCAATAATGTACCATAAAAATTCAATTCTCATGGACAATGTAAACTTCTTTTTTATTGTTTACGCCCAATACGATTGTATATTATATTCTTATGATTTAAATTATAGTAGCACCACTATTATCACAATAAATCATAATAATTTTAGGTAAATCAGAAATCATATCTAAATCCATTAAGAAGCTCCTAACTCATACTGCTTCTTTGGCTGTCTTTGAGGCTGCAACATACTCAGCTTCCATGGTGGAATCCGAAACGCACTTTTGCATAACACTCCTCCATGATATGACTCCACCTCCTAAAGTAAACACATAACCTGAGGTAGGCTTACTATTGTCCCTATCTGATTGGAAATCCGAATTCGTGTAACCCACAAGGAGAAAATCGTCTGCCTGGTAAACCAACATATAATCCCTTGTCCTTCTCAGGTACTTTAATATATGCTTTACCACAGCCCAATGTCCTTGTCCTGGATTACTTTGATATCTGCTAACCATGCCCACGTCAA
>JBBMJZ010413098.1:9152158-9165323 GCA_037833815.1 Zingiber zerumbet | reverse complement strand
AGACACAAGGTTAAAATACCACAGGACCTAACTTAACTTGTTGATCACACCAAAATAACCTTGGGGTTCCAACAGTTTTATCATCGATAATAAAAGAAATCGAACCCATAGGGATTGGTTATAAGCACTAACAATGTCTCATGAAGAATTGGCTAAATGATTGTCTAAAATAAGAAGGGTACTAAGTAAAGAAACAAGAATTAGAATAAGAAAAGTAAATGAGGAACTTGGTTTTTGTGAGAGTTCTAGGAGTTCGGTTTAATTATGATATTCATTAATGTAACATGATTCACCAATTCACATCATCAATCCACATTCATATGTAGGAAGTTGCTGGTTCTCCCCTGCAGAGGACAACCAACAAAGGATTTAGATCAACATCACTAGCAATTGAATAGGTATGATTCCTATGAAGTCCGTTTGTGAGATATGCCTGTCACTAGAGTCCTTCAGTCATACAACACAGAAACACATGCACTACTCAATATGCATAGAGATGAAGGTGGTAATTGCATTCAACAATCTCACTTCCTTATGGAGACCTACTTCACCTTTCAAGATGACACCTTAGACGTCCGTTAGCGGGATTTGCTTGTCACTAGTGTCCCTCAGTCATATGATCCAGGGCATCCCTTTACGAGATCCACAAGTACACACAAACATTCAATCAAATATGATAATTGAGTTCAGACATATGAATTCACATAAGATCAAATAGATACAAAACATGCAAACATCATTTAGATACAAAATTGACATATCCATGAGTTATTACATCAAATCACATCACAACTACTCCATTAATCCTAAAACAAAGAATCTACTCTATGACACTAAGATAGAGATCCAAAGACATAAAGATCACAAGTATTCAAATCCCAAATTGAAGAGAAGAGAAGAGAAATGCTTATCCAATGGCTTTGAGTGATCTTTAGATCTAATCCTAAGCTTTCGGAGTCAATGTAGAGATGGAGATGGCCTCAGATCATTGGATGAAGGTCGGAGAAGGTGAGGATCGACACCAAGACAGATCTCCCCAAAGGGAGAACCTTGCTCCCTTAGAAAGGGGAAGACACCCTCTTTTACAGAGCAGGACACGAGCACCTTCTTCTTGCTCTTGGCCAAGGTGACGTGGCCTCCACACGGCCTCCTTCTTCTTGCTCTTGGCCAGGGTGACATGGTCGTGTGGGTTCACACGACTGTATTCTACTTTGGCTCTGGATAGGCTGCACAACCTTGTGGATTCACACGGTTGTGCTCTTCTTCCTTCTGCTTGGCCACATGAATAAGCATATTAATGGACAAGAAGGTTACCTGCAACTTAGAAGAGGAAAGGGAAATGTCTTTAGGGCTCACTAGAAAGAGGCGGTAGAGAAAGAAGCAGTCTTGTTTCTAGGGTAAATGGGAAAATTTGCATTTTTTATATTTTAGGTCAAGTAAAACCTCAGGTTCCGACCAAGTAAACAGGGAAAAGATTGCAAACGAAAAAAAAAAATCAGGTTTTGGCCAAATAAAAAAAACAACTTAGAATTTTGACTCAATAAAAAAAATAAAAAAAATTAAAAAATAATAATGACATAGAAACAAATCTATAGTTAAAGGTCTTACAATAACAATGGATAGAAATTTCATCGTTAAAGATATAACATATACATTAACAATTAAAATAAAAATATATAGCCATTGATGATAAAATATCAACGACGAGAGAAAATTCAATTGTTAATATATATACATCAACAACGGGCACTTGATGTGGTCGTTGTTGAACCATTAATAACGACAATATTTGATACCGTTATAATATTTCATCATTAAAAGTAACTTTTCTAGAGTATTGAAGATAATTTGAGACAAAAACTTTTTCTACCATCTTATTGAATGTCTTATACAATTATATTTTTAACCGTTTTTATTAGGTGTCTTATTAAGTTGAATTTGAGACAAAATCATAAAAACTGTCTTAAATTTAATGTCTTCATGTAAAATTTTGAGACAACTATTATTACTATCTTAATTACTTAGTATTTGAGATGAATTTTATCACTATCTTAAAAATTTTATCTCAAAAGTCTAGTTTTCTAGTAGTGACACGGTCGTGTGGGTCACACAGCCGAGATCTTCTTGCTCTCTAAAAATGTTGCACGGTTGTGTGGATCTACACGGCCATGCTTTGGTTGTTGCTGGTGGGGTGACACGAACGTGTGGGTTAACATGGTCGTGCCTTGCCCCTTCTCTAGTGAAGCCACATGGTCGTGTGGCTTCACATAGCTAGAGTCATCCTTCTCCTTGCTTCTTTAACACAGCCATGTAGGGTCACACAGTCAGTATCGTTTGCCTTCGTTTGCTATCCGGATCAACCACGAACATCATTTTTTCTTTGAATTTGACTCCTATCAATAGAAAATTCACAAAGAGCAGATCTTCGAACAAAGAAGAGTAATTATACTGAAAGTAAGACAAGGGGTATAAAAATGCATAGATAAAGCATGCGTAAAGTATGTGAATATGATTCAAAATATGCATAAAAGTGTATATAAGCTACACTCATCAACCGAGTTAAGTTATGTCCTGTGGTATTTTGATCCTTGTGTCTAAATATATAGGAACTTAGGAACATAGGAAGTCAAGCAGAAGATGCAACGAATGAGAAGGATGGCATGGGATTCTAGTCGATAGGCTCAATGCATCTGAGGGATGAGAAGCTGCGGAAGAGTACACTGATGGAGAGATAAGGACGCATACAGCGCTTCTGAGGGACCAGAAGCCGGAGCGTAAGACTGCTCGAAGAGAAAAGACCGGAGTTGTGTTTGGGTGAGCTCAACTCTAAAAGGCTGGAGGATTCCCAAGTGATTGGAGAAGAAGCCAGTGATTGGAGAAGGCGTCAGATGGTCAACACGTAAGTAACTGATCCAGGCACCTGGACAAGATGGTCCGAGAGCCCAAACCACTTTAGTGCCTAACGGGTGCCTCGTTATAGTGGATCAACTTCGGGTCCATGTTAACTTTGTTTGGAGTGCCTAGAGATGGTCTGGATGCCCAAGAGTGGATAAATATTTATCCCTTTACCGTTGCAAAACTGATTAAGACGGCCAGCTAGGCAACCAGCTAGGCCACTCGGATCGCGTCTGGGCACCCGAATTGTGCCATGTCATCAAATGGTCACTTTGACCAGTGAGCCTATAAAGGATCCTTGGTGCTCAAGATTTATAACAACACTTGTATTCAAATCATTTATTTTTGTTTTCATTGTTCTGAGCTATAAATTGTTATACGAGACTTCTCCGCCTCCGAGAGTTTTCTCAAAGGAGTTCTTCTAGTGCACTTCATTTGTCTTGGATTAGCAACCTCCCTGGTTGCAAACCAAGTAAATCTAGTTCATGTTATGCAATTTAGTTTTGTTTTTATAATAAGTGTTTCTAATTAAAGTCTAAAGTTTTGAGAAGGGTGCATTTGTAATTTCAAACAATTCACCCCCCCCCCCCTCTTGTGGTCGCAATAGGACCAATCATTGGTATCATAGTGAGGATGATTTAGAAGGACTAACCGCCGACTGAAGCACACAAGAAATGGTCGGACCAATAATCTATCCACCTAAGTTCAAGGGGGGTTCGTGACTTGGAAAAAAATGGAGGTATTCTTCAAAATAGATTTTGATTTATTACTAATTATGAAATATGATTTTGTAGCACCTAAAGATCAACAAGGGCATGACAAAGAAGAATATATGTGGACAAAGAAAGAGCAAGCTGACTTTGTGGCAAATTGTAAGACAGAATTTCATCTGCTGAGCATTACCACAAGAAGTCAACCTGATCATAGCCTATGAGTCAGCCAAAGATCTTTGGGAGAAGTTCTTGGAGCTGCACGGAGAGATCTTGGAGGCGAAACTCACAAGATGGGATCTGCTCCAGAACTATATTAGCAACCTCCGAATGGAAGAAGGTGAAACAGTCACTTATCTACACTCAAGGATCAGGAGTTGATCACTGGACTCCTGAATCTCAGAGAAATGGTAAAAAATCGAGATTCCTTAAGATATGTTTTAAATGTATTTTTGAGAACACCCAAGCGGAGTGGACATTGAAAGTCGACTCCTTTTACATCTGTAATGACCTCGTGGTTAGTACATTAGAAATTTTATTTTCTACTTTTGAACTTTAGAATCAAGATGTGCAGGTTTAAGAAATAAAGAAAAAAAGATAGCTCATAACCTAGCACTAAAGACTAACCAAAAGGGCGAACCAAATTCAGACACATCACTTGATGAAGTCGAAGCTGCTTTTATGGTAAGAAAAGTCAGTAAATTTTTTAAGTCTAACAAGTTTAACAAGTCACAGGCCAAGAAAATTTCCTAAAGCAAACGAAAGGTGCGATACTATAACTACCATGAAAAATGGTATATCAAGGACAACTGCCCAAAATTTAAGGTTAAGGATAAGAACAAAAGACTGACCTAGAAAAATCACATGAACCTAAAGATGTCATGGGATGAAACGTCGTCATTAGAGTCGGAGATTGAAGCCTACGCCAAACTTGCACTGATGGCAAGTCACCAAGAAGACGACAAAGTAAGCTCATCCGAAATGAGCATTGATGAACGGGAGCTACATCAAAGGGAAGTAGCAATGAAGGGGGCGTCAAATACCAAGATTGACAAGGTAAGTTAGATACGATCTCTACCTCCTGACAAACTATATAGAGATCTCCTAACAAACTATATAAATTCATTAAATTGCTTTCTAAAAGTTCTTATCAATTAGAAATAGAAAATAAAAAAATTAATAAAAGAAAACTTAGAACTAAAAGTGAATTTAGTAAAATTTTATCGATGAGAAGATTTCGACAAGTTAAAAATTGAAAATAAAAAATTAAAGAATAAATAGAAATATGGAAAAGAAATGATGCATGCCTAAATCCTAGTTCTTTTTAAAATTCAAAGTTTAGAAATTATGGTAGACTTAATTAGTATTTTAAATATCATAAGGGTCAAATTGTAAATATTTCATAAAAATTAATTCCCATAAAATATTTAATTAATCTAGTAGGAAATAATTTATTTTGAATACTAAAATCATACTTAGCTCAATAAATTTATTTCATATGCATACTAATAAATTAATTTTCTTGATTTATTCTTATTATGTAAAATCAATTATTTAGTTAACTTTTTGTCATATTTTATACTTAAAATTTTATTTGTTAAAAATAGAAATATTATCTACAAACTAAAAAAACTTCAAAAATTTTTATCGCTATATTATTTTTATGAATTTTTCAATAAAAATTATATTTTAAAAAATTAAAATCATTTTTCAGATTTTTTTTTGAAATATTTATTTTTTTTATGATAAAATATTATATTTTCTATCAAAAGAAAATTTTCCAAAATTTTCTTCCTATTTCTTAATTTTCTATAATTTTTTAATCAAAATATTAATTTTTAATATTAAAATTTCTAAAAAAATCAATATTCAAAAATTTTGTTTTTCAATAGATATATGCTCTATTACTTGTAAAAAGTTACAAGGTTTTTGAACACAAAATCTATTTTTAAAATATTTTTTTAGAAAATTATCTCTCTATATAATATACTTTATTATTGATTATGTGAATTATGGTAATTTGTGAAAATTTTATGACTATTCTGAATTATTGTCTTTGATAGTGAAAGATATTTTCAGAATTTCTCAAAAAAATAAAATTAATTTTAAAATTGTTTTTTTTTAAAAACTAGTTTTTAAGTCGTAAAAATTCATATTTCCAAAAAATAGTTTCCAAAATTATTCAAAGTGTTAGTCACTATTTATATATCCCTTAAAATTTTTCCCAAATTTATTTGTAATATTTATCCCTCTTTTTAATGTGATAAAGAGGAAGAAATTGGAAGGGTAAAGTTAGGACTTCTTTGTAAAATGCTAAGTTGAACTTAATTGCTTTATTCATGTTAATTTGTTTCTTTAAATAATTTTTTTATGTCTATTTTACCCTAACTTTTACTCGGATTGATGCACATAAAAAAGAAAGAGATTGTAAGCTCCCCGGGTAAGTTTTAATGTGATAAATCGGATTAAGTTAGGTCATGTGGTGTTTTGATCCTTGTGTTTAAATGTGTAGAAATTTAGAAACATAGGAAATGGAGCGGAAGATGCAACGGACGAGAATGATGACACAAAAATCGAGTTGATGGGCTTGGTACATCTGAGGGATGAGAAGTTGTGAAGAGTATACTGGTAAAGCAAAAAGGACGCATGTGGCGCTTCCCAGGGATGAGAAACCGGAGCGGAAGACTACTCAAGGAGAGAAGGTCAGAGTTAGGTTCGGGTGAGCACAACTCTAAAAGGTCGAAGGATCACCCAAACAACTGGAGAAGAAGCTAGCGATTGGAGAAGGCGTTGGATGGTCAACGCGTAGCTGATTGATTCTGGCTCCCAGACAAGATGGTCCGAGTGCCCGGACAGACCGGGTGCCCGGACAAGATGGTCTAAGGACCCGAACCACTTTGGTGCCCAACGGGCATCTCGTCATAGTGGATCAACTTTGGGTCCACGTCAGCTTCGGTCCGGGCACTCGAGAATAGATAAATGCTTATCCCTTTACCGTTGCGAAGTGGATTGTGATATCTAGCTAGGCGACCAGTTGGGGGCGCCCAGATTGGGTTTGGAAACCTGAATTGTGCCATGTCATCAAACGGTCACTTTAACCAGTGAGCCTATAAAAGGAGCTCTGGTGCTCGAGATTTATAACAACACTTGTATTCGAATCATTTCTTTTTTGTTTTCATAGTTTTGAGTTTTAAATCATTGTACGAGGCTTCTCCGCCTCTAAGAGTTCGCTCAAAGGAGTTCTGCTAGTGCACTTCATTTGTTTTGGATTAGCAAACTTCTTAGATGCAAACCAAGTAAATCCGGTAGTCTTGTTTCATTTTATGCAATTTAATTTTATTTTTCAACAAGTGTTTCTAATTAAAGTCCAAAGTTTCGAGAATGGTGCATTTGTAATTTCAAGCAATTCACCCTCCCTTTTCCCGGTCGCACCAGGACCAACAAAGGTAGTGCAAAAGCTTGCCTCAGGCTCCTATTGCTTCCAGGATACAGATGGAACGAATTTGGAATGGCCTTGGAGCACAAATCATCTACAACCCTATAGGGCTTAAGAGTACGCCTGTAATCAACTAGTGTATCATGTTGAATATTTGCACTTAATAAAAATGCAGGTGAATTTAGCTCAAGAACCCTATAACCCAGATTCTTGAGTTATTCAGTCAAGTTATAAGTGAGTATACTCTTGCGCCTATGTCCCAAACTCTTGAGTCATTCGACCTAGTTATAAGTGACGATGATCTCATGCCTATATCCCAGATTCTCAAGCCGGTAAGGTTATAAGTGACCATGCTCTCGCACCTATGTTCTCGACTCTTGTGTGGCCCGACCGAGTTATAAGTGAGCATGCTCTCAGGCCTATGTCCCAGACTCTTGAGCCATCCGACCAAGTTATAAGTGAGCGTTCTCTCGCACCTATATTCCAGATTCTCGAGCCATTCAGCAGAGTTATAAGTGAGCATGCTCTTGCGCATATATTCTAAACTCTCGAGCCATTCAGATGAGTTATAACCGAGCATGTTCTTGCATCTATGTCCTAGATGTTGGTCTTGCAAGGTTGCAAACATAGTCCCACATTGAAAAAACATGGAAAAGATCATGGGTTTATAAGAGAAAGATATCTCCATTGGTATGAGGCCTTTTGGGTAAAGCTCAAAAGCAAAACCATGAGGGCTTAGACCCAAAGTGAACAATATCATGCTATTATAGAGATATCTAAATTCTTTTCGATCCAACACTAGACTCTCAAGCCATTTGGTTGGGTTATAAGCGAGCATGCGCTTGGTCATATGTCCCAGACTCTCAAGCCGTTCGGCTGGGTTGTAAGCAGGCATGCTCTTGCACCTATGTTCTAGACTCTCATACCACTCGACCGAGTTATAAGCGAGCATGCTCTCGAGCCTATGTCCCAAAATCTCGAGCCATCTAGCCGAGTTATAACCAAGCGTACTCTCGCACCTATATCCAAGAATCTCAAGTTATCCAGCCAATTTATAAGCAATCAATCTCTAGTGCCTATATTCCAAACTCTCATGCTACTCGGTTGAGTTATAAGTGAGCATGCTCATGTGCCTATATCCCAGACTCTCAAGCAGTTTGGGTAGATTATAATCGAGCATGCTCTCACACCTATATCCCAGACTCTCAAGTCGTTCAACTGGGTTATAAGCGAACATGCTCTCGTACATATGTTTTAGACTCTCGTGCCACTCGATTGAGTTATAAGCAAGCATGCTCTTGGGCCTATGTCCCAAATTCTCAAGCCATCTAGCCAAGTTATAACTGAGCGTGCTCTCGCGCCTATATTCAAGACTCTCAAGTCGTCCAGCCGAGTTATATACAAGCAATCTCTCACACCTATATTCCAGACTCTCGTACTACTCAGTAGAGTTATAAGTGAGCATGCTCTTGCATCTATGTCCCAGACTCTTGAGCCGTCTTGCTAAGTTATAAGCGAGCATTCTCTCGAACCTATATCCTAGACTCTTGAGTCATTTGACTGAGTTATAAGTGAGTGTGCTCTCATGCCTATATTCCAAACTCTCAAGCCGTTCAACCGAGTTATAAGTGAGCATGCTCTTGCACTTATATTCTAAACTCTCGAGTCATTCAGCTGAGTTATAAGCGAGCATGCTCTCGCGCCTATGCCCTAGACTCTCAATCTGTTTGGTTGGGTTATAAGTGAGCATGCTCTCGTGTCTATGTCCTAGACTCTCAAGCCATTCGGCCAAGTTATAAGTGAGTATGCTCTTGTGCCTATGTCTTAGACTCTTGAACCATCCGACCAAGTTATAAATGAGGATACTCTCGCGCCTATGTTCTAGATGTAAGTACCCCGGGTAAATTTTGATGTGATCAACCGGGTTAAGTTAGGTCCTTTGATATTTTGATCTTTATGTCTAAGTGTGCAGGAACTTAAGAACACAAGAAGTTGAGTGAAAGACACGGTGAAAAAGAAGGATGGCATGAAAATTGAGTTGATAGGCTTTATACATCCGAGGGATGAGAAGCTACGGAAGACTGCACCAATGGAGTAAGAAGGACGCACGCGGCGCTTCTGAGAGACAAGAAATCAGAGCAGAAGACTACTCGAGGAGAAGGCTGGAGTCGAGTTTGGGTGAGCTTAACTCTGGAAGACCGAGGATTGCCCAAGCGATCGGAGAAGGCATTGGATGGTCAGTACATGGCTAACTGATTCGAGCACCCAGGCTGTCCGAGTGCCCGGACTAGCAAGGCACCTAACAGAGCGCCTAAACTACCAAGGCACCTAACATGCACCTCGTTGCACCATTGCTATACATGGATTACCTTCGGGTCCATGTCAACAACGGTCCAGGTGCCCGAACATGGTCCAAGCACCCAGGGATGGTAAAATTCGATCTCGAAGTCGTTATGTGGAGATAAAGTTTACCTCATTGGGGGGGGGGGGCTCAAAGAGGTCCAGGTGCTCGAAGATTCCATATCAACAAATGGCTAGTTTTGACCAGTGGACTATAAATAAACCATGATCTTTTTCATTCAAGTACAACACACTTGTAAATCATCTACGAATTCTGTTAGTTATTTT
This sequence comes from Zingiber zerumbet, assembly GCA_037833815.1. Lineage (NCBI taxonomy): Eukaryota > Viridiplantae > Streptophyta > Magnoliopsida > Zingiberales > Zingiberaceae > Zingiber > Zingiber zerumbet. The sequence continues at coordinate 9,155,654 of JBBMJZ010413098.1, read as the reverse complement.
TGTGTTTCAACGACAATAAGAGGCTACTCCACCTACGACGAAAGGAGAATCTTAGTGAGCTTTATTTGCCTTGAATTAACAACCATCCTAGTTATAGCCAAGTAAAATTCTATTTGTCTCTTCTTTTATGTTATTTATTTTGTTTAGACTAACAGTGTGACTTTGCTAAGAATGATAGCAAAAGAAAGTGTCAAATTTCATTATAGGGAAATTCACCCCCTCTTGTCGGCCGCACGGAACCAACAATTAGTATCAGAGCCCAACTACCTTAGAATAACTAACTACCAACTAAAGTAATGAGATGGTCGGAGCTAGCATCTACCCACCAACGTTCGAAGGGGAGTTTGCGTTCTGGAAAATAAATAATGAAGGTATTTTCTAAATTGACTTTGATATAATACTTTCTATTAAATTTGGTTTTGAAGTCCCCAAAAGCAAAGCTGGAAAAGAACTCGAGGAGCATCTTTGGACTAAGAAGTAGCGTGACAAATTCATGGCAAATGGTAGAGTCAAGTTCCACTTTCTGAGTGTTCTGCCTGCTCAAGAACTCAATAAAATCAACAAATACCATTGTGCAAAAGAACTTTGAAAAAGTTATTGGAGCTCTATGAACAAACAATAGAAGAAGAATTTTATTCTTCTATGGATACTGATTCATCTTCAGAAGAGTCTGGGACTAAGGAGATTACTGAAATAATACTAATTGTCAAGTACCTATCTGAAGACAAAGAAAGCACCTCGGAGATAAGCATCAATGAAGGGGGAGACATTGCAAAAGAAATCAGCAATAAAGGGAGAGTATCTACTGATGAATGTGATATGGTAAGTCAGGTAATTATAAAGCTTCATCCAAAGCAATTATATAAAATTGTGCAAATACTAAGTAGATCCTTATATAAAAAGATAACAAAGTATGTAAAGTCAAAGAATGAATATGCATGCCTAAAAGAATAATTTGAGAAATTAATAACTAAAAATATAAAATTAAAAGATAAAATAGAAATGCTAAAAAAGAATAATTCATGCTCAAATTTTTTACATGCTCCAGAAATTTTTTTTAAATATCATCGAAAGCTTAATTGGTATTTACGAAACCACAGAGGCCAAATTATAAAAGTAGATAGAGAATTAATTCTCATAAAATATTTGATTAATCTAGTAGAAAATAATTTATTTTGGATATCAAAATCATACTTAACTCAATAAATTAATTTCATATGGATGATAAAAAATTAATTTGCTTGATTTATTCCTTTTTGGTAAAATCAATTATTTCATCAATTTTCTGGTCATATTTTCTGCTCAAAATTTTATCTGTAAAAAATAAAAATATTATCTACTAACATAAAATTATTTAAAACTTTTTACATCTATATTATTTTTTATAAATTTTTTAACAAAAATTGTAGTTTTAAAAACTAAAATTATTTCACAGTTTTATTTTTTGAAAAATTTAATTTTTTAATAAAATATTACGTTCTCTGTCAAAATATCTTTTTTTTAATTTTCTGACTGTTAATTAATTTTCTATAAATTTTTTATAAAAATATTAATTTTTAATATTGAAAAATGTTAAAAGGTCAATCTTTGAAAATTTAATTTTCTATACATATTTTCTCTATTTTATATACTTAAAAAAAGTTACAATATTTTTTTGAGCTCAAAATATATTTTTAAACATTTTTTTTGAAACTTTTATCTCTCTATATAAATTAATTTATTATTACTTATTTGAATCATTCATATTTGTGAAAATTTTATCACTATTTTGGATTATTGTGTGATAGTGATTTTTTTTTAGAATTTTTCAAAGAATAAAATCAATTTAAAATTTATTTTTTTGGGTTTTTAATTCATAAAAAATTTATATTTTCAAAAAATAATTCTTATAATTTTTCTAAGTGTTAGTCACTATTTATGTATCCCTTAATTTTTTTTCTAAATTTATTTTTAATATTTACCCCTATTTTTAACGTAATTAAAGGGGGAGAAAATGGAGGGGTAAAGTTAGGATTTATTTGTAAATTGTTAAGTTGAACTTAATTGCTTTGTTCATATCATTTCATGTCAATTAATTTCTTTCAAATAAATTTTTATGTCTATTTTACCCTAACTTAACTGGGGTTGATGAACATCAAAAAGGAAGAGATTGTAAGTACTCTGGGTAAGTTTTGATGTGATCAATCGAGTTAAGTTAGGTCCTGTGTGTAGGACCGTAAATACGCTAGAGGGGGGTGAATAGCGATTTTCGACAATCGAGAGCGAATTACACAACGAAATAATAAAAGAAAACAATTGGAAGGAAAAAGATAATCACACACTAACACAAGTAGTTTTTATTTGGTTCGAATCCTTTGACAACTCCTACTCCAAGGCTCGCACTCGTCGAGTGTTTTCATTGGGAAATTCACTAATAGCTCAAATGATTACAAAAGTTAAGTACAAGAACTAAAAACAATATTATTGACAACAGAGAAAATAAGATCTTGATCATCGGTTGTCGGAGGAGCTTTATAGTGTCGTAGGAGCTTTTCTGGAGCAGAACGTAGGAATGAAAGTTGCAGAAGATGATCTTCTGAAGCTACTGGTTGAAGGCCCTTATATAGACCCATTCCGGGCGCCTAGAATCCCTCCGGGCGCTTGGACTATGCTGACGTGACTCAGCCAGTTAACGCGCTCCAACCCAGTTCCTAGATAAGTTTTCTGGTCCAAGCGCTTGGACCAACTCTCGGCACCTAGACCGCTCGGCACCTGCGGTCCCAATGCTCGGACTAGCTCCGGGCGCCCAGAGTCTAGGCGTCCAGACTCCCCTTTTCTTTAGCAACTTTTTCCCTACAAAAAAGGGTTAGTCCAGACAATAGAAAATATATTTACCATGTAAAACAGAGTTAGCACAACACAATAAAATAGTAGTAGTAACTAGATCCTATCTCCCCAAGACCAGAATCTAGTCAAGCTTTCATTTTAGGTTTTTCAAATAGATCTAAGCTAAACCGATGCCTACAGTTGCCTCAATAGGGAACACATCCTCACTGGATTTCTCCTCCAGTTGCTTATCTCCACTTACCAACTGTAGTCACTTGACTTGCCTTTAATCCACCAATCTTCCCACCAGTTGTCAGGTCTACAGATCCAACTGGACTTCAGCCAATTGTCAAGTCTCGCGGACCCAACCGGACTTCCCACCAGATATCAAGCTCCGCGGACCTATCTGGACTTCCCACCAGCTATCAGTTCCCGCGAACTTAGTTGGATTTTAGCCTGGTGTCAGGTCCTTCAGACCCGTCAACTCCTGCTCACTTGGTAAAGCAATTATATCACAAAATAGTCTAACTTTAATCCACTTGTTATTCATCAAAACCTAAGTTAGATCATTAGTGCAAATTGCACCAACACTATGGTGTTTTGATCCTTTAGTCTAAGTATACAGGAACTTATGAACATAAAAAGTCAAGCAGAAGATACAGCAGATGAGAAGGATGGCATGAGAATCAAG
>JBBMJZ010413098.1:9136652-9146657 GCA_037833815.1 Zingiber zerumbet | reverse complement strand
AGTCGCGCCTTATCCCTCTCAAGGCGCCTCCATGGTTCGTCCAAGGCGCCTCCAAGCTGCGGTCCAAGGCGCCTTCACTGCCCATGAAGGCGCCTTCAACTTCCGTGCACAGCCAGCTCACCCTCACACCCGAGGCGCCTCCAAGCCCCATGGAGGCGCCTCGGACACTGTTCATCCGAGGTATACTTTGTGTTTTCGGTACCTGCAAGTATGTTAGTCCCAAAATACCTACAACACAAAGTTAGTACACAATAATAGTATGAAAATGAAGTATTGACAGCCACCGGATTGTCCGGGTCTGACTTCGGATTTCCGACCGGAAACCCTAGGTCGACCCGACGCCTACTATTCCCTCTACGGGGAACGCGTCCTCACCTACTCCACTCAGGAGATTTACCTGTTGCCAGTGCGATCCTCCAAATCGACTAGACTTTTGCTCGGCGCTAGATGCCTCCGGACTTTCTGCTGGACGTCTGCTTCCCGGCTAGTCCAGTCTTTCACCTGGTTCGTGACACCAGAACTTTCCACCTAGGGTTATCACCCCCTAGGACTTTTGCCTGAAGCACTCAATCCGCCAAGACTTTCCGCATAGGGTTACCGCCCCCTATGACCTAGGATTACCACCCCCTAGGGTTTTCGCACCTGCCTAACCGCAGCTAGGACTTTCGCCGAAGTACACTTAGGACTTTCCTGCAGGCTCATTCAAACTGTTAGATCACAAACCAACTTAACTTTGAATCCTTTGCCATTATCAAAATACGAGTTCGATCATCTGATGCTTCCTGCACCAACACTATATTCCAAACTCATGAGACGTTGGGCTAAATTATAAGAGAGCATGCTCTCACTCCTATGTCCCAAACTCTCAAGTCATCCTATCGATTTATAAGTGAGCATGCTTTCGCTCCTATGTCCCAGACTCTCAAGCCGTTCGGCTAAGTTATAAGCAAGCATGCTCTCGTGCCTATGTTCTAGACTCTCATGCTGCTCAACTAAGTTATAAGCGAGCATGTTCTTGTGTCTATATCCCAGACTCTCGAGACGTCAAGTCGAGTTATAAGTGAGCATGTTCTAACGCCTATATTCCAGACTCTTGAGTCGTTCAGCCGAGTCATAAGAGAGCATGCTCTCATACCTATATCCTAGACTCTCGAACCGTCCAACCGAGTTATAAGAGAGCATACTCTCATGCCTATATTCCAGACTCTCATGCTTATATCCCAGATTCTTGTGCTACTTGGCTGAGTTATAAGTGAGCATGCTCTAGCGTCTATGTCCCAGACTCTTAAGTCATCCGACCAAGTTATAAACGAGCGTGCTCTCACACCTATATCCCAGACTCTCGAGCAGTCCTGCTGAGTTATAAGTGAGCATTCTCTTGCACATATATTTCAGACTCCCGAGTCGACTAACCAAGTTATAAGAGCATACTCTCGTGCCTATGTCCCAGAATCTTGAGTCATTCGACCAAGTTATAAACAAGCATTATCTCACGTCTATGTCCCAGACTCTTGAGTCATTCAACTGAGTTATAAGATAGCATGCTCTCACGCTTATGTCCTAGACTCTCGAGTCTTTCGACTGAGTTATAAGTGAGCATGCTCTCGCGCCTTTGTTCAAGGCTCTAGAGTTGCCCAACTAAGTTATTTTGCCCGACTGAGTTATAAGCATGTTTGCTCACATTCCTATTTTCATTTTTACAATTTTGCTCCTATAATTTCATAAATACTAGTTAAGCCATTTATAGTTTCTAAAATTTAGAATAAGAGAATTTGAACATACAGAATTTTTAAGACATTCTATTTATTCTTTTAATTTTATATTTTTATTTTAACTTTATTAAATTCTTTTAGTGGACATATTTTAGCTAAGATAGTTTTTAAATTTATATTTTTCTTTTTCAATGTTATATTCTTAGTTTTAAGCTTACATAATGTTTTATACATTAATGTTATTCTTGAATATAGCTGATTAGGAGGTAGAAGACATACCTCACTTTATAAATTTGATTTGAAGTTGGATTCTCCCTCTTCATTATTGTTGTCTTCTTACGAAGCCCCCCTTCATCGATGCTTGCTTCTGAAGTGGCTTCGTCATCGTCTTTCTAGTGGCTAGCCATTAATGCTAGCCCGACATAATTTCGAGCTCAAACCCTTCCGATGATGACTCATCCCACGTCACTTTAGATTCTTGTATTTGGATTTGGTATCTCCTTTGACTTTTGCCTTGCTTTTCAATTTTAGGAATTATCTTTAATGTGTCATTCTTCTTGGTAGTTGTAGCATTGAACCTTCCTTTTTCTTCGAAGTGACTTTGTTGCCTGTTTCTTATCAAAGTTATTAATATTAAAGAATTTACTAAACTTCCTTACCATAAATGATGCCTCATCTTCGTTGAGTGATGTGCCAGAATCTAGTTCATCTTTCTGGTTAACTTTCATTACTTCATTTTGACTTAGCTCCGTTTTCCTTTTTAGACATGCGCATCTCGACTTATGCAATTTGAAAGTGGAAAATAAATTTTCTAATGAACTTACCTCAAGGTCTTTGGAGATATAAAAAGAGTCTATTATGGATGTCCACTCGGGTGTTCTCAGAAAAATATTTAAAGCATACCTTAGCGAATCTCAATTTGTTATCATTTCTCTGAGATTCGTGAGTCCTATGATCATCTCCTTGATTCATACATGTAGATGAGCGATTGCTTCTTCTTTTTCCATCCGGAGGTTGCTGAGTTAGTTCCGGAGAAGGTCTCGTCTTACGAGTTTTTCCTCTGAGGTCCCTTCGTGCAACTCCAAGAATTTCTCCCAGAGTTCTTTGGCTAACTCATAGGCTTAGATCTGGTTGACTTCTTGTGGTGGTAAAATGCTCAGTAGATGGAACTCTACTTTGTCGTTTTCTATGAAGTCAGCTTGCTCTTTCTTACTCCACAAGTGCTCTTCTTTTTCAGTTGTGTATTGATCAATTGGTACAACAAAACCATATTTAATCATGAGCAAAATATCAAAATCTAGTTTAAAGAATACCTCCATTTTCTTTTTCTAATTTTTGAAATCTCCCTCAAACTTTGGCGGGTGAATACTTGTTCCGACCATCTCCATGTTGCTTCAATTGGTGGTTAATTCTTCTTAGGTGTCCGGGCTCTAATATCAATTGTTGGTCCCGTTAAAGTCGGCTAGAGGGAGAGGGGAGGGGGGGTTTGAATAGACTATAAGTTAGAATTAAAATCAATCTTTTGCTTCCTTCTTTAGCAAAGACAACACACATTAGATAGTCAAAAATAATAATATAAAAAGAAAGTAAGACACTCAAGGTTTATTTAGTTTGCAACCAAAGAGGTTTCTAGTCCAAGGTAATACAAGATCCACTCAAAGATCTCCTTTTTGATGAAGGCAGAGTAACCTCTTATAAGCATTAAAAGCACAAAAACTAAAGAAAAAGTTTGTAATCGAAATACAGAGTGTGTTGTTGAATGAAGAGGACCAAGACTCTATTTATAGTTCACTGGTCAAAATATAGTCGTTGATGATATGGCAGGTTCCAGGCGCCTCCACTGTGGTGCCTTATCTGCTCCACAACGGCTCCACGATGGCTTCATGATACGCTCCTTATCGATACCTGGGCACCTGGACTGGTCCGAGCGCTTGGAGGTTGCTGACGTGGACTCTAAATGTGATCCTTGCCGAATTGCTCGACGAGGGGCCTCTATTAACTCAAGCTGGTCTGGGCACCCAGACTGGCCTATCGCTTAGACTTGGTCCAGGAACCTGAATAAGTCAACTTTGTGTTGACTTATCTAGCTGCTGCTCTAATCGCTTGAGTGATTCTCAGTCCATTCAGAGTTGAGTTCACCCGGACTCAGCTCTAGCCTTCTCCTCAAGCAGATTTCCTTCCTGGCTTCTTGTCCCTCAGAATCATCATGCGTGTCATTCTCGTCCACCAGTGTACTCTTCCACAACTCTTCATCCTGGTACAAGCACTGTTATGTTATTTTGTCAATCAAGTTTGGTGAATAGATTAGTCGGGAGTTCATCTAAAATTTGCTGGCATTTTAAGAAGCATTCGGTGGATCGACCGATAAGTAGCCCACCTCTCGGAGTAACATGATTGCTCCTTCGACTCCATATAAAAGCATCTTTATGGTGCACTAGCCAAATTTCAATCCAAACTCATGAGATTGAAGGTAAGCTACTCGTCTAGCCTCAAATTACTCATCCTCTCCGACTTTATAAGCTACTATTCTAATTGGGTGGCCAACACTTTAGACTGGCAGACTCCAACTCAGCTTACAGAGAATCTAATTTGCTCTCTTGTGTATCCAAGTTCCTCTGTTACTCTAGTATCAACAGATCCTTGGCCAATAGCTCCTCAGCTCTCTCAACTGACTCGGCAGCGCAAGAAGTCTTCAACTCCTCCAGCAGAGCAGTCTTTTGTGCCAAATTGGATACTACTCTGGCTCTCAATACAGTTTTCACTCAGAGTTTATCTTCATTATTCTGTAATAGGATTTCTATTTTTTTTTCTTTGCTACTTGATGGTCATCAATTCCTTGTCGATCCCCCAGTAAGTCTTATTCCATCTCTAATAGTAGTTCCGACTAGGTTTCCACTTCTTGGCATAGTAATTGGTTTACCTCTGGAATCATGAACGGAGCTGTGGGGACTCCAGTTTTTGTTAGCCTGATCTAGGTCCACTGCCAGTTGATTTATAGCCAACCAGGCACAAGGAACTAAAAGAAACAAGTCTAAAAATCTTACTAAAAGGAACGAAGCCAAAGGTTTGGAACTTACTATGGTGGCATCCTAAGTGAACCTGTCTACAATATCAGCGACAGAGCGGCTCCTCATGTGCCCTGTTGTCTTCACTCAGGCTTCTTCCATTAGCTCTTTTAGTTTAACCATCCCATAGGACAGTCGGAGATCAAGATTCATCCCCTTTTGGGACATCCTCTGTCAGGAAGGCACATCAAAGGAAAGAGAAAATCATCACTCTGGCTCATGAGACGTACTAGGCCTCAAAGAATAGGTGCCCGGAATTGGTTCCATTGTTTGGGATGGGCATGTGGATGATGAAGGTGCATAAGTTAGGGCCTCTAGCTGAGGTGGGCGCGGGAATGATGTGGGTTTATAAACCAGTCCAGTCGGCCCCAAGCGAATAGGCCCGGCTGGGAAAGGACGGTCATGTCCAAGCAAGATTTTTCCTCGAACAGAAGGAGCAAGAGGTGTATTTTCCCACTCGGCCCTTGCTTGTTCGAATAGTGCTTGGGCGTCTGATCGGCGTCTTTTCCACTAAAACCTAAAAGGCACATTTGAGTTAGGGGACTCAGAGGGTGCTTCCGACACTTAAGGTCGGTCGGGCGATGAGCTTTCCCGCTCAACCAAGATTGCCTTACCTAGCCAATTTAGCACAGCTTCATCCATCCGTGTGGTCTTTGAGGTTAGAGCATTAGAAATAGTCTCTACTGTGAAAAAAAAGGAATGTCTTAGTTAGAGTCAAGGTAAAAAGAAAGTTGAAGTTTCTTACCAAAGGATAATTGAATCCCCGCCTAGATGGGGCTCAACCCAAAGATGTAGAGGATCCCCTCCTAAAGTATTCCATGAATGTCAAATTTTAGGCTAGCAGACACTCCGAAGCTTCACTAAATGTTATCTCTATGCAGAAGTCACCTAGCTCAGGAGCAGGAGGAAGGGACAGCTGCCACATGGTCGACCACAATTCTAGAGTGGGGAGTTCAATAAAGAAGTATTTGTCCCTCCAGTTATTATCCTAATAAGGTATTTTATTGAAAAATGTAGTCTATCAATGGGTTTGGAAATGAAAAATGCCTTCATTTATTTGTTTTGGGTAGTAGAAGTAATAGATCATTCTAGAAGTCAGAGGGACTCTAAACAAGTGAAATAAGATGGCAACTGTACATAGGAGACAAATGGAGTTGGGAACTAATTGCTGAAGAGTGATGCAAAAATATTGACTCACTTTAGTAAGAAAGGTTGGAAGGGGAAAGTGAAGGCCTGCTAAGACTTGTTCCTTAAAGAAAGTTATGTAACCCATGGAGGGACTATGGGGACGATTCTGGTCAGTGGGCATAATCATATGCAGGGAGTCGGGGACTTCATAAGTAAATCGAACGTGGTCTAGATCTACCCCATTAAAATCTAAAGTAATTAGAATATACCATATGACAGGAACATTCATGATAGGATTCGAGAGCTAGGATCAAAGGAGAATAGAAAAAAAAAGGGTCTATGGGAACTTACAAAAGCAAGGGGTTAGTTGTCGTAGTGGAGGAAGAAAAAGTAAGGAGATGAAGAGGAGAGGTATGTAAACGGGGGAGACGTTATGACTTCTTAAAAAGAAACCTTATGAACCTCTTCAAAAGTAACTGTCAGATCATTTGAGTAAATAGGCCAACCAATTATCATAGATGTTTGATCAGGAGAAAGAGAGAAGCATGGTTTTTCGTACAAAAAATCATGCACCAACTGTCACATCAGTGAAAAGGAGCCTAATAAACATGTGAAAATAATAGAGAAGAAGCCTTTATGAAGGATGTGGTAGGTAAATCATTATTCGAAGCACCAGCTCATGTACTGATAAGGATCCTTCTTTCCTCATCTATGGAGTTTGACAAGCATCTAAAGTCGATCATTCCTAAGGCTGGTCGGACATTTGGGTCCTCATGTTCCATGTCTCATGAGCATGGCTTGCGATATACCCTTGGCCGACTTCATAAGCTCAGTCAACCTCAGAACCAATTGAAGTTGTAGGGTTCTGCCACCCATACAGGTGTTCCCGGTCTTATGAGTCGCTTGGCAAATATAGAGATAAAGACTAACCCATCCCACCACTCGGACATGCAAAGTACTTATACACACTTAGTAAATAACAGCGTAGAGTCATAGGCAAGTAAAGTTTAAATAAATTCAAATTACATGCATATGTTCTTTCTTAGCCCGCAGGAGGAGTTAAAGTACAAGATATATCACTTAAAGTTTGGAAAGTCACTTGGTGGGAGCTCATTTAAAAGTTTTTGATGATTCAAAAGTCGAACTGGAGGTTCAGACGCCAAATAGCCAGCCTCCCAAAGTTGTTTAATGGCTCCCTCTACTATATAAAAAAATATCTTGTTGATAGAGGTGCTGAGTTGCATGTTGAAATTGCGGGATTGGAGGTAGGTCAGCTTCCTGGCCTCAAAATACTCGTCTTCTCCCGCCCGGTAATTCTCTAGCTTCGCCTAAAAAGCCGCCAATTCAAATGTGGTCCCTACTAACTTAGATTTGGATGTTGCCAGCTCAAATCATACAACCTCCAATTCTGCCAGCAAGGACTCTCGTTCTGCTCTCTGGTCATCCAAACTCTTTTGCTGCTCAGACATCAATAGGGTTTTAGTCGTCAGCTCAATTTCTTTGGCCTCCAACTCCAAGGCATGGGGCGTTTCTAACACCTTTAATTTGTTGGAGAGGCTTTGGGTTTCAAGAATCTATTGGAACCCCAAGGTTGTTTTGATATGATCAAAAAATTAAGTTAGGTCCTGTGGTGTTTTAACCTTGTGTCTAAGTGTGCAGGAGCTTAGGAGCATATGAAGTCGAGCAAAAGACACAACTAGTGAGAAGGACGGCATGGGAGAGAGCCGACAGGCTCGGTACATATGAGCGATGAGGTGTTGTGGAAGAGTATGCGGGCGGACGAAAAGGAGGCGCGCGGCGTTTCCAAGGGATGAGAAACCAAAGTGGAAGGTTGCTCGAGAAGGCCGAAAATTAGGTTCGGGTGAGGCCTATTCCGGATGGCCGGAAACACCCAAGCGAGCTGAGCCGGAGGGGAAGACCCGGACTGAGGTGAGCTAAACCGGAGCGGAAGGCTTGGACTGAAAAAGTCAATAGGGTTGACTTCCTGGTCCGGGCGCCCGGACTCCAAGCGCCCGAAATCAACTTTTATCCGGATCCCATTTGACCGCGATTCGTTGTGAAGGGGATAAAATTTTATCCCCCTCTAGGTGCTTGGAACCCTTCCAAACGCCTCGACCAAGGCTATAAATACAACCTTGATCTAGAAGCTTAACAATAATAAGAATTACTGAGCAACACTTATACACGCTTTCCTCTTTGTTGAGCTTATTCATTTTTGTGCGTCAATTGTTATAAAGAGGCTTCTCCACCTAAAGGAGTAAGTAGTGCGATTCATTTCCTTGCAATAACAACCTCCCCGATTATAACCAAATAAAAACTCTGAGCCTCTGTCCTTCTTTTGATTTCTATATCATTTTCATGCAAGTGTTCTTTTAAGTCCGAGAAGAGTTTGTCTTTATTTGTGCAGGGCTATTCAACCCCCCTTTTAGACAACCAATGGTTCCAACAAGTGGTATCAAAGCCAGGACGTTTCAGAAGGACTAACCGCTGAACGAGGCACATGAAATAGCTGGACCAAGCATCTATCCACCAAAGTTCGAGGGGGGTTCACCAGCTGGAAAAAGAAGATGGAGGTATTTTTCAAAATTGATTTCGATTTGCTTTTAATAATGGAGTTCTTTTTTATAGCACCGGAAGGCAAAGAAAAATACTACTAGACCAAATAGGAGCAGGCTTATTTTGTGGCAAACGGCAAAGCAGAATTTTATCTGCTAAGCATCCTTCCACCATAAGAAGTCAACCAGATCGACACCTATAACTCAGTAAAGGAGCTTTGGGAGAAGTTCCTTGAGCTACATGAAGGGACGTCTGAAGCCAAGCTCGCAAGATGCGACTTACTTCGCAACCAACTTATCAACCTACGATTTGAAGAAGACGAAACGATTACACGTCTTCACTTAAGGATTAAGGAGCTCATCACCAGACTTTCAAATCTCGGAGAAAAGGTAAGTAACCGAGATTCGCTAAGGTACACTCTTAATGCATTCCCTAGAAATACAAAATGAGCATCATTAGTAGATGTCTTCTATATCTCTAAGGACTTAGAATCTATTACCTTAGAAGAATTATTTTCTACGTTTGAAGTGCATGAATCGAGATGTGCATGTACGAAGGAGCAGAAGCACAATATCGTCCTCAAGGTAACGAGAGATGAACATGAGCCATAATCTTCTCTCGATGACGAGGAAATGGTAATGATGGTAAGGTATTTTAAAAAGTTACTTAATTCAAGAAAAACTAACTATCCGACAGGGTAGAAAGAAAAGGATGATCAGGTGCTACCACTGCAACGAAGAAGGGCACATCAAAGACAACTGCCCCAAGCTAAGGAACAAGAACAAGGACAAAAGAAAGAAGCTTGTCTAAATGAAGAAGTACAAGACTCTAAAGGCAATGTGGGACGATACGTCATCCGAATCGGAAGTCGAGACTTTCTCCGGACTTGTATTAATGACAAGTCATCAAGAAGATGAACACGAAGTAAGCTTGTCCGAAATGAGCATCAAGAGCATCAATGATGGGGGAGCTACATCGGAAGAAAGCAGCAGTTTAGGGGGAGCTACAGATAGCGAAGTCGACAAGGTAGGTTAGGTATGATCTCTCCCACCTGACAAATTATTTAAGTTTGTAAAATTATTAACCAAAGATTGTTACAAACTTGAAAAAGAAATTAAAAAATTAAAATTAATTTTTGCAAAATCCTGCCTATTAGAAGATTTTGACAAGTTAAAGTTGGAAAATGATTTGTTGCAAAAAGAAATAAGTAACTTGAAAAATCGTACATGCTCATCTAATACAGTTTTTAGAAAATTCAATAACCTGAATTCATATTTTAGATATCACAAGGGACAAATTAGAAATATTTCAAAGAAATATGTCCCTAAAAAATTTCTAATTAATCCAGTTGGCTGTAACCTGTATTAGGTTCCAAAGTCTTGTCTAACTTAAACTTTAATTAGATTTAGCGCTTTCAGTAAGAAAATTAAACATTTAATTTCCTTATGAGGCTTTGTCTAGAAGTGGTTGATGATCCAATAACCAAGAAGGTCTAGTGCCTCGCCACAGTCTGGAAGCCAAATATTGAAATAAAATGTTGAATT
>JBBMJZ010413098.1:9122622-9134470 GCA_037833815.1 Zingiber zerumbet | reverse complement strand
AATACCTTGCTTGCTTCCCTTCGATGATAATAATTTACAGTAGAATACTTAAAGATAAGCTCTCCAATGCTAACAATATGGATTTACTTGGTATCCACCTCAACCGAGGTGACTAATCCAAGGATCCAACCCTCACTTACACATCCATTATGAATACACTCCTCAGAAATACTCTGGAGGAGGAGAAATCTCGTACAAAACTCTCAATACAACAACAAGAAGAAAGAAGCAAATACAAAGAAAATCTTATAAGATTTATACCAATGAAACCCCTAGCTAGCTTCTTCTTCTTCTTTGGGAACGCCTCTTGATCTTGGAAGTGCAGCAACACTTGTCTCCAAGAAGCTTCAAGAACTGTCGAGCTTGATGATAAGAGTGAAGAAGAGAACTGTGATCATTAATGAGAATAGTGCATGCCAAAGCCTTTTATCGGACTGATAACGGCTAGTTTTTCAAGCTTAAATCAACTAACCTAATCGATTATGCATGCTTCTGTTTGCTTGCGTCAAACTCCTTAATCGATCACCTTAATCTATTAAGGTCTTGGTAATTGATTACCCTAATCGATTACCAATCCTAATTTCTTCCATCCAAGTCTAGGGTTCCCTTTCCCAATATCCGGTAAAATGTGACCTGTTGAGACTTCTCATTGCCTAGCATCTGGTTAACCTTGACCTACTGGGACTTTTTCATCAAGTATCTGGTCAATCCTTTAATCCACTTGGACTTTCCTCTTCGTTCCAAGTTTCCAGTCAACCTTGATCCTCTTAGACTTACCATCTCGTACAAAGTATTTGGCCCTCTATGACCCACTTGGACTTCTAAACACCAGATGTCCAATTAATATTGACCCACCTAGATTTTCACATGCTTAGCTTCACTCACCAAGACTTTTCACCTAGCTCTACTCACCAGGATTTTCCTTATACCTAGCTTCACTCACTAGGCTTTTCACCTAGCTTCACTCACCAAGATTTTCAACTGCCTGACTTCACTCATCAGGACTTTCTTATTGCCTAGCTTCACTCACTAGGATTTTTCACTTGGCTTCACTTACCATAATTTTCCTTATGCCCAGCTTCACTCATTAGGGCTTTTCACCTAGTTTCACTCACTAGGATTTTTAACTGCCTAGCTTCACTCACCAGAACTTTCCCTTCTGCCTTGCCTAACCTCCAGTTAGGACTTTCCCAGTCAAGTATCATGTCAACCTTGACCTACTTGACTCTTCTACTCATCACACTGGTCCAACCTTGACCAAAGGGGAATTACACTAACAATCTCCCCAAATAGGCAATTACACCTGCAATCTCTATATATTGTCAAAAATTAAAACTCAAGCTTGAACCAACTCAAGCTTAATCAAACTGATCAATCTTGACCTACGAAAATTACACCAACAAGCTCCTCATCCCTCAGATGCACCAAGCCCGTTGGCTCCTTTCCTATGTGATCCTTCTCGTCTGTTGTGTCTTTCGTTCAACTTCTTGTACTCCTAAGTTCCTACACACTTAAACATAATGCATTAAATATAAATAGAACCTAACTTAATTTGGTTGGTCATATCAAAAGTACAACGGGGTACTTACAATTGGTGCCAGTCCTACAAAAAGATTTTCTAGAATCAATTCGGCAAAGTCTGCTAGCAGCTCCTGCACTTCAGTTGGTAAGATAGCATTTATGACTATGTCATCATTCTAGTAAGGTAGCAAAGCATAAACAACGTCTTCATGCTTCATTTTATCTAAAAACCTAGATATGGAAAGTAAATTTGCAGTTTTGGCTACTAGAACTAGAGCGGTTTCTTCTTACTACGGCGCCAACACAATCTTCTTTCCTTTGATGTGAAGGATATAAGTATTCTTCCGTCCATCATAGACAACACTGTAGGCATACTATCAAAGTCGCCCCAAACATCCATGGTCACCACATCAAACCAAGCATTATTAAAATATTTGCTACCAATTGAGAAAAAGTAGCAGACATCGCCTATCTACTATAACCTCACTATCTTAATTCATCCTTCACAACTTTTACGTCTTAGGATGATGTTCCGCCTTCAACTGTAATTTTCAGATATTACATTTTCACAACTATCACTGTTGATGATCATCTTACAGATTTTATCCGTGATAGTATAGGCAGTGTGAAAAATATTAGTTCTCAGTCACTCATCCCCTGAATTACATTTGGGAGTCAACAAACTCTTACAAAGAACCAAAGTCCCATGGTCATCACTGTAAAGTAGGTTATCAACTTTATACACCAGTTCACCAATTGATGTTCTCTCTTCTTCCCATCTCCCTTGATCAGTAAATTTTTACCTTTCTGATCAACAAGAGAAGGTTGACTGCATTGGTTTGCCTTATGTCCCTGTTCACCACAATGATAACACCTGAAATGGGTCTTAGAATTAACTTGTGGTGGTTGTTGCTGTGAAGGACAAGAATATTGAGGCTGAACTAGCTTGCTGTTTTGGTCTTCTCAACCCACTGGTTTCTAATTCTATTGATTTTCATCCATTAGTACACGTTGGAAGGCCTCTAAAACCATCTACAACGAATGAAGGTTGAGGACATTTTGCAAGGCCTAGCACAACCCCCTAAGTATTGTGTTACCATCTACTCCTCCATCTCCAATAAGTCATTTTGGGCAACAAACTGGTAAAACTCATCTATATACTTGTTGATCGATCTCGCACTCTGTCTCAATGAATGAAGTTGTTGGAATAGAGTTTGAGTGTAGCCAAAAGGGAGGAAGCGTTCCCTCATCTTCTTCATCTTCTCCCAGTCAGTTATTTAGGATTTTCCCTATCTGTCTTGTGAGTGCTACATTTTCTCCCACCACGCCGATGTTGGCCCTTTAGTCTGATGACAATCAACTTCACTTTCATCTTATCCGAAACTTACTTGTAGTAGAAGATCCACTCCACTTTGTTGATCCAATCAATAAAACCCTCTGCTTGTAATGTATTCGGGCTCCATAAGGCTCCTCGTGACCACGATATTTCAATTGTGTATTGCACTAGCGATATGGGTTTTTGAAAGTGGACTCAAATCCATGATCTGAAATTTCACGATCTTCGAGATCTCATGCCGCTAGACGCTAAGTTAAATCTGCAACTTGTCTCTATAAATTAATCGTCATTATGTCATGAACACTACGACCACGGTACTTGACCTCCTCAATTGAAACATGTCTATTGTTGAGACCATGACCACGATAATCTTCCATTGAATCTAATCCGCTCTAATACCAACTGATGTTGGGTAGAATAGTAATTATCCTATAGGCTGACAAGAAGGAAAAATTAAGGAGCAAGCAAAAAAGAGAAACCAACAAAAAGGAAGAGAAACTACCAAAAAAAACAAAAAGAAAGAAATCCGCCTTTCTCTAGGTTTTATCAGAAAAGAAAATTTTAGAATAATCCCCCAAACAGCTAAACATGATGTTTATATAAAGAAACTCTAACCCATAAATACTCATCATACCAAAAATACCCAAAATATGATAAAAATAGAAATTATTAAAAATAGAAAAAAAAAATATATTTAGATCTTCCAAAGAGATCTTAAATGGTTTTTTTTCTGAAATTGACGGTTATAGTTAGTAATAAATATAGATTTCTAAATTATAGACACGTTGAGCATAAAAGATAAAACTGAGGCTAATTCTAAATCTCGAGTAAAAAATAATGTCTCATTGAAGATTAAGTTCTCCATCCCACATCACATCTAAACCTAGCTAAATTTATTGTCGTCACCTCAAATGAAAAATAGGTATCAACATATAACTTGTAGTCAAAATTATGAATTTAATTTTTCCTGGGTAATATTGGCGGGACTCTCCATTATTCATCAGCCATCAAATATTTAAGTTTAATTCATGCATTAATCATTGCATGTTGGTAGCACATGAACCTCAAAATCGCTGTTTGAATGGTTAATTAATAATGACAGGTCAATGCACTTCAATATTAATTAATCAATGCAATTATCACTATCTCCACTTTACAGGTAGACCCTTCATTTTTTTTATCGAAGACAAATAGTATTCTCCTCCAATTTTAATATTTATACACAATCAATTTTGCTATTTTATTTATATTTTTTTGACAATATATATAATATATATTCACAGTAGGTTTGGATATATATTCACACTCCATGATCCTCCGTTGGTTGAGCTATTCACATGCTTTCCAATGGCATTTAACCTCTTTTCCTTTGGCATTCGGCAACAAGCATAAAAGTTAATTTGACAATTAAAATAAGTAATGCAATAAGCTTTTAATCTTAATTTATTTGTAACATGTCTTGTTATACTTTTGGCGACTACAAAACCACATGGCACTTCTGTTAATTCTAGTTGTCTCATATGATCGATGATTTAATTATTTTCTGTCATGCGTATGCAGCTAGGTGTGTGTCTACAGTAGATTGACAGGATAAAATGAAATGAAACAAAGTGAGTCAGATTGGCTATCTCCTACTTACAGTTATATTTTTTCATTATGAAAATTTATTTATTATCTATTATTTTAACATTTTTATAAATAAAATTATATAATAAATTAAGTTACGAAATACATTTTCACATTCCTCATTTCTCCAGGGAATGACGATATATTTCTAATACCGTTGCTTGAGAAGTCAAATGCAATGCCAAACGGGTGTGGGAAAAAAAAAGGAGATTGCATGATTGAGCAATGTAACAATAGAACTAAAGAGAGAGACATTATACGCACCATGCACATGAAACAAAATAGCAATATCTTATTTTATGGAACAAGGTTGAAGTACAAAACAACAAACATGAGAAACCTCACTGATGGCATTTACTAAGCTTTCTATGCCCTATTCTAGAGATCAAATTTTTTTATAAAATAGCAGAAAGATTGTATAATCATCAACTTCATATTGGAATGGTGACTACTTTCATTCACCAACCAGAAAAATTTGATAAAAGAAGAGTCCTTCAAATAGCTTTCTGCTAGTTAAATATGACAACAAGGAGTCTTCATGTCTTTAAAGAGAGCTAACCTTGCAAAACAAGTAACACAGGAACTAAGGCACAAATTGTAGATTCACTACGCAGAAGCAAACAATTTTAAATACAAGCACTATAGCAAAACAATTTAAGAGACTATAATGGGCATATCAGACCTTGATCCAGGTCGGAAATGCTCAAACCACCAAATACATTCGATGAATTATAATGCAAGAAGCTTAGGTTCCACTTCTACTTGAGGTTACTCTTCTTTTTCAGTATGCTCCCAAATTTCTGCATGAAAGCCTTCTTTTTCTTTTGCTGCTGCTCCTGCTTATTCGGTGAGGTTCCATCATTTTGGATGTTATCAGATGGCAATCCATTTGACACATTGGAGTTAACACAATCTGCCTTTAAGTAAGATTCATCATTCATCAAATCGACCTCATACTCCACTGTTGGCAAATCCTTGTCTACAGCCTTGCCGTTTTCGAACAACTTTGATTCTGTGTCTCCTTGTGGTTCTTCTGGAGCATTGTTAATACTCTTCTCCTCCTGGGTTGTTTCTAAATCATTGCTATGTTCCTCGAGCTTTTCCGATGGTACTTCTGAATTGGGGTGCTCATCATAAGTAGTTTCCTCAAGGGAAACAAATGGCACTGCTAGATCAGACTGATTCACATTTCTTGATATTTCACCATTCACCATTGCCTTCTCGGCTGTGGCCTCAGCTAGCAATGAAGAAAGGTCTTGGGCCTTATCTAAAGCTGCAGTTTCTCGGATCTTGAGTTCATTGTTCTCCTGAATTTTACTTTGAAGGTCATTGTCTTTGTTTAGTAACATCTCCTTCAGCTGCAGATTCTCAGCCTTGGCTTCTTCTGCTACTAGTTTGATGATATTTGCTTCTGATTCGAAATGCTTTAGCTTATCTATCAGCTGGACTTCATCTTCTTGTGCAGCCATTATCCTGAGCTCTGCTGCTTTCAGAGAGTCACTTATTTTGTCCATGTCTGTCTTCATGGTGGCAATTTTCTGCTCTGATCTTTGGATAGAATTTAAGAAATCAAGAGCTTTCAAGTTCCACTCAGATACAGAATTTTCAAATACCATTTCAAATCTTTCAAGAGCATCTTGAAGGCAGACATGCTCATGTTTGGACTTCTCCAGCGTTTCCTCATAATTTTCTTGATTCTTCATAATAGTCATCTTCAAGTCCTCGATCTGAGCATGGGAATCATCAACCTCTGCTTGTTTACATAAGAATCTTTCTTGTGTTACATGTGCTTCTGTTGATACTTCATGCAGTGCTGAAGCCAATCCTTCCATTGCCTTCTTAGCTTTGTCAAGTTCACACCGAGTTATATCTAGCTCATTTTCCAAGTTTTTCTTTTGATCTGTCAGGCTTTCAACATTTGAGTTGGCTACCTTCTCACTATTCAAGGCCTGATTTTTTGTCGCCTCCACAATCTGAAGGTCAGATTTTAAAAGTGCAATCGTTTTCTCCAGTTCTGCTGCTTCCTGTAGTGCTACAGCCAATTTCTGAATAGATCCATCAAGTTCAGTTTCATGCCTGGAAACCTCAAGATTAAGAGAATCCACCTTGCCTGTAAGAACAGAAAGTTCACAGTCTTTATCCTGCAATAGGGCATAGCACTCCTCGAGCTGTTTCTTAACCGAAGCAAGAGCCTCCAATGAAGATTTTCTAGACTCATTTGTCTCCTCTAATTGAGCTTCTAGTAGCTCTGCCGCCTTCTTCCATTGCTCCACAAGATGACGAGCTTCTGATTCAGCATTATTTACATCACTGACCTCAACTGTCAGCGCCTCAACTAATGCTTCCATCTCTACTAACCTGGCTTCAGTGGCCTTTGCCTTCTCAAGTTCACTCTTCACTGCAAACAGCTCAGATTCCAACTCTACCTTGGAGTCCAGCAAGGCCTTGAGATGCTCAATTTCCCCTGAAAGGAGCTCTAGCTTCTCTGAATTGATCTCAGCACTCATCATTGCATCACAAGCCTGAGTTAGAGCAGTGTCCTTTGCATCGATGGCTAATGTGAATTCATTTTTCACCTGTTCAAGCTCCTTAGTAATTGAAAGTAAGGTGGCAGCATTCAAAGCATTCTGGTCTTCAACATATTCAAGCTGCTTCTTCAATTCGTCTCTCTTCTGAGCACTTTCAATGCTTTTTTGTTCAAACTCACTTGAAAGGATCTTGTAGGTTTCCATAGCCTCCTCAGCCTGCCTTTGAGCGGCAAAATTCTCATTGAGTTTATTACTAGTTTCATAAACCAACCTCTTGGCTTCCGTTAATTCCTTTAAAATATGAGTCTTCTCTGTTTCAACAGAAGTCAATAGTTCATTTGCCCTTGTCAAATCTTCCTGAACTAAGTTTATTTGTGCTTGTAAATCTGCTATCTGTTTGTCCTTCTCAGCTTCAACAGAAATCAATCTATCATTTTCCTTCTTTAAATGATCCTCAACTAAGTTTATTTGTGCTTGTAAATCTGCTATCTGTTTGTTTTTCTCAGCTTCAACAGAAATCAATCTATCATTTTCCTTCTTTAAATGATCCTCAACTAAGTTTGATTGCTCATGCAAGTATGTTCCATTCACAACAAGAACTGAAGGTTCTTTTTTCTCACACTCCTGCGAAGCATCAAGTGATGCTTTTGGGTGGTTAATTTCTCTCGAAATCAATCCTTCATGTGCTGGAGAATCAGTGTTCTTAAACTCCTGCACTGAATCAACTAACACTTTTAAGCGGTTAACTTCCTTAGACAATAAGTCCACTTTCTCTGCATTGATCTCAGCAATCTTCATTGCATCATCAGCATGATTTAAAGCACTGTTCTTTGCCTCTGTAGTCATGAAAAGTTCATTTTTCACTCTCTGGAGATCCTTAGTTGCTGCTAGAAGTGCTGCAACATCCATAGCATGTTGGTTTTGAACAATATCAAGCTCCTTCTGCAATTCATCTTCCTTCTTTAGTGCAGCGTCGATGCCAGCTTGCTCCAGTTCATCTGCCCGGAATTTATCAATCTCAGAAGCTTCCTCCGCAATCCTTTGGGCAACAAGAGCATCCTGAAGTTTGTCATTTGCCTCGTTGGCGCATCTCTTAGCATACTTTAGCTCCTCAAGAATTTGGATTTTCTCCTTCTCAACAGATGCCAATCTCTCCTTTGTCTTCTTCAACTCATCCTGAATTGCACTCAGTTGTCCCTGCAACTCTGAACCCTTTATTGGCCTTGGTTGCTTCTGCAATTAACAAGTAAAACCATGAGGACCCGGATACTTCTCATAGTCAAACAAACCATGCAAGAAAATATGCAGGGTGTGTGTGGCGGCTTCCCTTACATCAAGAGCAGTGATCTTGGGCGAACGTTGCTCAATGGTAATCTTTGAATCAACTAATTTAAGGGATCGATCAATTGAAAGGCGCGCTGACTGTTGAGGGGACGGCGAAGCAGGGTCTACCTTGGTGGATCCAGCCTTTCCTGATTTATTAGCTTTAGGAGTAGATGGCGCACCTTTGTTAATCGAAGCATCAGATAAACCAGATCTGTGTACAATGTATGCACCTTAGTGCTTAAAAATGACAAATTTCACCGATCTCCCGCACGAAGTTAGCAATTCCGTATGCAATCATCACAGTTGAGCAAAAAATGCAAAAGAAGGATAGCAAATCCAACTAGCACAGTCCACAATAAAACCAAGAAAATCAAAACCAAAAAAAAAATAATAAACCAAAACTTACTTTACAAAGCTCTCGGAACTTTATCCTTTTCCTATTTTATGACGACAAAAAGTTCAAGGCTTTACCACCATTCCAAGCCCAACAATCATGAATGGACAACACGAACACAAATCCTTGCACCATTCGTGCTACAAACGAGCACAAAGGTTGCCAGGAACTCACCTCAACAAGAAGAATTCGATTAAAAGGCCCCAGTCACAGAAGATTGGAATTTTACCCCCAGATCAAGTAGAAAATCCAGAATGTCCAGAATTAACTGAAATCCTCATAGCATTAGTGCCAGAAATGAGGTAAAGAACACACAAAAACTCAGCTAGACAAAAGGAACCATAATATTAACAACACCCCCCAGTCACAACTAGAAAGTGTAAGTGTAAACTACGAAACCGACCATAAGAAAAAAGAAAAAAACAAAAACAAAAAAGGCGAACGATGTCAACACAACTAGATCTGGAGAGCGCAAGGTACTTACTTGGATTTGGAGGAGAACATCGTCGATCGCCCCTCTGAAGCACTGCGAAGCCCAAATGCAGGCAGGCCAACAGATTGTTTAGGAATTGTGCAGTGGAAATTATCAGATGACTAGGTCTCGCAAGCAAAAGGTGAAGGCTTCTGCTGCTTTTTCTCTGCAAAAGAGAGGAGGCTATCGCATCCAAATCGAAACTACAAGGACAGTCTTTACTATAAATATTTAACTTTTAACTTTAATTAGTAAGCAGAGCGGAGAGGAGTTAGCAGTTATGCAGGTACATATTCGACTTAATAACTACTTAAATAAATAAATAAATATTTACTATGTCCCCCCCACATTTTACTTTCATTTTCAAAAATAATTTCTCTGAATAATTATAAATGAAAGTAGAGCGGAAGGCTTGCTAGCTGACTGGATTAGAATTTAAGATATATACAACAAATTTACGGTTTGGAAATACTACTACTTCCCAGACGTCATTCGCATGCGACTGCGGTTGGCAAGTAAAGCCCGGCCCATCATTCAGTATCTATCACGCAACCTCAGGCTCCTCCGGCCCACATTTAGAATCCACGTCACTATTGCCGACGACAGAAACGACAAAACCAAAAGTAAGACGAGGGGCCCACCCACTTTGGTTGGTGTTTCTCTATTTATTTATACATTATCGTTTTATTTTATTTTTTTATTGACGTCAATATTATTTTTAACTAATGTTAATTTTTTTTATTTAAGTTAGATCGATTTTAATTATTTTTCTTGCTAATGATAAATTGAATGTTCTATTTGGTTTTCTCTTTCCTTTATTAGTTATCCGTCTTTTCCCCTCTTATCATTTTATCGATTCATTATGTGTATAATGTCAACGTCATTCTTTGAGTTAGACAGGTGGTCCGCTCGGCTCGGGCTTCCGGCTCGCTTAGCTTATTCTCCTGCCGACTGGGGTAACTATGCTAATTTACTCAGATCGTCGAACGGACAAGGATCTCTCCGATTGGCCGATGAATCGCTTCCCGCTCGGGTGCAGTTGAGCCTTGCTTAAGCCCTGGTGTTAACCGTCTTGACTTTGACCAACACCATAGCAATTAACTTGTGTCAGGTAGACTCTTCCTTATCACCGCATCACAAGCCTCCCCTTCAAGTCTAGTCGAAGGAGCTTGCAAGTCCAACTAACTGGACAAGATGTGTCTTTGACAACTCTAAAGCTCGTTCAACCCAAATGATATAGTGTCTGATCGGACTATGCTTGACTTGTAATTACTAGGTGACCCACAAGCCAACGTCGTTCAGCTACATTTTACCATTACCAAGTTCAATCATATGGCTCGTTCCTTGTGCTGATCGGTAAGATGAGCAGTAACACTTGGCAAATTGTCTTCCGTTATGTGTTTCCTAGGGCGAGTCCGATCACAACTGACCTCATCCAAATTTCTTGAAAACTGTGTAAATTTCTGCTAATTATGGTCGAGCACAAGGTCATACCCTTTTAATTAAGTTCATTAAATGTTATCCGATGACTACAGGACACGTGTCTCTTACTGCTGCGCGCATGCTCGATGTGACAGGCGGACATCCGCTTGTGACAAGATGTGAGCCTTTTCAAAATCAATGGTTGGATTTTCTTCTAGATTTTCATAACCTTGGATCGGACGGCTGAGGTTGATCGGCCACGAGGTTTATAAACCTCACGTGTTTCGCCATTTTCTTCACATTGCGTCTTTGTCTTCGTCGGTGAGCATCTCAGTGACACTGCGCTCTTCACCTTTTCCAACCATCTCCGCGATCTCTCTAGTAAGCCATCGTCTCCTTTCAATCGAATATGTTCATTATTCTTAGCATCCTCCTTTCCAGTCGAATTTCTTTGTTGTTTCCCATTGACTTTTAGTTCTGATGGCAAGCTCCTCTCAACCTCCTGTCTCTGTCCCTAGACTCTGGTATACGTCCATTGAGTCTAGGTTCGATGGAGGTGATGCAGAGAGTTTGAGAGCCGCCTTTGCAATTCCCTCCGATTATCAAATCGGTCTTCCCTCGGCTTTTGACCGCTCGAACGAGCAGTCTTCGGGTTTTGTATGCTTTTTTAGGAACCAATTTACAGCCGGTCTACAGTTCCCGATCCATCCTTTCTTCTCTGTTGTTTGTAAATATTTTCGTATTTCCCTCCATCAACTGATGTCGAACTCCTTCTAGCTGTTGTGTGGGGTCGTCGTTTTGTTCCGCCTACATGGCATTCCGCTTACTTCTCGACTCTTCCACTATTTCTATTATCCCAAATTGTCCGAGCCGGGGACTTTTCTCTTTCAAGCCCGAGTGGGCTTAGTCTTTTTTGACAAGATGTCATACTCCAACAAGCAATGGAAGGACTACTACTTCTTCGTTCGCTTTCCCAAACGGTCGGACTTCCAGGCCATGTGGCAATTAAAGGTGTCGAACCCTCCTAAGCTCAAGAAATGCAAAAGCCACTCGAACTACCTTCATGTAGCTTCCTACTTGGCCGATCAGAAATATCATATACACAAGTTGCTACTGGAGGGTGTCCTCTACGTGTTCGGTCTTAGCCCGATCCGCACAAGGCTTCCATCCAGCCTAGGCACACTCCTTCTTGGTCTAACTTTTGAATATAACTTATTTCTTCT
>JBBMJZ010413098.1:9091365-9114122 GCA_037833815.1 Zingiber zerumbet | reverse complement strand
CCCTGTTAATCCAAGGAAGTTAATGCACTAACGATCTCCTTCAGGCGAAGAAGCCTCTTTACAGCAATGAAGCACAGAAAGTTGAAGCTAAATGGAAACTAAAGCTCGTACAAGTGTTGTATACAGAAATTGCTTGTTAATTTAAAGCTTCTGAACCAAGGTTGTATTTATAGCCTTAGTCGAGGCGCCTGGAAGAGTTCCAGGAGCCTGGAGTGGGATAAAAACTTATCCCCAACACAACATTTAAAATCCACATCAATCTCGATAAATTTTGGGTTACGGGCGGTTGGACACCCCGAGTGGAAAAGTCAACGGCGTTGACTCTTTCCGCTCGGGTCTTCTGCTCTGATTCCATTCGCCTCAATTCGGGTCTTCCGCTCCGGCTCTACTGCTTGGGTGATTCTGGCCATCCGGAATAGGGCTCACCCGAACCCAACTTCCGGCCTTCTCGAGCAAGCTTCCGCTCCGCCTTCTCGTCCCTCGGAATCATCGCGTGCTTCCTTCTCATCGGCCACCATACTCATCCGCAGCTCTTTATCTCTTGGACGCACCGAGCCCGTCGGCTCTCTCCCATGCCAACCTTGCTAGTTGCGTCTCTTGCACCTCGAGCAATTTTTTTCTCTGGCTTCTCGTCCCTCAAAAATAGCGCACGCTTCCTTCTCGTCCGTCGGTGTACTTTTCCACAACACCTCGTCTCTCAGACGCACCGAATCTGTCGGCTCTCTCCCGTGTCATCCTTCTCGCTAGCTGTGTCTTCCGCTCGACTTCCTGTGCTCCTAAGCTCCTGCACACTTAGACACAAGGTTAAAATTTCACAAGACCTAACTTAACTTGTTTGATCACATCAAAACAACCTTGGGGTTCCAACAATCTCCCTCTTTTTGATGTGAGCAACCCAAGTTAAGGTAGGGTAAACCAACATAATGTAAAAAAAAAAAAATATTACAATAAAGTGCAAAAGATAAAAATTTTATAAAATTTTAATGCTACCTCCCTCTAGACTTAATCTTTTCCTTCTTCCCCTTTGATCATATAAAAATGGGGTACCAAGAAAAAAATCTAAGGGTAATAATGTTGAGCATGAAATTTTAAAAAATTATTTTCATATCACAAAAAAAATTACAATAATTTCATAAATTCTAAGTTAAACAACTTTGCAAAGATATTTTTTAGATTTTTTTTAAAAAATTTTACTAGTATAATTTGAAATCAATAACTTCCGTTTTACCGGATTAACAAGAAAATTTATTGCCAATTTTCTAATTTTTTTAAATTTTCATTTTAGTTTATTATAATTTCTCAAATTTGACGCAGAGAATTTTGAACATGCAGAAAATTTTAAAATTTATATTTGTTCCTTTAACATGTTATTTTCTATTTTTAGTTTGTCGAAATCCTTTAATCGACAAACTGTTGCTAGAGTTTCTTTGAATTCACTATCCTTTGTTAATCTCTTTTTATTTTTAATTTCTAAAAATCTTTCGACAATATAATTTCTAATTTACAAAAATCGTTTGACAATATTTTGATCGAATTAAGCACTAGGTCAGGAGGTGGAGACTGTACCTGACTTATCTTGTCGACTGTTGATGCTCCCCCTGTTGAGCTGTTTTTTTTCGAAGATTCTCCCTCTTTATCGATGCTCATCTGCGATGAGCTTTCTATGTCCTCAGGAAGGAATTAGGCTGTTAGGGTTGTCCCGACAATTTCCTCGGTCTCGGACGCTTTTGACGATGGTTTGGTGTCCATTGAGGAGTTGAATTCGACTTCAAATAGTTCTTCGTAGAGCTTCAAGAACTTTTCCCAAAGTTCTTTTTTACTTTTATATTTTCTGACTCTGTCGAGATCCTTGGCAGGTAGTATGCTTAGAAGGCCATAAAATCATTACGTTGCTCGTCAGTCCATTGATGTTCCTCAAGTTCTTCTTCTTCTTTGCTTTTGGGCATTTCAAAACCATATTTCATTGGTAGACAAATATTAAAATCGGTTTTAAAATAAACCTCTGTTCGTCGCTTCCAAAACGTGAACTCCCCCTCGAATGTTGGTGGATAGATGTTAGCACCGGTCATCTCGTTGCTTCAGTCAGCGGTTAGTCCTTCTAAGGCGTCCTGACTCTGATACCACTTGTTGGACCTAGGTGGCCGGCTAGAAGAGGGGTTGAATAACCCTGCACAAAATCAAACAAACCCTTCTCAGACTTTAAAAGAACACTTGTATAGAATAAAATAACAAAATAAACTAAAAAGGGCGTGGCTCATAGTTTTACTTGGTTACAACCGGGGAGGTTGTTAATCCAAGGAAGTTAATGCACTAATGATCTCCTTCAGGCGGAGAAGCCTCTTTACAACAATGAAGCACAAAAAGATGAGCTAAATGGAAACTAAGGCTCGTACAAGTGTTGTATGCAAAAGTGCTTGTTCATCTCTAGATTATGGACCAAGATTGTATTTATAAACTTGGTCGGGGCGCCTGGAAGGGTTCCAAGCGCCTGGAGTGGAATAAAATCTTATCCCCGACGCAACGGTCAACATCCACGTTACAGTGGATAAAAACTCGGTTCTGTGCGCTCAGACCCTTAAAGTCAACCTCATTGACTTTTTCGGTCTAGGCCCTCTGCTCCGGTTCTGCTCGCCTCGGTTCGGATCTTCCGCTTCGACTTCGCTCGCTTGGGTGATCTCGGCCATCCGAAATAGGGCTCACCCGAACCCAACTTTCGACCTTCTCGAGCAAGCTTCCTCTTTGACTTTTCGTCCCTCGGAAACGTCGCGTGCTTCCTTCTCATCCACCAGCGTATTCATCCGCAGCTCTTCGTCCCTTGGACGCACCGAACCCATCGTCTCTCTCCCGTGCTGACCTTCTCGCTAGCTGCGTCTATTGCTTCTCGAGCAATCTTCTGCTCCGGCTTCTCATCTCTTGGAAACACTGCACGCTTCATTCTCATCCGCCAGTGTACTCTACTGCAGAGCCTCGTCCCTCAGATGCACTGAGCATGTTGGTTCTCTCCCATGTCGTCCTTCTTGCTAGCTGCGTCTTCCGCTCAACTTCCTGTGATCCTAAGTTCCTGCACACATAGACATAGGGTTAAAACACCACGGGACCTAACTTAACTTGTTTGATCACATTAAAATAACCTTGGGGTTCTAACAATGACTCCTCCAATCGTACACATCAGACACATGTACACACAACATAGATACAATCAACATGGTTCCTTCAATAGAAAACACCGAACATGTGTACACATACAACATACAAATAAACAATCAACCAGGTGACTCCTACAATACATATGAATAATGTGCAACTCAACATTAAATGCATAATCAGCATGTTAACTCAGTCAACAAGATATCCCCTACTATATATACTCTATGTGTATATACACAATAGAGTATAAATATCCAGAAGCTAAGACTGTATCTGAAATAAATAGATCATCTTAAAGGTCAAGCATAAGTATTAAGCAGGATAACAATACAGATAGATTTAAGGTAAAGCAACCTAATTTATCAATAAAAAACAACCATGCACTAAGGTCAAAGAATTAAAAAGGCCAAGGAAGAAATACTGACATTTATCTGTCGATCATGATAAATAATCCATGTTGAGACGGTCGTCTCGAATTAAAGTCCTGCATCAATATATTTTACTTAGATAATTTTATATAAATTAAATAGCTAAATAAAATCTCCTAACTAACTAGGGTAACTTTAATTGAACACGATCTTTGATTAACTCCAAATTAGTGTTTAGGTCTTACTAATACAATTCACCACTTAAACTAGATTTAAGCTAGTTTAACCCCAATTAATCCATCACATTCATTAGATTAGGTTTAAACATGAATTATCTCTAAAACTCACCCAAATCAACATATCATTTAATCTATATCTTAAATCAACCAGGCATCATGCTTTAATTAATCCCTTATCAATATCAACTCATCCTTTTTCTTAATCCAATAACAAATTCATCTCTTAATTACAAATCCACTGCATAATGAAATCAAATCACAATAACCTACTTTGCTAATTCCATTTACCATTCTATAGATCCAATTAATAACAGCAACTTCATCATTAATAGAAAACTAATTTTCACAAAATAACCACCAAATTTTATCATTCCTGAATCCACGACCAAATTCCATTTCATATAATAAGGTTGATTACTCCCATAACTGCCACTAATCAAATTCCAAATACGCGACTGAATAACATGGGAAGAGATTCTCATTACCTCACAGCTTCTTACGGTAGATGGTCACAGCCCTAGCAGCGGGCCATAGCAGCAGGTGGCTGCCGATGGCATTGCAGATGTGAACAGAGGAGACAAGAGCAATTAGGGCATTTCTTTAAACATATGTTCTGCATCACCATCGTGACCAACTGAGCAGTAGATTGACAAAAAAATTCGAGTTACTACCAACCTTAGCAATGCATCCGTGATGGCAGGTGGGCGATCGAGAGGAAATGCAGAGATGACTAGCTGGTTGCAACATTGGTTGCGACCATGTGACGACGGCTATGGCTAGGGTACAAAACCGACGAAGGGAGCAGCGCGGCAATGAGAAGGAAAACAAGAGATCCACTGGCGATGACACCTCGGGTGACAACTGTCGCTACTCCGCTTAGGTCCTCAGGCAAGAGGGACGCGACGGTGAGCATCGGAATCATAGAAATAGTTGTTGCCGTAGTGTTGAGCAGGGGCAACGGTACCCAACCATGGCAATGGAATCGAGAAAGGGGGCGGCAAATCGGGGAGAAGGGCAAGGAAGGAATCGGGAGAGAGCCACAACTCGAGAAAGAAGATAGTGAATCTATGAGGTGCTAGGGTACATCGCCAGCCGGTGATCGATGCTGGCGATGAGTCAGAGAAAGAAAAGGCGCTTGCGACGTGGTATCGGTAGAGATGGGGGAAGGGGTCGGGAGAAGGAAATGAATTGGCTAAGGTAACCCAGGTTTAGTTTTTGTACTTAGGTCAATTAGGGTTAATAAAATTAATTAACTCCCACTTAAGGGATATTCCAAATAGATTTTCCCTAAGCCCAATCTATTCATCTTCTTTAACGTATCATACCGACTCGGTTTAAATCTTAATTTTTTTAAAAAAATTTCTAAAATTAAAAAAAAAAATCAATAAGATTATTTCTTCAATAACACTTATTATTTTATTATTATTTGGGTGTCATATTTTATAGTAAGTGTATGGTGTGTTCGTGTTTGATGTTGCTACTTGTAATATTTGTTGTCTAGTAGACATCAGTTGGATCTACCCATACCTATAGATATAGGTGTTAGATGGATCGTTGTACTGGAGATACTTATGTGGTTTGAGATGTTGCATTGATGATGATCGTGTCGGTATCATTATTATTTACGTCATGTTTATCATTGCATCATATGCACGCTGACGACCATTGCTCTCTTGTGGTATGAGCTAGTTGATAGTCATATATACATATGCATGCTGATGATCATTGCTCCCTTTTGATACGAGCTAGTTGTCAGTCATGTTAGCTGCCCATTCGGCCACTGTGGGAGAGTGGTAGC
This sequence comes from Zingiber zerumbet, assembly GCA_037833815.1. NCBI lineage: Eukaryota > Viridiplantae > Streptophyta > Magnoliopsida > Zingiberales > Zingiberaceae > Zingiber > Zingiber zerumbet. The sequence continues at coordinate 9,108,570 of JBBMJZ010413098.1, read as the reverse complement.
TTGGAGTGGAGCTAGTCCTGTCGTGCCACCTAACCACTTAGTGGGGGGAGTGATATCCGGCGTTGTGATCAGTTATGGACCCTAATGCTATGTAGTTAGATAACTGCTTAGTGAACTATCCGCCTCGACTGCTATATAGTGACTGGAGGGTAGTATAGTTGTCACCGACCCAAGCTTCTCAGCCATACAGGTCGTCGTGTCTTAAGAGGTGGCGGGGGTGACCATGTGACATGCATGCACATTTGCATATGATGAGCGGTGCATCTGGGGAGATATGTTTGGATACATATCTAGTAGATAATAGCTACATGTGATTGTGATATGTTACACTTGTTTAAACTATGATTGTTGCATATGGTTATCATACTGCATACATGTCATTTATTATTGCCCCGGTGTTATGAGCAAATTTGTTGCTGGTCCCCGATGAGTTTACTGATTATTATATAGTATGTACAATTGTGTATGTGCATTTATTTTGTTGTTTTCGACCTTGACTTTGTGTTGGATCCAAATTGGGTATGTATGTTCATTATATCAATTTATGATCATATTCTTATTTCCCTGATGAGACTGTATACTTTGATCTCTATATTTTATTTAGACCATGCACTATCTTATCTATTACCAGCTGAATGACCCACACTCACCACCACATTTATGTATTTTCTTTTCCTTAGGTAGCAGATAGATGATTATAGAGTCGATTGGAGTATTCTATCTGCCGATCTCATGTCATATCCGATGATTGTTTTGGGTTTTTCTTTTTTACTTTATTTGCCTTACGAATTTGTGAGCTTAGCATTGTATTACTTTGATTTTATTTTGGAGTTTTGATATGTTGGTATCTTGTACTATCTTGTTGTGGTTGTGTGTAAAGCCTAGCCGGCTAGCAGTTTGTTGTTCTTGATTTATGAGCTTTCCTTTCGTTTTCCGTTATATTTTTAGTACAACCATGTGATATGTTTCTTATACAACTACGCGGTTGTGATCATTTTGTTCAAACCGAGTGGACTGTATATATAATTGTGTGATTGTGTATGTTCCAGCCGTGTGGGCTGTTGATTATAGCTTGTGAGTAGTCATGTGACATTGTATATATGATTCATATTGTCACTATTACAGGAGAAATATTGTTCGTTTGTCAGGCAAGGCCTCCTCTGGGGCGTGAAAATTAGTTTTACGTTAAAAAATTCAATTAAAAATCTGAATAATTTAATTAATAATTCAAAGTTAATAAATAAGTTATTAAAAATTTAAATCTTAAGGATAATTCTATAAATAAAACTATCTAATAAATTCAACTAAATTAACTAATAATATAATTTAAAAGATAAAGAAAATATAAATATAAATACGAATTGAAACATTAGGATAAAATCAAAATTAAATTTAACAAATTCAAAATTTAAAATAAATAAAAATTTAAATATTAAAAATAATATTTTAAATAAAGATAATTTAACCAACTTAATTAATTTAAAATTTAAAAATTAAATTAAAACTTAAACACTTAAATTAAAATTAATCTAAATTAAATTTAATGAAACTTAATAAAACAAGAAATAAATCAAAGTTTGGGTTCCGAAAGCTTATCTAACAAAGCAAGTAGGACAAAAATATTTTTATGCACTCCAAAATGAAATTTATTATATTACAAGACATAGAATATATGATTTAGGGTGAGACACTAAATTAATTGACACCTAAAAATTATAATTTGTTTGTCTGGTTAATTAGGATTAAACTAAAGATAATTTGACTCTTGTCCAACATAGTACTGGGGTGGAGTAAGATAATAGTACATTAGGAAAGCTTAGTCTAGGAAGTCAGGTAGGATAAGACGTACCATATTTGGTCCACTTAGCTCAGTGAAACTAACCGAAGCTTCCTTGCCACATTCTAAAGTAGTTAGACCAAGATTTATCAATAGAAAGATTAAATGTCCAATTTCTTAAAAAGATTTTGTCTAGAAGTAGTCGTTGCTTCGATACCCAAGAAAGTTTCTGTACCTCACCACAGCCTGAAAGTCAATTTTGAAATATACATTAATTGACTTACGGTTAAGCCTAAATTTAACATAAGGTCAAATTATCTTCAAATTTAAATTATAACTAACTCATCTCACAAAATAATAAGAATACTTTGGTCGAACAATTAGATGGGTGAGATGATTAAGGAAAATTAAAATTAAATTAAATTTAAAATTTAATCAAAGCTTAGTCAGGATTTAAAGCTAACTAAAACTTAGTTAGAATTTAATTTAAAGATTTAGCTAAAACTTAATTAAAGCTTAACACTTAGTTTTAATTTAGAGATTTAACTAAAGCTTAATTAAAGTTTAACACTTAGTTTTAATTTAAAACTTAATTGAAAAATGATTAAACTTCAAACTTAATTTAACATTTAAACTTAATAAAAATTTAACCTTAATTAAACTTTATTAAAATTTAAATTTAGTCAAAATTTATCCTTGATTTAAACTAAAATTTAACCTTAATTGACTTTAATTAAATTTAAACTTAATTAACACTTCAATTAAAAACAAATTCAAAGTCAAATTATACCTAAGTTCAATTATCAATTAAAACCTAAATTTTTGAAACACGCATCTCTGAGGCGCCTTAAATCAACTGAGGCACCCCGGACAATTTCCTTCAAGGCGCCTCAAGCAGTCCGAAGTGCCTCCCATTAAGGAGGCAAATTTCTCACCGCAATACAACCAAGATGCCTCCAAACCGAACGAAGGCGCTCTCAACAAAGCATTAAAGGTGCATTCCACCATGTTGATGGCACCTCTAATCACAATTTTAACAACGAACAGAGAGTTTTCCTCTTCATCGAAAGTGCTTTGCAAAGGTGCTCTCTAGCCATAGTTCCCACCTATTTCCCCCTCTCACATGCATCGACCATATAATTTTTACCTTTATGGGCAGCTTTGGTTTGCTTTCCCATTTGACGTGCATCACATAATTAATCCTTTTGAAACTTCAACTTTAGCAATCCTTACAACATCTCTTTCTTTAATATCCTTTTGATATTCCTCATGTTGGTATGGGCAAGTCTTCGGTGCCAAAGCCAAGTCTGCTCTTCTTTGGACATGAAACACTTAGCAAATATATTAGTAGTTTCAAATAATTCAACTTGATAAATATTTTTCTTTCTATGGTCTATGAGCATGATAGTGTTCAGTTCACTATGCTTGATTAGATATTGAGATGAGTTAAACTCAATTCTATAATCTAAATCATATAGTTGACTAACACTTAAAAGATTGAAGACCATGTCTTTCACTAATATGACATTTTTAATCAGGAATTGTTTAGAAATTTGAATGTCTCCTATCCTATAACCTTATATTCACCACTATTACCAAAGAAAGTAGTACCTTTATTTTTGTTCTTAAGTGATGAAAATTTTTGATGAGTCTCCTGTCATGTTCCTAGAGCATCCGTTATATATAAATCATATTGTTGGATGCTCCCCCTCAGTGCATGTCTGTTCAAACATGATGAACTAAATATTTTGGTACCCAAATGTTGAGTTCAGTAGCATCAACAACATATTGCTTGGGTACCTAAGCTTGCACAGTTTTAACTTTTAAAACATGATTTATACTAATTAGTGACATAAAGTTAACATCTTTGTGCTTTGGTTTGTACCTTAATCCTGCTTTGTTATAAACAACCCTTTGAGCTTCTAAAATTATGTCCAAATATTTATAACTTGAAGTAAACTTTTCCAATGTACTTCTAAGATCATCTATTTGCAATTTCAAAGATTCATTTTCATTCTTGATCTCATCAAATTTGTTAGTAGCATTTTCATGATGCATGCAAATCTCACATGACACATTTTCATCTCTAAATGACTTCAATTCATTTTTCAATTTCCTAACCTTACCTTTTGATTTTGACAAAGCATTGGTTAAACAAACAATAGTAGCATACATTTTATCAATCTTAGGTGAGGTTACCTCATCATCACTGGATGATAATTCACTTGAGGATTCAACATCCTCACTTTGGTTATCTTCACCTTCATTACTCTCTACATTGCTTAACGTCATGAGTGTTACGTGCCTTGAGTTCTTCCCTTCATCTTCTTCAAGTGATCTTGAAGAAGATTCATGTCATGTGGCTTTCAAGGTCTTCTTCTTCTTCTTAAGTTTCTCATCTTGCTTCTTCAATTTTGGACATTCGTACTTGAAATGTCCCTTCCTATTGTACTCAAAGCAAACTGCATCAGTTTTAGACTTTGAATTTACTAGAGATTTACCTCTTCTTTTGTTGTCATTGAAGATCTTCTTGACATCATTCTTGTTGAATTTATGAGATCTTATTTTTCTTACAAAATTATTCATTTTGTTGGATGATATCTCTTCCTCAGTATCACTTTCTTGATTAGATTCGGATGAAGTTTCTTCCTTGCTTTCCTTTTTCTTCTCCTTGCTCTTTTTCTTGCTTTTATCACCTGAAACCAAAGATATACCCTTCTCCTTATGCCTTGCATTGGCTTGCTAATGCAATTTAAGTTCACAAAATAGTTCATCTAGTTTGACAATTGACAAATCCCTTGAAACTTTGTAGACATCCACCATAGATGACCACAAGGAGTCTCTAGGGAAGGCTTTTAAAGCATACCTAATGATATCTCTATTTTCTACCTTTTCTCCAATGGTGTAGGCTTTTAAAGCATACCTAATGATATCTCTATTTTCTACCTTTTCTCCAATGGTGTAAAGTCCATTCAACAACTCCTTAAATCTTCCGTGAAGTTTACTCATGGTTTCACCTTCTTTCATCACGAAATTCTATATTTGGTTGATGAAAAGGTCTCTCTTTGCAATTCTTGAGTCCTTGGTGCATTCATTGAGATCAATCAACTTATCCCACAACTCTTTGGTATTGTTGAATATACTAATCTTGATTAATTGCTCTGAACTCAATCCCAATTGCAATGTGGCAACCACTTTAACATTTGCTTATGACTTTCATTTTTGATCTGCGGACCATTTTGTAGACTCTAATATCTTTCCATCTTCATTTGTTGGCTCAGAGAAACCCTCAGTTATGGAGAAACACATATCCACTTCAGTTCTAAGGTAATACTCCATATGATGCTTTCAATATGCAAAGTTGCTTCCTTCAAAGTATGGTGGCCATGTAGTATTGTGATATCTTGTTTTTCTGAGCTTAACTTCTTTGGATGTAAGTCCTCCGAAACTACTTTGCTTTGATACCATTTGTTAGGACCATGAGAGGTAGGGGTGAATAGCTCGCTTCTCTTCTTCAAAGTTGTTTGGCAGCGGAAACTTGAGGCAAAACACAATGCTAAGTCCTTTGATTTATTTAGTTTCCGCCTCCTTGAGGCGACTAATCCAAGGGTCCACTCTGACTTGTAGTTCCACTATAAACTTTTCCTTCTCGGACCAAAATCAAAGGTGAAGAAACCTTCTACAACAACTTTACAACACAATGCAAGAATGAAATGAAGCAAGAAGATATTACAAAGATTTCTTGAGTAGATGTAGGCTTCTTCTTCTTCAAATCTTGCACCAAAGTTGGAAGTTGAGCTCAAGCACTTCTTAGCAATCAGATAGCACAAAAAACCTTGGCTTGGAATGAGAGTTCTACTCCTTCAAACATTCTTTCTTCCCTTTTATATGAATACTTGAGTCAAAGCCATTATTTCATAAATCAGTCGATTGATGTAGAGGATTAGTCGACTGACATGGTCTCCGACAACTGTTCATCTCATCGAATGACCACTAGCACGTCTAAAATATGTCTGATTTTGTCTCTAATTTGAATATTAATCAACTAATGGTCAACATTAGTCAACTGATGGTCAACATCACTCGACTGATCACTTCAGTCAAATCGAGCATGTGAGTCTCACTCACTTCCGTGCTCATCAATTCAACATTAGTCGCCTGATATCCAAGATCAATCGACTGTCACTTCAATCCAACCCAGCACGAGAGTCCCACTCGCTTCTATGCTCTTCAATTCGACATCAATCGCTCGATATCTAACATTAGTTGACTGATAACTTAAGTCAAACCGAGCATGTGAGTCCCACTTGCTTCCGCGCTCTTCAATTTAGAATTGACATCGATTGATATCTAATGTCAGTTGACTGATCACTTTAGTCGAACCGAGCACGTGAGTCCCACTCGCTTCTATGCTCTTCAATTCAACATTAGTCAATTGATTGATCACTCCAATCAAACAGAACGAGCGAGTCCCACTCATTTTTGTTCTTCAAATTGACATTAGTTGATTGATGAAACTCATCAAACGACTGATTGTCTAATACGAATGTGCTTTCAGAGTATCAGTCGATTGATTACTATATCAATTGACTGATTCTCTTATTTTAGCTTTCTCAAAGACTATTACCTGATGTCAAATGAACCTCTTGTTCATTAGACTTTTTGAGGTACCTTGTTTTTGGTCTCCAACCTACGAGGATTTTTCCATGCACACTTATTGCACAAGTAAGATATCTTTTCATTAGCCTAATCTTAAATGTTGTCGAATACCAAAATTAAATTTCTTGAGCATGATTGCATCAATAGTGTAAGCTCTCGTAGATTGAAAACTAGCTAGCGTTCACAGGGAAAATATACACTTGCATGACGCGCATGCAAAATTAAAAAAATGTTAGTAACTAGGAAATAATCAATATGTTAGAAACAAAGTTGTCTTTTTATCCTCCCTATTTTGTTTGAGTTCTTGAAGTTTATATGTATGCCATAACATCTTTGTTAACTTCCAAGAACTTGGTTAAACAATCCAAATCAATATGTCTTACGTATTTTTGTTCATTTGTGAAATAATCAAGGATTAACTCACTTTTTCAACCAAAAGATTCGTTAATAAACAAATGGCGTCCAAATTGACCCGATTAGTTGCATGAAAATTATATGTTAGTTAAGCTATATACCTAATCCATTAAGTGTTTGAACAACATTAATTAATTAACTCTACCTTTTAAAATCAATTATATAGAGATCTGAATCTTGACATAAAGATTGGGAGAGACGTTAGAAAAGTATCCCTCGTAGACCAACACTAAAAAAATCAAACATGCATGTTTAATTCGTATAATTACTATTTTTTGAAGATTTAGCTTTCATGCAATGACTTCTTACTAGACGGTCTTATAGATAATGAATTTGTGTGTGTATATATATATAGCATGGATATATTTTTAGGTTGAAATCCAAATTAAATTATCTTTGGGGTCAGACAATATTTATTAATTAATTATTAATGGCTTGATCAAATTAAGTTTATTTTATATATCTCGTGATGTCCTCATAATCTTTGCTAGATTTCCTTTTCTGCATCTTGTAATATTGTATAAATTTTATGGCAATGTATCCCACCTGATTTCGTTTAATTTTCTAATAGAAAACTTAAAGAGATCCATGTATTTGAACTGGCAATCAATAATTAAGTAATAATTCAACCCTTAAGTTTAGTAAAAGAAATAATCCTGAATATTTTGGTATATATATAAGCTATATATCACTGTCTACCTTATTGCTGAAGAAACTTGTACTCACCTAACTAGTAACTAATAATGGACTTTATTGAACCCTGGAAAAGTCAGCACAGCTTACTCTGAGATGTGACCACAGCAGACAGACTCATAAAATTATGCACCATGAGGAGTAGCCTACAAGTAACTAAATCCATGATAGGTGTGTGTGTGTGTGTGTGTGTGAGAATTGATATGTTAAGTGATTTTTATGTGTAACTGTGAGTGAAACTTGATGTGGGTTGTAGTAGCTATTATGTAAGTAGCTACTATAATATGTAACAGTTATTATATAACTACTACGTTATAGTAATTATTGTGTTGTAGCTGTAATAACGTGCAACAGTTATTGTGTAGATATTATGTTGTAGTAACTACTGCACTGTTGTAGCAGTTAATGCATAGTTATAGCAGCTATTGTATAGTTGTAGCAGCTACTGTACAGTCATAGTAGTTATTGTATAATAACTGCTATAAGTTGTAGTAACCATTGTACAGTTGTAACAGCTACTGCATAGTCACTACTATAAGTTATAGCAATTTTTGTATAGTTATAACAACTATTGTTATAGCAACTATTGCATAGTAATTTTTATTTTTATAGTATTTCAGTTATTTTTACGTAGGGTATTTATAGATTCTATATAAATATACTGTTTAACTATTTGATAAATTATCTTGTAATATTGAATATTATGAACGACAAGTTTTTGTTTGTTTTTAATAATTTCTCTTTTTACATTCTACGCAAGAAGAAGGAATTATTGCTTTCTTATCCGTCCATTAGATAATCACTACCATATCAAACAGTAGCTGTTAGGTCCTTTAGACACCGGCCGCCACTCCTACTCCGGTTAACTAATCATTTTCATGTGGCTTTATCAGTTGCTTCATCTACTCTTCTTCAGCTCCTTTTCAGGATACAGCCGTGGGCCAAATGCATGCTGATTGAGTCTGGTCCTTATTTAGCACGCATCAAATAATATTTTTTAAGAAATTTGTACGTTACAAAAAAGGTCAAAATGTTCGCTGTTCATTTCCATGTAAATCCATGCACCTATACATATCATTTGCACACAAATTAATTATACTTCATACAAAGTATATATATATACATGAAAAAGTTAGCTAATTATTAAAACTACGTACATCTCTTCGTATAATATAAGAATTAATTTTTTTATTTTCTAAATAAATAGATTCAGTTCACTAGAATCGAATCAAGTCGAATCGGCAAATATCCATCAGCTAGCTGACATGAAGCACAGTGCCCCACAAATTGACACTTGTGATAATTGCATGCAGCTAGCTAGCTAGCTCTCGGTCTTCCATAATTCATTCTGTCCACGAAATTTGCCTGCATAAATCATATATACAAAAACAGAAATATTATATATGAATCAGTATATACATAAAGATGCGCATATAATTTACTTACTCTAAAATATCCTTCCAACTCAACATACTCTCATCGCCAGCATATTCTCCATTAAGGCTTAATTCTCCAAATGGGTGAAAGTTGGGTGAGTTGACGACTAAATCTGCAGTAAAATCATCGAAACTGCTGGCTGCGACTTTTTGTTCTTGATCATCGCAAGTAGAAAAATGCAACTTTTGAGCAGGGAGATTAATAGGAGACAAATCCGAGAGAGGAGGAGGAGGAGTAATGGGATTGAAATTTCGATCCTGAAACAGATTAGGGAGAGTGAATTTTGTCAGAGATATATCATCGAGTTCATAACCCGATGAAGTAGTACTGTAGTGGTCTGCAAAGTTGGCCGTCGTCGACATCGCGGTGGCCGTTGCAGTCGTAGCTTGGATAAGTAGTGTTTGGAGGAGCTGGAGCCTCACTGAACGCAGAGCATCGTCTTGAAGCCTGAGGGCGTTATTGTAATTCCAGTTAGGAACGAAAGCGAGGGCGTCGGTTCGCTGTCGATGGGTCACCGGGTCGATTCCCATGAGGAGGAGCTTCTTCTTGAGGTGAGTGTTCCAGTAGTTCTTGATTTCATTGTCCGTCCTCCCCGGTAACCCCTTTGAGATCATAGACCACCTTAATAGAATATAGAACAATTGTAATTATATATAGATTAATTTATTTATATTTGATATTAATACATAGGTCATGCATTTATATATATACTTGTTCCCCAGGATGGAGTGGAGTTGGATGATCATCTTCTCTTCCTCCGCCGAGAAGTGGCCTCGCTTGATGTCGGGACGAAGGTAGTTGGTCCATCGTAGGCGACAGCTCTTTCCGCACCGATTCAAGCCGGCTTTTTTTGGGAGGCTCCGCCAGCTCCCGTGGCCGTGCTCTTGAATGTACCCAACCAGCTTCTCGTCCTCCTCCGGCGTCCACGGCCCCTTCTTCAACCCGACCAGCCCGTCGCAGCAAGGGGACCTCCCCATCTTAGTATCCACTGCAAGAAGAAGCTCAACTAACTGTGTCACGCAGGCTGCAGGTTTAGTAGGTGGGAGGGGGTTGTATTTATTTATAGGTCGATCGCTAGCTAGCTAGCTAGCTAGCTAGTTCAGTTGCTTAATTCATTTTGACAACGTAACCCGTATGTTTGATATATAGATATATGTGTCTCAGGGCGTAGCGCAAACGGTGGACGCATGACATCTTTCGCGTAATGGCCAGGGGTTAATTCTCAAGAACTGACGATGGTTTACTTCACCATATGCCTATGACCTGTATATTTATATGTACCTCCTTCTATATTTATGGAATTGATACTAAGAAGACCACTAAAGTAGTGGATTACCTTTAATATATATATATATATATATAATCATGTGACAGATTTACATAATTGATAAATATATGTCTTTTCAAAATTGCCCTTGAACATGCTGGCTTGCCAGCCTTAAATTTCAAAGTTTCAACCACTGCTACGTTGGCTAGGATCTAGGAATGTTCCATGCAATATCAGTAATGTATACCATTTACAAATTATATATATCTCAGCTAGCTGCATGAATATATATAGCTAGCTAGCTGATTTAGTTAACAAGGTCAAAGGTTAATTAATTATATTGATTATTTACATACGTGCGATGATGTTAATTATGGTCCCTTAGCTTGTGGAGAAAGGCAGGGCAGTGGCAGGGTTCGGCTTTTTGAAGATTTCAGGGGAGTGCACGTAAGCAACGAGAACAGGTAGGGGATTAGGTTAAGGTGTTGTCAAGGAAATGGTGATGGCTCAACAAAATTTTAAATATGTTTAATATCGAAGCAGCAAGCAAGAGGGAAGCATCGCTTGATATTAATTTAATTTTTCACTGTACATGATTTATTTATTTATAACTACTTTAATAATTGACATTATGTTTCCATATCCCAGCAGCAAGCAAGAGGAGGCCTCGCTTGATATTAATTAAATTTTCACTGTACATGATTTATTTATTTATTTATAACTACTTTAATAATTAAAATTACATGTATACATGATACGGTTGGAAAGTGGTGGAGATTAGGTGTTAAGCAGGACTCTTGACAGTAACGGGAAGGAGGATAAAAAAAGATGACACATGATAGATTCTTGTGCACACGGTAAAGAGAGAAAAGGGGAGTGTTAGAGCAATAATTAGGGGAGGGTTGGATCTCTGACATAGACACTCGGACACTCAAGTCAGTACAGTAGCCGAGTGAAAAGTAGAGAAGAAGATTAACAGTAGAATGAATGCATGCATGTTTTTCAGTGTGTGAGGATGTACCTAGCTAATGAAGAGAACCTTTTTTTATACTGACCCTCAGAACCCCTATAATTATAAGGTCTCAGAGATTTTCTGGTATCAGAATATGTCGAGTAATGGAATATATACAATCACCCTTCGAAAAAGGTTCAATTTAAAGCACATGAACCGTCTTTTGTAATTCCCGTATTAAATAGACGACTGAGAATGTTTGATGTCTGACTATGTTAAGTAAAGCCAAGCAATAGAAGTTGTACAACTAGTCTCAGAGAAAGGCTCTATTTCCTGTGTATGCTTTGGTATCGGAATATTTCATGTTGAGTAGTTACTACTCTCTGACAGGTTGTTGTGATTCCCTAACAAAGTTGTCTCCTAGAGGCAGTTCATCCGGCCTAATAATCAACTAATTGTATGATTGGAGGCTTGTATATAAGAAGTGGGGAATAGAGCCCCGAAGGCCCAACCGGCTTCATAGCCGATCGACCGTATGCAGAGTGTCTTAGCGTTGAGAAATGGGGAACAACGTCCCAAAAGTCCGACCAGCTCTTGGGCCGACCGACTATCATGAGAGTTGTATCGTAAGAGTGGGGAGCTAAGTCCCTTAAGTTTGACCGGCTCTGGGTCGACCTGTTATATACTGAGAGTTGTATCGTAAGAGTGGGGATCTAAGTCCCTTAAGTTCAACCGGCTCTGGGGTCAACCGACTATATAATGAGAGTTGTATTGTAAGAATAGGGAGCTAAGTCCCTTAAGTCTGACCGGTTCTTGGGATGACCGGTTGTATTTTGTATATCTTGGGACTGAGAAATGGAGCGCTATGTCCCTTAAGTCTGATCGTAGATTATGATGACTGACCGTATACTGAGAGACTTGTGCTTGAAGAATGGGAGGCTAAACCTCGTAAATCTAGCCGACTCTTAGTCCGCCCGGGTTAATGCCAGGAGTTCTGCTCTATGAAGAACGAAGAGTACTGAGTGAGACGCTGAGTCCTGTATGTCTAACTCGCTTTTGGTCTGTCCGGGTTTATGCTGGGAGTCATTCCCATAAGATATAAGGAGCTGTGCCCCGTGACCTCAGTCGGGTTCAAGTCTGCCCGGGTTTGTACTAGGGGCCTCACTCTTGAGAGGTGGTTCGTCTGGAAACGTGCACCCCTTACTTTGACTGCCACATCATTTTGACCATCAATTTCATATTATCTCTGGGTCCACTCACAACATATTGTATTACTAGCCTCCCCTTCAAGTCTAGTCGAAGGAGGTTTATGACCGATTGACTAGACTTGAGTCTTATTTTCACCTGATCGCCTGATCGACTGGTCCGACCGGTTAGCCATGCTCTTGGTTACCCATTAATATTATAGTCAACTTTATCCTTCTTGGAAAAGCACATGTCAGACGCTGGATAGGCTAGGTAGTGCACCGATGATACGATGAAAGACGTTCCTTATTTAACATGAGTTGGCTGTCTTCTTCATCATAAATGTCATTTCCTGGGCACTCTCCCTGTGTTCCACGAATTCCTCGTTCACTGTTATGACGGTGACACACGAATTTTTGTATAGATTGGCTAATTTCCTCCTCTACGATCGATGGATACCACTAATCAGGCCATTGTGATTGAATAGTTGAGCTTAAAGAATCTTTTATGACCCATGTTTAACAATCCTAAATACCTCAAGTTAAACCACCTGTGCTCTATCTTCTTCCTTCTTCTTCTGCTTCGACGATTTCTGCTGACTAGGCTCCCTTTTTCACGACCTGTGTTAGTAAGTTTCCTCTCCGATCCTCCGTCGTGTTTCCTTCTCCATCCATGGCCCAAAAAACTTTTGCTCCTTGGTATACATTCACCCGTTCTAACTTTGACAACTACGATTTGGAGACTATTTGCCTAGCCTTAGAAATCCATAAGAGCTTTCGCATTCGTATCCCAACTTCTCAAGACCATCCTCATCTTCCTCCTCCTGACTATGTCACCTTCTTTAAGGATCAACTTCTTGTGGGTCTTCTCTTTCCAATCCCCCATTTTCTATCTGAAATAGGTCGCTATCTCTAATAACTCACACCTAATGCATTTCGCTCCATGTGCAGAATAATCATTCTGTTCCACCTGCATGGCATCCCCTGACCCCGTATAACTTTCATTATTTCTCTTACCCTAAAAAATTAGAACCGGGGTCTTTTTGTTCCAATCACGCCCCAAGACAATTTTCTTTAAGAAACTGCATTCCTCTAATTAGGGACGGAATTTTATTTTTAATTCAAATGTTTGATCCCGTATCTTGGCCAACAGAAAGGCGGTCGAACGTTCCTCCAATTACCGATTTAGGAAACTATAAACATGATCCTACTTTTGTTTTTTTGCTTCGGAGAGGATGGTCGGCCTACAATTTAATATTCCCCAACTGTTGCATGAGAGCCTCCTCTACTTGTTTGGATTGAGCCAAGTCTGAACAACGCTTCCCTTTTCCTTTGGTAAGGATTGATAACTTAACCTTCGTGTTATCACTAACTAATGTCCCTTTTCTTTTATACAATGGACACCTTTTTCTTGGCTCTAGCTTTCGGTTCTCTACAGTTGGAGGAGGCCCAGTTGGATCGGCAAGAGCAACTCCTTTTAGCTTAACGGGAGTATCAACCCGCTGGATCTTCTAGAGAGGCATCCAGTAGCCAGACGGGTGATTGAGGCTCTATCTATGGAAGGAGAGATGCTATCCGATCCTCCAATAGTACTAGAAGAAATTCCTCCCATCAAAGTAGAAGCACTAGTGAGGCTTAGACGCAAGAGATGCCACCTCGTCCCTATCACACAACCCCCTCCGGGGAAGACGTCTCGTGTTGTTGCCCCTTCCCCCTAACCTATGCCCACAAGGGAAGGCACTCCAGCTCCATCATCGAAGCATACGCCTTTAGCTTTTCCTTCTAGCTGCCTAGTTCGAGAGGAAGCAATCTTCCACTCGAGTGGATCTCCTACCGCTCTTGCTCCTCGACCGCCCTTTGCCCTGCAGGCTACCTTATCTACGGGGGCTTCATCTAGCAAATTGAAGAGCCGCTATTAGTTCTCAGCTGCCTATGACGTTCCCTCGGCTTAGGGGGTGATCCCGCCTTCAGATCCACCACCAACTTGTGGTCGGATACTATTGAAGGGCCATTAATAGAAGCCTTGGATTGGCGATGACCCGACCAGTAGGCCACACTACAACGCAGATGGTAGATGGGTTTGCCCAGGACTTAACCATAGTAAGTTTCTGCTGGCCTTCTTCCTTTTAACTAAAATATTACTAATGCTGATAATGATTTTTCTCTAGTTTTGGGAAGTCGGGATGAACATAATCTGAGCCCTAGTGAACATATCCTGAGAAAATGGGTCGTTGAAGGGGTGGGTAACAAAATTAGAGTCATTGCCAGTCACCACCCCGACCAGCCAACTGAGCTTGCTAGAAAGGAAAATTCACGAGGCTCATAAGCTAGCGAGGGCTGAGGTCGTGAAGGCATAGGAATTGGAGACTGCCCTTAAAACAAGTGAGACCAAGTTCCAATCAGAAATGTCAAGGAGAACCTAGGTGGTAGAAGAGAAGATTCTATTGGGACCATTGGCCGGCTAGAAGGGAGGTTGAATAGCCTTGCACAAATAAAGACAAACCCTTCTCGGACTTAAAAGAACACTTGTATGAAAATGATAAAGAAATCAAAAGAAGGACAGAAGCTCAGAGTTTTTACTTAGTTACAATCGGGGAGGTTGTTAATCCAAGGAAATGAATCGCACTACTTACTCCTTTAGGCGGAGAAGCCTCTTTATAGCAATTGATGCACAAGAATGAAGAAGCTCAACAAAGAGGAAAGCGTGTACAAGTGTTGCTCAGTAATTCTTGTTATTGTTAAGCTTCTGGACAAGACTGTATTTATAGCCTTGGTCGGGGCGCTTGGAAGGGTTCTAGGTGCCTGGAAGGGTTCCAGGCGCCTAGAGTGGGATAAAATTTTATCCCCTTTGCAACGGATCACGGTCAAACATGATCCGGATAAAAGTTGATTTCTAGCGCCCGAAATGGTTCCGGGCACACGGACCAAAAAGTCAACCCTATTGACTTTTTTAGTCCGGTCCTTCCGCTCCGATTTAGCTCGTCTCGGTTCGGGTCTTCCCCTTCAGCTCTGTTCTCTTGGGTGATTCCGGCCATCCGGAATAGGGATCACCTGAACCCAATTTTCGGCCTTCTCGAGCAACCTTCTGCTCTGGCTTCTAGTCCCTCAAAAACGTCGCGCGCCTCCTTCTCGTCCGCCCACATACTCTTCCATAGCACCTCGTCCCTTAGACGGACCGAATCCGTCAGCTCTCTCTCGTATCGTCCTTCTCGCTAGCTGCGTCTTTTGCTCGACTTCCTATTCTCTTAAGCTCTTACACACTTAGACACAAGGTTAAAACACTACATGACCTAACTTAACTTTCTTGATAAATAACCTTAGATTCCAACAATGCCCCCCCCCCAATTTTTTATGTGAGCAACCCAAGTTAAGATAGGGTAAATAGATATAAAGTAAAAACAATAAATTCTGCAATAAAGAATTTTAATCTACCTCCCCTTAGACTTAATCTTTTCCTTCTCCCCCTTTGATCACATAAAAAATGGGGTACAGAGAAAAATCTAAGGGAAAAAAATAATTTTGAAAAACTTATCAATTTTTAAAAATTTTAAAAATAAGTTCGAAAATTATTTTGATATTATTGAAAATTTTTGAAATTATTTTAAAAAAATTCTAAGGGAAAAAAATTCAAGTAGAAAATTTTTCTAAGATTAAAAAATTTACAAAAATATTTGGGAAGCTTCCAAGAAATGTTTGAATAAGTATTTAAAGAAAAAATATTTTTGATAATTTTTTCTAAGTTTTGCGAACAATATTTTTGAGAATTTTCTACGTAAAAATTGAGTAATCCTTTTAAAGCATTATTTAATTTTAATT
The DNA here is from genome assembly GCA_037833815.1 of Zingiber zerumbet. Taxonomy (NCBI): domain Eukaryota; kingdom Viridiplantae; phylum Streptophyta; class Magnoliopsida; order Zingiberales; family Zingiberaceae; genus Zingiber; species Zingiber zerumbet. Next base: position 9,092,371 of record JBBMJZ010413098.1, on the reverse strand, counting down.
TTAATGCTCTATCAGTCAGTCAATTAAATATTTTATTTCAATATTTGGCTTCCAGGTTGTGGTGAGACACTAGACCTTCTTGGTTATTGGAGCAACAATAACTTTCTAGACAAAGTCTCTAAAGGAAATAAACGTTTAATTTTCTCACTGAAAGCACTAAGTCTAAATTAAAGTTCAAGTTAGACAAGACTTAGAACTCAATATAGGTTCTAGCCAACTGGATTAATTAGAAATTTCTTCAGGACATATTTCTTTGAAATGTTTCTAATTTGTCCTTTGTGATATCTAAAATACCAATTTAGATTATTTAATTTTCTAAAACTTGTATTATGTGAGAATGCATGATTTTTCAAGTTACTTATTTCTTTTTGTAAAAAATTATTTTTTAATTTTATTTTGTCAAACTCTTCTAATGGGCAATATTTTGCTAGAATTAATTTTAAATTTTAAATTTTTTTTCAAGTTTATAACAATCTTTGGTTAATAATTTCACAAACTTAAACAACTTGTCAGGTGGGAGCGATCGTACCTAACTTACATTGTCGACTTCATTATCTGTAGCTCCACTTGAACTGCTGCTTTCTTTTAATATAACTCCCCCTTCATCGATGCACTCAACGCTCATTTCAAACAAGCTTGCTTCGTGTTTATCTTCTTGATGACGTGACATTAATGCAAGTCCAGAGAAAGCCTCAACTTCCGATTCGGACAACGTATCATCCCACGTCGCCTTTAGAGTCTTGTACTTATTTATTTGGACATGCTTCTTTCCTTTGTCCTTGTCCTTATTCCTTAGCTTGGAACAATTGTCCTTGATGTGCCCTTCTTCATTGTAGTGGTAGCATCTGATTGTCCTTTTCTTTCTACCCTACGGATGGTTAGTTTTTCTTGATTTAAATAACTTTTTAAAACACCTTACCATCATTAACATTTCATCGTCGTCAAGAGAGGATTCTGACTCATGTACGTCTCTCATTGCCTTGAAGGTGATGTTGTGCTTCGGCTC
>JBBMJZ010413098.1:9065016-9075521 GCA_037833815.1 Zingiber zerumbet | reverse complement strand
CTTTGATCGGACCCTGCTCTGTTTTATTCTGAACAAATATCTGCTCTGAGTTGGCCTTGTTCGGTCGATCGATCATCTAGTTCGGTCGACCTATAAGGCCGAACCTGCAAAACAGTGTTAGACAATAATCCTACAAAATATATATTATTACAGTAATAATAAATGCATGAGTAATAATAATAGACAGTTCGACTGTCTTGATCTCAACTTGGAAACCTTCCCGGTTTTTTAGTTGAATCAGCGACCTTAAGTTATTCCTTTTAGGAACACAACCTCACTGTCGCTCCTCCAGTTATTTACCTCAACTTACCTGCCAAATATTGGTCATTCAGACTTGCTTGGACTTTCTATGCTCAATGTCTGATCACCTGATCCACTAAGGTCTTTCCTACAATACTACATTAGCCAGCAGCAACACTAGTAATATAGAATGCTATGGTAAAACTAAACTTAGAATCACCAAGATCCGCTGGTCTGGTCGACCGTGCGCAGTCTACCGGAAACCATCCGATCAACTTTTCTTGGAGTTCACTCCTCCAAGATTTCTCGTTACCTAGATTATCTCCCCCTAGGATTTTCTCCATCTAGCTTCACTCACCAAAACCTAAGGTTACCACCCCCTAGGGTTTTCTCCACCTGGTTTCACTCACCAAGACTCAGTATTCGGCTACTCAAGGATCAGGTACATTAGAAGCATCCACCTGGCTTCCATGATCTATCGAGATTTCCCTTCCCTAGCCTACAACTAGAACTCAGTATTCGACTACCTAGGGATCAGGTCCTCCAGACCTATTGAATCCACTTGGCTTCCACGATCTACCGAGATTTTCCTTGCTTAGCCTACAACTAGGACTTTCCAAAACTAAGCTCTATTAAATATACTTAAACATATTTGTCAGACATTAAAACTTTGGAGGTTGATTGCACCAACACTGTTCCTTCTTCTCCTTCTTCTTTTCTTTGTTTTTCTTCTTACTCTTTTTATCTTCAACCAAAGCTATACCTTTCTCCTTATGGCTTGCATTAGCTTGTTCATGCAATTCTAGTTCATAAAATAATTTATCTAGTTTAACAATTGACAAATCCCTAGAAACCTTATAGGCATCAACTATTGATGACTATAGTGAGTTCCTTGGGAATGATTTTAGCACATACTTAATAAGATCTCAGTTCTCCACACTTTCTCTAATTGAATGGAGACCATTTAAAAGTTCCTTGGACCTCCCATGTAGTTGTCTTACCATTTCTCCTTCCATCATGATGAAATTCTATATTTGATTTATGAGAAGGTCCCTCTTTGCAATTCTTGAGTCCTTTGTGCCTTCATTTAGCTCAATGAGCTTGTCCCATAATTTCTTGGTACTCTTGAATGGACCATCCTTATTTAGTTGCTCTGAACTCAATTTTCATTGAAGGGTTAAGTAGCTTGTGCCTTCCACTTTTGTTCAGCTGACCATTTTGAAAATTCCAGAATGTTTCCATCTTGAGTTGTCACCATGAAAGCCTCGGTCATAGAGAACCAATTGTCAATTTTAATCATGAGATAGTTCTCCATGCAGCTCTTCCAATAGGCAAAGTTGCTTCCTTCATAGTAGGGTGGTCTAGTAGTGCTATGCCCCTCTTTCAAAGACATCTTTTCAGCTAAAAGTTTTTGCTCCTTTGGATGTAGGTCCTCCAAAGAAACTTCACTCTAATACCACTTGTTAGGATCGATAGTGCTGGGGGGGGAGGTGAATAGCTCTCTTCAATTTCTTCTTTGCAGAGGATACTTGAAGTCTAGAATCCCACAATGCTAACATCTTGATTTTCTTGGTCTCCACCTCCTTGAGATGACTAATCCAAGGGTCCACACCAGTAGTCACAGATTCCACTATGAACTTCTCCTTCTCGAAACAAACTAAATATGGAGAAACCTTTCGCAATAAAGCTTTGAAGAAACTCTCAAAAGAATATAACAAGGAGAAGAAGAGAGAAAATATTACAATGTGATTGGTTTGATTCTTCTTCTCTTGATTGCTTAAGGATTGAAGATGAGAGCTTCATAGGAGAATAGCAAATAAAATAGTTATATTCGTTGTGTCAAAATCTCCCCTTTTAAACTCTTCAAAATCTAGTCGTTTCTCATCTTTTCACCGCTGCCAATCGATTGGTGAAGATCCCAATCGATTACAGTGTATATGACATGCTCGTTGAGCGCTACCAACTCCTGATTTATGGCTGAGATTATTCTATTCTGAATCTCAATCGATTGGTATCAAACCTTGATCGATTACCCATCTTAATCGATTTTGGAGCCTTTTGTTCTCATAAATAAATTTTTCAATAGATAAGCCAATCGATTGAAGATCTTTCTGTCCTCATGAAGAAAGCTCTTAATCAATTAGCCAATCGATTGGAGAAACTTTCTATTCTCGAGTGAGTGACTTCTCAATCAATCTGTTGATCAATTGGGAATTCACAATCAATCAAATAATTGATGCAAGAATCGGTCCGAGAACGTTCTGTTCTCTCGTGAGTAGCTTCTCAATCGATAGGTTGATCGATTGAGAATTCCCAATCGATCAAATAAGCGATCCGAGAATATTATATTCTCGCAAAGTTGCTTCTCAATTTATTATCCAATCGATTGATACATTCTTTTGCTTCTAAGTTTTACGTTTTAGTTCACCAAATGATTGGCAAACTTACCAATCATTTGGTATATCCTAAAATAGAATTTTCGTCCCTAAACTCAATCGATCCCATGTACCTCATGCCAGATGAACCTCCTATTCTCTAGACTTTTTGCTTGAAGTTTCCTTATCTCCGGGTCTTCATACCAAGAATTCGGTTCTCGATCTTTTTGGACTTCTTTTGCCTTGTATCCATTCTTCCGACCTACAAGGGCTTCTTCATGCCAAAAATCTGGTTTTCAATTTTCTTGGACTTCTCTTGTCTTGCCTTCAGTTTTCATATATGCAAGGACTCCTTGCTAAGAATCCGATCATCGACCTCCCTCGACTTCTTCCATCCTCCACACTCATAACCTGAGTGAGATCCTATGTATTAACATAAATTTAAATAATTGTCAACACATTGAAACTTCTGGAGCATAATTGCACTAACATAAAGGAGTTCGGGATCTTGTCGAGTTGCCCAATAATGCAAAAATCATAGGATGTAAATAAGTTTTCAAAATAAATAAGGGCTCATTGGGTAACATTGAAAGATATAAAGCAAAACTTATAGTTAAAGGATTCACTCAAAGGGAAGGAGTCAACTACAAAGAGATATTTTCTCCCATCTCTAAGAAAGATTTATTTTGCATTATTACGACATTGATTGCATATTTTGACTTAAAATTGTAATAAATGGATGTGAAAATTATATTTCTTAACAAAGATCTAGAGGAAGAGGTTTATATGAAACAACTAGAAGGTTTTTTTCTCTAGTAATAGCACTTGGTGTGCAAGCTCAAGAAATTCATATATGGATTGAAACAAGCTTTCTATCAATGGTATTTGAAATTTTATGATGTCACCTCTTCAACCTCTTCATTTGGTTTTTTTGAGAATATCATGGATCAATGTATACACCAGAAGGCCAGTGGAAGCAGGACTTATTTCCTTATTCTCTATGTGGATGATATTTTACTTACAACCAATGATAAGGGTTTACTATATGAGGTAAAATAATTTCTCTCTAAAACTTTGATATGAAAGATATGGATGATGCTTCTTATATCATTGGCATTAAGATAAGTTGGACCGTGAGGGGGGGGGGGGGGGGGTGAATCACATGATTTTGAAATCATTATTTTCTTTTAAAAACACCGAGTTTGCAGTGGAAATAAAGTTAAGGAGAAATAAGGAAGAAAGAGAAAGACAAAGGCTAACACAAGTAATTTTTTACTTGGTTTAGAGCCTTCGACGACTCCTACTCCAAGGTCTGCACTCGTTGAGTGTTTTCATTGGACAATCTACTAATAGTTCGAAATATTACAAAATTTAAGCACAATAACTATAATAAAAGGTTGCAGACAACAGAGAAAGTAAATATAACTTGATTGGCAGTTGTCAGAGGAGTGTTACAGCTTCGTAGAAGCCTTTTTGGAGTAGCACGCAAGAGTAAAAGTCAGAGTACTTGTTGTGTTCAAGATGCTGGTCGAAGGCTCCTTTTATAGCCCCATTCGAGCTTGGATCCCCCCCCGAGCGCTTGGACTATCCTGACATGACAAACTCTCATCGAAACTTCATCCTCAAAGTTTATCCACCTCCAAACACCTAGACCCTCTCCGGACGCCTAGACTATCGACGTGGGTGTGTCCAATCAACGTGCTCCAACTCAGCTTCTAGATGAGTTTTGTTGGTCCAGGCGCCTAACCAACTTTAGGCTCCAGGAACCCCCGGGCGCCTGGCTAGGCACCCGTCAAGGCGAAGCTAGTCTGGGTACTCAGACAACCCTTTTTCACCCTTCTCTTTCTTACAAAAAAGAGTTAGTCCAGGTAATTATAATATGTTTATCCTGTAAAACAAAGTTAGCACAATAAGGTAGTAGTATTAATTAGATCATTTCTCCCCAAGGCTAAGATCTAGTTAAGGTCTCAGCTTAGATTTCCCAAATGGACCTAAGTTGGACCGATGTCTACTATTCCCTCAACAGGAAATGTGTCCTCCCTGAATCTCTCCTTCGATTTCTTTCCTCCACTTACTAATTGCTAACTTTAGGTCCCTTGACCCACCAGGACTTCCTACCAGATTTCAACCAATCTGGACTTCCTCTTACCATATCTCAATCGATCTAGACTTTGTGCTTGCTATCAACCTAGCTAGACTTTCTTCTGCCAGATCTCAACTAATCTGGACTTCGTGTCAGTTATCAACCTAGCTGGACTTCAGCCTAGTATTCCGGTCCTCTAAACCCATCAAGTCTTGCACACTTGGTAAAAAGGTTAGACAAACAACACATCTAACTTTAACTTATTTGTCATACATTAAAACATGATTATTAGTGCAACTTATACTAACAATCTTTCGCTTTTTGACGTAAACTTTAGTTAAAGTTAGAAAAAAACATGTAAATAAGCATTAGACATGTTTATACCAACATGGATTTTTCTAACATAACCCACTATCCTCTTCCTTTGGCATACATAAAAAAATTAAGGCAACTCATTAAGCACAAATTTCCCATTGTTTATAAAAGTTGAAAACAAAAGTTGCAAATATTTCAACCAATTGTTTAACTAATATTTAGAAATTTTTGAACAACTTAAATAAAGTTAAGTTTTTTAAATAAGTTTTCAAATAATGAATTCAAGTTTTTAAATAGTAATTTTGAAAATGAGTTTTTGAAAACCAACCACTTCATATAGAAAGTGCTATCTTTTGAAATAATTTTTACAAGTAATATTTTTAAGTAAATAAAATTTACAACGATATAGTTTTTTTGTTAAAAAACTCAGGTTAATTGTAGGGAGGAGTAAATAAAAAAATTTTAAAGTAATTTTAAAGGAGCTTTTCAAAATTTACAAAAGATTTTCAAAATTTTAAAAATTAAATTTTGCAAAAACATGTTGCAACACTAAACTTTGCAAAGTGTTACCAAAACAGCATTTTTAAAACATACCTTTTAAAGCAAGGTTGTTAAAACAGTTTATACAATAGTTTTCAAAACATTTTACATAAAATTTTACAAAAACCTTTCAAAAATATTTTCAAAATAATTAAGGAGATTTTGAAAGGAATTTTAAAACCAAATATTTTGCAAATGGTTTTTCAATGTCTAAAAAATAAAATTTTTTAAAATATTTCGTAAAGATAAATTTTATAACAATTTTATATAACTTTTCAAAATTTTCATTTTATTTTTCAAAAATAGATATTTTTAAGTGGTTTCAAAGAAAGTTTTGAAAGAAAGTTTTGAATGTATTTTATAAAATATTTTTCACAAAGATTAAGGAAAGTAAATTTTTAAAGTTTATTTTTCAGTGCAACTTTTGAAAGTAAATTATTCAAATTAAATTTTGAAATATCTATTCAAAACAATTTTAAAAAACTCTAAGTAAGTTTCAAAAATCCTTTTTTGTTTGTTTAAATTGCTAGTTTGCAAACAGTAGTCAGAAGAATAAATTAATAATAAGACATTTTTGAAGTAGTTTTTAAATATCCTCCTCCTAAACCTGGTATTATTTTAAAAAAATAATATTCATATAAAAATTATCCTTTAATATCTAACTGTTAGTTAGTAACTAACTATCAGGAGATAGTAGTGTTTACTTGATTAGTCAAGTTAAATACTAATGTCCAATTAAAAATTTGTTGAAAATGAACTATTTAACTTAATCAATGTATTGTTGTATTTATAGCCTAAACTTATTTTGATGCATTGATATAAGCATCTGAAGTCTAGGCAAAAGGCCTACGCATCTCACGTCATTTTAAGTTTTGAATATACAATCAAGGTAGACCTAGTGTGTTTGCAAAATGCTCGTTATCTATATCTATAAGATCATGTTTTCTAAGGGTTCGATCTAAACTAAGGCTAAAATAATTTTGTTACACTAGAGAAATGAAAAATTTTTAGAAAACATAAGTAAATATTTTTTTAAAATTTGTAAATCACTTGAAAATTTGTTTGATAACAAGAATCCTAGTTTACTGTGCACATTCATAGTTTCCTTCTTTGGTTCAAGTTAAGTTCGAAGTTTTTAAGTTTGAATTACTTGTATGTTTGGATTGATAATTCTTAGCTATTTATTGAGATTTAAGTTAATTTATTGGTAATTTGATTGATTTGAATTAAGTTAGTTTAAAATTTTAATTAGGTTAAATTAAGATATTAATTAAATTGAGTTCTCAATTAAGGTTATCCTAAATTACTAATTAAGGTTAGATTAATTAAAGTTAAGTAAAATTTGATTTTAATTTTAAGTTTTAAGTTTAAATTTGATTTTAATTTTTTAAGTTTTAAGTTAATTTTTAAGTTAAGTTTACTTTGATTTTAATTTTAAGTTTTAAGTTTATTTTAAAGTTAAGTTTAAATTAAATTAATTTGATTTGATTTATTTTAATTTAATTTAATTTATTTAAATGTAATTTAATTTATTTTATTTTATTTTATTTTATTTTATTTTAATCTTTGTTTATCTTACTTGATCTATATTTTTAATTAGAATTCTATAATTTTGTGAGATGGGTTAAGTTAAATTCCAAGCTTTGGTTTAACTTTTGTTATATTCAACTTTAGCTCTGGGTTTAACAAGCAGATATTTTTTGGATAAATGTCTAAGTTGTGGTGAGTTACCTAGACATCATTAGAGTAACCACGCCTTTAAATTTTTCAAATAATCCTGCCCACTAAAATTAGTACAAAACTTTGGTCTAACCAGTTAGGATTAGTAAAGGGTAACTTCAATTAGCTCTACTAAGCTAAATGCACTAGGTTAAAGTCATATCTTCTTAGACATTCATAGATAAGGCTTCCAAAACCTACTATCATCCAAAACTTTTCCAATACTATTTGTCAAGTTAAACTTTATCCCTAATTAAACTAGTCCTAATTACCCAGCTAGGTAAACTATTATTTTGGAGATGACAACTAATTTGGTACCTCCCCTGAATTATTAAACTTGTGTTTATATTTTAGGTTTGTGTCAATTTATTTTATAGCTATAGTAAACTTAATTATAACTTGAGTTTAGATTGAATTTGTAGTTACTCAAGTTAAATTTAGTTTTTTTATTTATATTTGATTTTTTTAATTTCATTTTACATTTTAGATTTGGGTTTTAATTAGTTAGTTTATTTGGTTTTAGACAGTGAATTTCAATTTTAGGTACATAAAATTGATTGAATCCTACTTGCTTGGTTTGACAAGCTTTTGGAACTCAAGCCTTGGTATGTTTCTGTTTTGGCTTATAAGTTATATAAATGTTTTACTTGTTGAGCTAGACTTATATATGAGTCCGGATTTATTGTACACAGCTCGTTGTGATCTAAGTATCATGTCGAGGTACTTGGATATTATTGTGAATTTTTCTAATAATTCTTTTAGATCGGTTACTTCAGTTTTCAATTTAGAGTTTTCTCCCTCAAGTCTTTTGACTTGAGTTGGGTTAGTGTTTTCGGTTTAAGAATTAAGTTATTTCTTAAGGTGTTGGTTTTCCTTAAGGAGTGTGTCATTTTATTTTTCAGATTTAATTAATTATTTATTAAGACATGCAATAATTTTAAAGAATTTTACAGTTAAGATAGATTATACCTCATTGGAACTATCGGAAACGAGTACGGATTTGTGGCTTGACTTGTATTTAGACTCATCATCTTGATCTAAGTTGCTTTCTAATTCGGGTCCAGTTGCTATCAGCTTAAGGTAGTTGTGATGCTTCGATTCATCATTGTCCGATTCTTCCAAAGACGACTTGCCACATGTTGCTTTGAGTGCCTTCTTTCTTCTGGTTGTCTTGGGTTTGTCCTCTTTCATTTTTGGACACTCATGCTTGAAATGACCTTTCTTGTTGCATCCGAAGCATGTCATCCTCACCTTTGCTTCCTTGGATGTTGATTTGATCACCTTTTGTAAGTCCTTCTTTATGAAGTTGTTCTTCCTTCTAGTGAATACTTTTCTGACCATGTTCACTAGTTGTTCTTCTTCATCGGTTTCTAAATGAGATTCGTCTCCTGACTCAGGCTTGACTCAAGTTCTTGTCTTCATTTCTTTGATGGATCTGCAAGAAAAGTCGCACCTTTCTCAACCTGCTTTGAGTTAGTTTGTTCGTGGAGTTAAAGTTCACAAAATAGCTCATCTAATTTTAATTTATTTAAATTCCTCGAAACTTTATAGTCATCTACTATAGATGTCTACAATGCATTTCAAAGAAAGGTGCTCAAGGCATACCTGATTACATCCATGTTCTCTAGTTGTGACCGACTAGGTGAAGCTTATTCAGAATGTCCTTGATTCTTGCGTGTAACTAAGTAGTTGTTTCTCCATCCTACATTTTAATATTAAATAAACTATTCAAAAGTAAGTTTCTCTTGGTTACCTTTGAATTGGTTGTGCCCTCATGTAATTCGACCAGCTTATCTGACAACTCCTTTACATTCTCGTGCAGGCCGACTTGGTTCAGTTCTTCCTTTGTAAGTCTGCACTAGATTGTGTTTATTATCTTCAAGTCAATCTGGGCCTTTTTCTTATCTTAAGAATTCCATCTTTCTGGGTCGAGGGGAATTATAGTTGCTTCGTCTATCGACGTCCTGTATCCTCGTCGGATGGTGAACCATTGATTGATGTCGGTCTTTAGGTGCACTTCCATCAATTTCTTCCAATATAGGAAGTCATCCCCGTTGAAGAGCGAGGGATGAACGGTGTTGTATCCTTCGGTTTGGGCCATTAAAGATAGAACCTTGCACACAACAATAAACTAACAAAGAAATCCCAATACTAGGTCTTGGATCAGCAGTGTGGGAGATAATAAAAGTACTAAAATTCGATTGGTGTTGCACCAATTCAGAGTATTTTACAACGACAAAAAAATCTTGTCCAAAAAAGGTGATTGCACCAATTTGAACTAGGTTGAAAATCTTCTGATCAAAGTGGTACCTCGCTCTGATACCATTCATTGGATCATGAGCACGTGATATGTGGGGGGGGGGGGGGGTGAATCACATGCTTTTGAAATTGTTCTTGAGTTTTCAAAACACCAGGTTCATAGTGAAAATAAAGTTAAGGAGAAAGAAGAAAGAAAGAGAGAGACAGCACTAACATAAATAAATTTTTACTTGGTTCGAAACCTTCGACAACTTCTACTCTAAGGCCCGCATTCATTGAGTGTTTTCATTGGGTAATCCACTAATAGTTCAAAATGCTACAAAATTTAAGTGCAGGAACTATAATGAAAGGTTACCGGCAACAGAGAAAGTAAATAGAACTTGATTGGTGGTTGTTAGAGGAGCATTACAGCGTCGTAGAAGCCTTTTTCGAGTAGCATGAAGAGTGAAAGTCAAAGTACTTATTGTATTCAAGATGCTAGTTGAAGGCTCTTTTTATAGCCCCATTCGGGCACTTAGATCCCCTCCCGGGTGCCTGGGTTGTGTTGACATGACGAACTCTCGTCAAAACTTCATCCTCAAAGTTTATCCACCTCCGAGTGCCTGGACCATCTCTGGACACCTGGACTGTTGACATGAGTTCGGTCAATCGACATGCTCCAACTTAGCTTCTGGATGAGTTTTGCTGGTCCAGGCACCTGGACCAACTCTAGGCAAAGTTGATCAGGGCACCCGTACCAACTCCAGGAGCACGAATCCCTTTTGGGTGCTTGGACAACCCTTTTTCACCCTTCTCTTTCTTGTAAAAAATAGTTTGTCCAGACAACTATAATATGTTTATCCTGTAAAACAAAGTTAGCATAATAAGATAGTAGTATTAATTAGATCCTGTCTCCCCGAGATCAGGATCTAGTCAAGGTCTCAGCTTAGGTTTCCCAAATGGACCTAAGCTGGACTAACGCTTACAGTTCCCTC
>JBBMJZ010413098.1:9041814-9063959 GCA_037833815.1 Zingiber zerumbet | reverse complement strand
CAGACACCTCTGGATCGGTCATGCCGACCGATCCAGACATACCTGGATCGGTCTGCAGACCGATCCAGCCCCTGCTGGATCAGTCAGCCGACCGATCCAGTTGGGAGCAGAATTTCTGCAGCTTCGGTCGAACTGTGGGCCAGTTGGGGAGTCTAGTTTCCAGTCCCTAGCCAGCTGGGAGGTTCAGTCTTCCCTCCTTAGCATATGTACACCAGTAAAGAGGGTCTTTAAACCTTTCTTGTCAGTTGTATCAGTCATGAGCAGTGTAAGTTTTTTTTATAAACCCAGTTTTCCGCACAGTCTAGTACAACAACACGTAACGATCCGGCTCACAGCCAGTCAGTAGGAGTTGGGTCGTTACACATTAAGTCATGCACACTTGGTAAAAGGTTAGACAAACAACATATCTAAGTTTAACCTATTTGTCATACATTAAAACCTGATTATCAATACAACATGCACCAATAAGATATACAGAGACGATTTCAAGGAATCTTAGGTCTGTCTCAAGAAACCTATATCAACAAAGTGTTAGAGAGATTTTGGATGAAAAATTATCACCAAATATAGCTCCCATTATGAGAGGTGACAAATTCAATGGATGAATGTCTGAAAATGACTTTGAAAGAGAACAAATGAAAAACATTCCTTATGCTTCTGCTGTTGAAAGATTAATGTATGCTTAGGCCTGCACTAGACTTGACATTGTATTTATTGTTGGTATGTTGGGAAGATATCAAAGTAATCTGGGTATAGACCACTGAAAAGCTGCAAAGAATGTGATGAGATACCTTTAAGGGACTAAAGATTACATGCTTGTATTTAGACGAGCTAAGAATTTGGAAGTGACTGGCTACTCTAATTCAAACTATGTCGGCTGCATTGATTCACAAAAAACAACTTCTGGATATATTTTTATGCTAGTCGGTGGAGTTGTGTCTTGGAGAAGTGTAAAGAAGACATTAACTATCACTTCCACTATGGAGGTTGAGTTCATATCTTATTTTGAGATAATCTCACATGGTGTTTATATGAGGAGTTTCATTTCGGGACTTAGAATTGTGGATTCTATTTCTAAGTCATTGACGATATATTGTGACAATTCAGCTGCTGTCTTTATGGCTAAGAACAATAAAAGTAAGAGTCAAACTAAGCATATTGACATTAAATATCTAGCCATAAAAGAACATGTTAGAGATAAGACAATGGTTATTGAGTACATTAGCACTAAATTGATGATTGTTGATCCTTTGACTAAAGGCATGCCACCATTGAAATTTAGGGATCAAGTGGAAAGGATGTGACTTGGTTCCCTTATGTAATTTGTATTGTTAGAACAATTTAGTTATCAATGAAACTTAATTATGATATTTTTCTCATATTTGTGTACATATTAATTAATTTGAGAAATATCACTAAAGTTGAACCTTGAATAAACATAAGTTTATTCATTAAGATATATTGGTTGAGAAACATGATACAATGTAATACAAGGAAGATAATACTCATGTTTAGAGGATCTATCACCATGATTCATGTATCGTGTACACTCATTTAGTGAATGATGAAACACATATGTGTCAAGTAGGAGAATATTGAAAATATTTTAATTTGATTATGAATCTTTCCTTATTAAGTGGCATATATTTGTTAAGATTTTATTTATGCACAATCTTATGTTTTAATAAAGAGGTCATATATTGTAAGATTTAAATGTGTATAATTAATTGAAATCTTACCTTAATATTAAGATCATATCTTTTAATATGGTATGATTATTTTATTATATTTTTTAATATGGTATGATTATTTCGTTATAATTTTTCATAATATTAAGGATTGACTCAATGATGTTAATGAGTCCTTATAAATAGTGACCTTTAGGGTCCCTTAACATATACAACTTTTTAGAATAACAACAACATCTATAGAAGATGCTTGGAATTTTAGAAGACTCTAAAGCATTAAGCATCAAAAAGAGTGTCAAGTGTTCTTCAAATATCAATAGCTGGAGGTAACAATCGATTTGTTTTTCCACATTCAGTTATCATATTTATTTAGAAACAAGCATGATCTATTATTTCTAACAAACCGAACCGATTTTTTCCCACAAATCGAACCACCTAAATTTTTAAAATAATAAATAAGTAAACTAAACTGATAAAATATCAATTGATTAGGTAAAAATAGAATTAATCATTTTTTTAAATAAATGGTTTTTTTTAATAAAATTTAATTTTAGTCGTGAAAAATATAGAAATTCAGTTTGGTCTAAAAATTTAGTTTATTTAAAATTTAAAATAAAAATTTAATTGAATTAACTATTGTTTTTTAGAAAATAAATAAATTTCTAAATAAACCCAACTAAATTTTAAAATTCGATTGATTTTTTTACACTCCCTACTTTTGATCCAATTGGATAGTCATTGTTACTTCATCAATTCTTCCTTTTCTTAATAAGGTTATTCATACTATTTATTCTAAATGAGCATTATTAACTGCTTAGAATATTGACAATGTGTTCACCCATTTTAGATTATAAGAAGTTTAACTACTTTTACAACTTTAAAAATATAGACAAGGTAAATAATATGAGAATAAAATGATTTTCTTCATAATTTAATCTTAATTTGTTTTTAACAGTTTTAAAACTCACAAAAATATTGTGAAAAAGACAATTATATATTGGAGGAGAGTAAATGAAATTCTAGTACTTTCTCTTACGGCCTAAAGGTGATATCACTTTAAACGGTTTAATAGCTGACACTAAAATACAAATAAATAAATCATAAAGGATATTTTATCCAAACAGGTAAGGCCGGTAATGAGGTATATCATTAAGGGTGATGGCCAAGGACCCTCAATTTTTATAGGCCCCAAATTTAATATGCATATATAATATATATTATATATAATTAGATTATTTTAATCAAATTTAAAAATATATATTTTATTAGATTAATTTAATAAAGGTAGAAATATATATATATATAAAAGAAAAAAATATTAAAAAAGAAAGAAAAAAAAAGAAGATAAATAATCCTTTTTTCTCTTTCCAAGATTTTATTTCTGGTACAACTCTTTCTTCATTAATTTATTTACAGAAGTCATACAAAACTCTAAAGAGTAAAGTATGAATCCTGAATGCTAATTTCCTCCCTTCTTCTCCTTTGAATTTCTTCTAATTAAATCAGAAAAGTTTTTTCTCCAATTAAAATTTTAATTTCGTCGATATCATCATTTCATCAATATATAAACTTACAACGTAAGTTACCTACTTATCTATATTTTTTCTTATTGTCAATATTCAATATTAATTTTTAATATTGTATTGGAGCCAATATTTTATAATTTTTATTATATATTTAAAAGAGTTTAAATAAATCATCCCAATTTTAATCATCATATTATAGATTATATCAATTGTTTCAAGTACAACTAGGTTTTATTGCTCTTTAACTAAATTATTTTCACTGCTTGTGTTTGTTTCATTTTAGCTTTGTTACTGGTTTTGTGTATTTTATTTTTTCACTTGAAATTTATAGTATAAACATATTTCCAAAGAAATATCAATCTTGGAGTCAAAAAAGAAACAAAAGAAAAAGAGTGAAACAAATTATTAAAATTCACAAAGGTGTTCTTCGTAAGTTTTTTAAAGCTAGCTCTTCAATTGGACATTCAGTTGATGAATTATAAGAAGAAAGTCAAGAAGAACTAAATGACCATGCAACAAATGAGCAACAATTGATTAATCTAGAAGAACTAAATGATCATGTAATCAATGAGCAGGAAGAATTGAGAGAAAATAATGATCATAATCATTCAACGAATGAGCAGGAAGAATTAAAAGAAAATGATGATAATGATTTGAATATAAATGGGTTGACAATTTTATGTATCGAAAATGAGGTGTTAAAAAAACTTAATTTTGAAGACCTTATTGATGATTTTGTGTCTCAAAATGCTAGAAGATATAGATTTTTTCAATGATTATTTCATACTTAATTTTTTTATATTTGTAGATATTACACTTTTTGGAGAAACTAAGAAAATATATTTTGTACGGTGTTGCACCTTTTTAAGAATCTTGAGAAATATATTTTGTATGGAGTTTGTCATATTTCAAATAAAATATATTGATTTTCAAGTTTTTCTATTAAACAATATTTAAATTGTACGTAAATAAAAAAAAAAATCCTATAGAGGTCCCTTTTCTCTTTTCGCCCAAGGGCTCCCTAAAGTAAGGGTTGCCCCCACTAACAGGACCTAACAAGATATTTTAAACACACTGAAAATTGACCTAAGACATTTAAACAAACAAATATCAACTGCGTGGCCGTAATTTTAGTTTGTCTATGTTCTATCATAACTTCCGAAGGAGAAAACAAAAAGAAAAGAAAAATCACAATAATTGCAAAAGAACTCCATCTCATATTTGATATTTCTCCTACTATACTTTATCATCAATGTCCAGGGACTATGATAGAGTGACGGGATATTTAGATTATCATCTAGATATCCACAGTTCAATCCTCAATTATGATAAATTTATATAAAAAAAAAATCTCCAAATGATACTGGGATACAATCAAAGGATACTATATTTTTTCTGTCACCTCAAGCCTAGTCAACAAGGCTAACTGTATCTATTATCTTCTTTTTTTTATCATTTAGCAGAAGCCCTCTAAGCTTCTTGGTCGTTTAAGTGGTTTCCGATTTATACTGATGGTAATTGAAAATTTTCCATGGGTTATCCCGTCTTTAAGCATGGAGCACACATTTGATTCCTTCACACTTTTCCCACCCCTCCTCCATTAACAACCTCGTCGGAGCTCACGCTCGGCCAAACCCACAAAGATCTTATTTTGCAGTTCAATTCTTTCTCGCTCACTCCCTAATCAGTTCCTTCGAGCTCTCGTCAATGGCGTCCCAATCTTGGGTTCCCTACCTTCCCACCAGAGACTGCTCCATGGGCTTCTGCAGCGTCTACTGCCCTCAATGGTGCTACGTCCTTCTACCGCCGCCGCCTCCCCTTCTCGCCTCCTCCGCCACTGCCTCCGCCATCTTCTTCGCCACTATTGGCATCCTTGCCGGCGCCCTTCTCCTTCTCTGCTACCGCGCTATCGCTTCCCACCACTGCCTCTGGCTCGACCGCTACTACCAGACTCGCTTCCCCGGCGATAACGCCGGCGGCCACTCGACCTGGCCCAACGGACTCGACGAGGCCCTGATCCGCAAGATCGCGGTCCACGAGTACAGGCTGGGCGACGGGGCGGTCCATGGCACGGTTTGCGCCGTCTGCCTCAGCGAGTTCCGGGAGGCGGAGAGACTCCGCTTGCTCCCTAAGTGCGGCCACGCCTTCCATCTCCCCTGCATCGACACCTGGTTGAGCTCGCGCTCCAATTGCCCTCTTTGCCGATCTGACATTGTGCGGCCTCTCCATCCGCCGCCGGCGCCGGAGGCCCTTGAGACGGAGCGCGGCAGGGAGGAAGAAACATCACGAGCCGAGGAGGTGACGGTGGACATAGAAAACGAGATCAACGTCGATTCTGAAGAGACAATGCCAGCGCGAGAGGAGGCGGTCGACGCCACTGTCGAGGTGAGAGATGGGGATGAGGTTCGGTCCTTTTTGGTGACTGCCGGCCGCATTCACATCGGCGACGTGTTGAAAATGAAGATGGAGGATGAGATCGCGCAAGCAAAGGAGAAGGGGTTGTGGATTGGCAGTGGCGGCGGCAGCTCGGGGCGGCGCCCGGCAGGGCAGCATAGGAAGAACAAGGGTCTGCATGGCGTGATGAGGCCAGTGGCGATGAAGAGGTCATGCACAAATGGGAAGCTCTGGTCCAATACCAAACACGTTGGCAAGGGAAGGAACAGAAGTCCACTGCAGGAAGAAGAAACTTCTTCCGAGTAGCCATGAACCCGAATTCTTCTTCTTCTTCTGAGTTTGTTGCGTACAGTCGTTTGTTCTTCTTCTTTTGAGTTTGTTGCGTACAGTCGTTTATCCTCTTTTATGACATGGCTTGGAAGGTTGTAGAAGTTAGTGACACTATGTCTTTGCCCGTGACATTGCGTACTCCGTTGGCAATGGAGGAGGGAGATGAAGAAAAAGGGTAAAAAAAATCTGTCAAGAAATTAGGCCTCCTCCCACTGAGTAAATACGACATTAAACTATTCAATTTCTCCTATCCTCCAAGTAAACACGGCAAAGAAAATATCAATATTTTTATCAAACAATCAATTCAAATTGTGTTTGCTGATTTAGATAGGAAGCGTAGAGAGGAATATTTCAAAATGATGCTCAAGTTTTATTCTTAGAAAACAAAAAACTAAAATAGAAGTGGGTGCGTAGTCTTCCCGTCCGTACTTATACTGAAAGATCTCGAACGTGGTATAGCTATTACCTCCTAAAGTTGCATTTTCGCATCACCTTAGACGAGAACTTGCCTCTTGCATTCAAATCAGCAGATTAGATCAGGCCTGGACACTGCGAACCTGAATTCGATGCGTCGACTCTTGTCTCCAAATGGAGTGAACTCCACTCTGAACCAGGGTTACATGTTCTTTATTGTTCAAGTGATCATGATCCTGTTTCGACCAAAGCCAAGGTCATTAAACGAGAAAAGAAAGAAAGAGAAATCAAGGACAGTCAAACACGAGAATCAAAATCAGCAGTACCATCAAGAATTTGATCGCCCTTGAGAATGTCTCTTCTGCGTCGTTAGTGAACTCCATGTGGATAGGCGTAACTCCGTGATACAACGACAGTCTCCGCTTCACTATTTCACTGCCAAATATGCAAAAGAGTTGAGGTACAGGAAGTTCAAACATACGTGAGATGGTAACATGATGATGCTTACTTATTTGTGAATGCAAATATGGT
Organism: Zingiber zerumbet; assembly: GCA_037833815.1. Taxonomy (NCBI): domain Eukaryota; kingdom Viridiplantae; phylum Streptophyta; class Magnoliopsida; order Zingiberales; family Zingiberaceae; genus Zingiber; species Zingiber zerumbet. The sequence goes on along the minus strand of JBBMJZ010413098.1, from coordinate 9,057,076 downwards.
AGACGATGGTCGGTAGTGGCTCAGAAGCACAGCCATGGATCCAGTTTGGGTGAAAACTATAATGGGAGTGCCTAGAGTGTTAGATATTGTTGTTGCATGGAAAGCAAACATCGCGCTTGTGTGGCCAGGGGAAGAATCTTCATTTACAGCCTTCAAAGCAAGAGAAGCATAGGATTTGCATCGTACGACTCCAGAATCAATTGTGAAATTAGTGTAAAGAAAGAGTTCATGCTGCGTTCTTAAAGATGGTTACCTGAAACATTTTAGCAGGAATAGGATCCCCCACAGTTTTCGATATTGACCATTCAGTTTTCCGTGCCACATCGTGCATTACTTTAACAGCTTTCAGTGGAAACCTAGAATCAAGGTTCAATTAATTTAGACAGGATACCCTTTCGTGGTTATACAAATCCATAAACAAATTGGCAAATCAAGAGAGCATAAGAAAGACATAAAAGTGCATTCTGACTTACTTTCCATGTGCAGTCTCTCCGGACAGCATGATGGCATCTGCGCCTTCTCGAACTGCAATTGCTATGTCAGAAACTTCAGCTCGGGTCGGGGTTGGATGGTTTATCATGCTTTCTAACATATTTGTTGCAACAATTACAGGTTTTTTCATGCTTCTACATTTTCTAATTATCTCCTCCTGCAAAGTTGCATCAAATTTTTTTTTAGTTCCAAACATGTGTGGTAAGAGAATAAAGAAATATCAAAAGGAAGAGATTCAAAAAGCCATATATGACATGTTCCATTTCTGTTGAATGAAAATGTGCCATCTATATTCAGACACATCTCCAATGATTAGAGCTCTAAAAGAGGTATTTTATAATTTCAAATATATCACCTCATAGGTATAAACACCTGCTACTCTTTCCACGATCAAAAAGCCTTCATACAAACCTCAAACCTCATTGTTAATTAATTACTTACGGGCTCCACTTACATTGTTAATTTTGAGAGAAAAAACCAGGTTTGAATTTTACCTCAAACCTCATGCCCACAATGGTTTGAGGGCTTTTTTGTTCAGTTTTTTGGTTCTACAAACCTCTCCAAAAACTTTGCATTGGAGATGCTCTAACTAGATTAACTTTTATCCTGTTCTATGGACTTTCCAACAGACCAGAACTTTTCACCCCAAAATAAAAATTAAATGATATCATTGAAATCCATTCTATTATAAAATATTAATAGATGGTATGAGAGTTCAACAATGCAATAGTAACCAATTGAGGATATCAGATCATTTTTAGCACATTACTAATTTTTGTTGTGATAATACATGAAACTAATGCACTCTCATAGTCATTTAGAAGCCATAGCTGAGATTTGATGCCTCAAACTAATAAAAGCAAAACTAAATAGATTTAGTAACTAAATGTTTCACCTGCAGCAAAGGAACATCCTCGATTGGAAGTTCCGCACCAAGGTCTCCACGAGCCACCATTGCCTACAATATTTCAAGATTATTATTTTTGGCAAAATAGGAAAGAAGCAATTGATTAGGCAATAATAAAGTATATCTGTCCAATGATACTCTGTACATTTTCTGTTAACTGTAGATGAACATCAAGATTCCTTACCCCATCTGAAGCCGATATAATTGAATCGAGATTTGGAATTGCATCAGCGCTTTCAATTTTGGGCATTATGTTGATATCAGCGTTGTGACCTTGAAGGTAGCAAAAAAAATTGGAAATTAAAAATATTGTGATTTATGAACAGTGAATAAATCCACAAAAAAACTTCAATTAAAGGTTAACACTATAAATTTACTTTTTAGATAGTCTTTAAGTTCATGTAGCACTTTAGCATCTTTCACAAATGACACAGCATAAAAATCAACTTGGTTCTCCATGCCAAACTTAATATCTTCCCAATCCTTTTCTGTAGGAAGATCAAACTCAAAAAGTGATTAAATATACTTGTAAAAAAAAATTCAGGATGGAAGAAAGAATTGTATAAATTCTTTGACAAGAGAAGCGTACGAAGGGCAAAGTACCAGTAATGGATGGAAGTGTAGCACTCTTGCCCCTCACATTTAAGTGGCGTCTTGATTTGAGCTCTCCGCCGTCTATTACTTTGCATTTGACAGTGTCAGCAGTTTTTGATATCACAGATAACGACATCATTCCTCCTAAAAGATACCACAGGACCTATGTTATACATGATGGTATACAAGAGCTAATACAGCAACACCCATACACAAAAAAATGAGAAAGTAGATGCTGTCTAACTGATAAAAAAAAGGAACAAAGACTTGAAAATCCACTTTTTCATTCGTTGCAATTAAATGCACCATTGTCTTTTTTAAATTCAAAAAGCAACAAAATTTTGTATATGGAATTGGACATCCTGACTAGGCAGTGTAGTTGACACAGATGTACATCATGTTGGTGCAAATTGCACTAATAATCAAACTCAGATTTTGATATAGGACAAAGATTAAAATGAGATTATGTTGTGATCTAATCCTTTTACCAAGTGTGCAGGATATGAACTTGATAGGTTTAGAGGACCCAAACACTAGGCTGAAGTCCAGCAAGGTTGATAGCTAGCATGAAGTCTAGATTGGTTGAGATCTGGCAGGAGGAAGACCAGTTGGGTTGACAACTAGCTGAAGTCCAGATTGATTGAGATCTGGCCAATTGGGTTGACAACTGGCTGAACTCCAGATTGATTGAGATCTGGCAGAAAGTCCTGGTGAGTCAAGGGACCTGACATTAAGGAAGACTGCGATTGGTAAGTAAAAGTAAGCAACTGGAGAAGAGATCGAACGCATTGACGTCGGTCTGACCTAGGGTTTCAGCAAAACTCAAAGTTAGGACTAGGACTGCCAAATATATTACTCATTTTCATATTATTACTTTTTATGTTAACTTTATGATATAGGAAAGCAAAAGGTTGAAAAAAGGATTCCAGGCGTCCAAACTTGGTCCAAGTGCTCAGAGGTCCAAGCGCCCGGAGGTGGTCCAGGCGCCCGGGCAAGGGGTGAAGCTAGCGGGCCACCACGTGGCAGACGATGAGTGGATGACACACGTCAGGGTCTATATGTCTGGCACCTGGAAATGGATAAAAGTTTTAGAGATGAACTTTCGACAAGGAGCAGCTGCGTCAGCACTCCAGGCGTCCGGGGGCGCCCGGGTGTGGTCCTGGCACCCGGGAGTGGTCTGGGCTCCTGAGGGTGGCCTATAAAAAGGACTTCGACTAGTAGCTCCACAACATCACTCGCTCTAACTTTTGTACTTGCGCGCTGCTTCGAGAAGACTCCGAGGACATCGAAAGGCTACTCCAACATCCAATGCTCAAGCAATTTGTCGATATTTTTATTTAACAATTCTTGTACTTAAATTTTGTAAACATTTTCGAACTGATAGTGATTGCCCAATGAAAGCACTTCACGAGTGCGGGCCTTGGAGTAGGAGTTGCCGAAGGCTCCGAACCAAGTAAAAAAGACTTGTGTTAGCGATTGTTTGTGTGTTCTCGTTTCTTTCTTTTTTGCTGCATTGTTTTAACTCATTATTTTGAAAAAGCGACAAACGCTATTCACCCTACCTCCCCTCTAGCGTCTTTATGATCCCACACATCCATCATAGGTCTTGATAAGATTGAATAAAGTGATGCAATCAAAAAGTTTTTTAATTACCGAGATGATCATCATCTTATAAACTAATTGCACTTTTAGATCATTTATAGAGGCATTTATACAAGGGCATATACATTTTATGGAACGCATTTATTCAATCAAGGCATATACATTTTAAGAAACACATTTATACAATCAAGGCATGCACATTTTAAGAAACATCTAAAAGCGAGAGTCATCTGAAAAGTATACTTACCATCAACCAAAAGAATGTCATCAACTTCAACATCATTAACAAAATCATCATAGTTTACACTGACAGTATCTCCTGAACTGACTCCTCTTTTGATAGTGAAATTGAACTCTTGCCCTTCGTTGAGCAAGATGGGCTGAACCACATCCCCACTTCTTACCTCAGGGCCCTGTATAGTGTATATGACTACAGTATCAGATTAAGTATATGTACTTCTGTTTTATCTGTTCTTCCTCGGTTAGTAACCAAGGATATAGCTCATATAAGCTTTGTAATGCTTTTAATTTGGAGGAAACCTCCTTTCTCCTTAAAAATATTAGTCATGCATTTCTTCAGTGGACGTCATTTTAAAGGTGAAACCAAATAAGAAAGCAGGATTGCCATAACATGTCAGTGCTAGGAGAACCTTATCACAAATTTTTATCAGTCTAATACAGAACTGCCACCATTATGCATATAAGTAGTATCCAATATTCCAATGTATGCTGGGAAAGGAATAAGTTTTTGTGTAAGTTAATGAATCAGAAAAAAATTGAAATCACATGACCATTAGAATTCTGAAAAAAAAAAAATTGTGTTTTCTGCAAACAATGAAATTTATCACAACTTCGTCCTGGTGCATGCTTGCAGGTAGTGTTGAAACAGTATGTTAAGAATAATATTCACCACGTCTATTATGTTGGAAAATTTAATTTAAGGCATCATACTGAGTGATATTCAGTTAAATAAGATGAAGCAACAACATTGATGGAAGAGTCCTAAAGAGAAAACGAATCATAGACAAGAAAATACTAAGTGCATATTCTGCCAATGTAACAAGCTAAATCTCAAGAATATTAGATATAAACAATGTCAAGCATTTTAGAAATGCACCTTGCTAAGTCAACAGAAAGAGCTAAGTAATGTTCGCAGAGGCACATACCTTAGTATCTAGCATTATGGAAATAACGTTGTCCTTGGACTGAGCGTTGTATTCTTTTACCAAGTCAATGACCTTCTGATGTGATTCATGATCTCCATGGGACATATTAAGCCTTGCAACATTCATTCCCGCCTCTGCCAGTTTCCATATCATCTCACGTGTGTTACATGAAGGGCCAATTGTACAAACTATCTTTGTTTTCCTTTCAGAATTTGATGCTGTAACTGTCAACCTCTCATTGACTGTGTCTGGCTGAAGTTCATAAGAGTATTTTCTTTAGTTATTTTAGCCCATGAATTTACCACAACTTCATTTTTTTTTCACATGAGTTTGAAATTCAAATCTTATAACAGCAACCCAAAGAACATGGAATTTCTTTACCAGAAACAATTCACTGAACTGAAGGGGCTAAACTAACATTATTGAATCTGTACACTCCCACATTCTCAAGTCAGGAAGGTCACAGAGTCATGCGTATAAGAACCCAATAGAACATAAACAACTAATCCGATTAAAGTTCAATCCGACCATCAAACATCGCATTTAAAGCAGCAAAAAGATTGATTCACTACATCAATAAAATCTTAGAATTCTTTCTTTTCAAATAAAATATTTAATTTCAAAGATTAAGGTCAGTGCAACTCACCGGGTTGAGATGGTCAACGGAAACCCCAGAGTACTGCGCGTCTTCGCCCCTTTCCGCTATAGCCATCGATCTCACCGAAACCCGCCTGGATCGCAAGCCCCATCCCATTCCAAAAGAACTCCGGATCCGAGCGACAAGCCGTGACGAAGCCAGGTTGGAACGCTCCGGCATGCTCCGAACCGCCATACCGCCGATGTCCGCCACAATCGCCATGGGAGAGAAAAGAAGAGAAAGGAGAAAGAAACGGCTACTGAAATCCTTATGCTAGAAGAGTGCGGCTGTAAAAATGTGGATCTGCGCTTTGTGGGCGATTGAATCGAGCTCCGCGTGTTGCAGCCAGGCACGAGCGACCAGACCTTGCGGCTTGAAGTAATAAACTCGTCAAGGAGAGATTGAACACGCCGTTTATAGCTTCCTCCGTTAACGGATCGGGTTTTAAAAGGAAAACTTTATTCGAATCGATGAAATTAGAATCAGAATATTATTTAAATTAATAGATGACTTAAGAATACTGAATTAGTAGACCTTCTCCTAATCATTAGGAATACTTTCTAATTTATTTTAATAGTTGGTGGAAAATTTTTATATAATCAGATATTTTTTTTATCAAAAATCTAAAAGATTAAATTATATTTAGCAATTCATTTAAAGTTTTAAAGCCTACTAAATGCCTCCACAATAATATGTTTATTTGCATATGTTCGCAAATTGAGCTTATCGGGTTCGAATTAATTGGTAGAGTGAGTTGACGAGACTTTAAATGAATTAGTTGGAGCAACGCCGGGCTAACTCAAATACTGTCTTCTTATTCTCTTTCTTAATGTCTCGATCCAGAGAGGCGGCATCTGTTTCGCTCCTTGGCAGCGGAAGAAAGAGACCACGTTCCTATGATGAAGTCATTCGTAGTGTGAGGCCAAATTCTGTGTAGCTGGAACGGTGTTCTGTGGCTCGAATGATATATCATTTATGAAATTGATAGGTTTCCGTGGCAGCGCGGGCATCGTTGGAACGTGGCAATGATATTGGTGATGAACGTTTGACCCGCTGCTTCAAAAAAAATACATATTCTTCTGATTTCTTCCTTTGGTTGAATGTATCACGTGTATGTCATTGGTTTGTCATTGACTTTTTCAGAGCCTTTTTATTTTACTTGCTTGACATTTGACTCGTGGATTTATAATTTGACAACGACGTGATCACAGCTCAAATCAGACATAGCCTAAGTTACAATGGGTGTTTTATTTCATGTGTAAAACCTCAGCTTGCACAAGCACAATCAGTATCTTGCTTGCAAGTAAACCATTTAAGAAGAAAGAAGACAAATAAAGTAGAGGAATTGGCAACAATTGATGAGAGTGTACACTGTATTGACAAATCTTCTCTGCAATTTCTTCATTGCTCGAGGAAGCCACCAAATCTTTAAGTAGAATTGACCGCTCGAAGGTGCCTTCCAAACAGCATATATCTAAATGTTGTAACCGCTGAGACAGTAGACTTTCCATAAGGCTTCAGAGTCCTTAAGATCAGTACTCTCAGAGTTTTCATTGCTCAAAATTCAGTTAGAATAAGTGATTGACAAAGACATTAAGTAGGTTACTTAATCAAAGTCTCATTTGATCTGTAACCATCTACTTTACAGCGTTTGATGAGACTAAATTGAAGATCTTAAGTGACCATTTTCATAGACATCACGAATTGCTTGTGACCCATCACTCACCTTCAGTTATTTAAAAAATTATTCTATGTAAAACTAACAATAAGAACAACTAGTAAAGCACTAGTTGTTATAAGAGTAACAGAATAACCACTAGAGTGAGAAGATGATAAGAGGCAAAAACGAGAATTCTTGTTACTTCTTACTAAATGATGTTTACAACTCCCCATTCATAGGGTGAGTAGATACATTCAACATTAAAACTAAATACATTTTAACGAAGAATCATATACATTGCATTGGTAAGATATATTCATTTCATCTTTCACTTTAGATACATTCACTTAATTCATTGATAAGATAGATTCAAATTTATGATATCCACATACATTCATAATACTCCCCCTTGGATGCCATTTATAATATTGTCTCATTAAAAACCTTATCAGGAAAACCAATGGGAAAACTATGGTGAAGAAAAAAATAGTACAATATAATTACTCCCCCTCTTTTTCATCTCTTTAGATCTTTTAATATTACGTACTACTAGTCTTTCAAATGTCGAAGTAGGCAAAACCTTTGTAAATAAATCGGCCAAATTATCCGATGAATGGATTTGTTGAATATCGATATCACTTCTTTTCTAGAAATCATGTGTAAAAATGAATTTTGGTGATATGTGTTTTGTTCAATCGCCTTTAATATAACTTTCCTTAGTTGAGCAATGCATGCAGCATTATCCTCACATAATGTCGTCGGGATATTCTTATTTAAGGGTAAACCAGATGCCTCTCGAATGTGATATAGTATAGATCTCAATCACATACATTCTCGACTTGCCTCATGAATTACTATGATCTCATAATGATTAGAAGATGTGGTAATAATTGTTTGCTTCATAGATCTTCAAGATATAGTTGTACTACTATATGTGAATACATAATTCATTTGAGATCTACCATTATAAGGGTCAGATAAATAACTAACATGAGCATACCCACTCAATTCCGTTTTAAGCATACGAGAATAATATAATCTCATATCTATCATACCTTGAAGATATCAAAATATATGTTTAATTCTATTCCAGTGTCTTCTTGTTGGAGAAGAGTTATATTTTGCTAATAAATTTCTAACAAATGTTATATCGGGTCTTGTATGACTAGCAATATATCTTAGTGCTCCAATAGAATTAAGATATGGTACTTCAAGACTAATAAAGTCTTCGTCATTCATTCGAAGTCGAAATGGATATTTATTTACATCAAGAGACCTTACAATCATTGGACTACTCAATGGATGTACTTTATCCATATAAAGTCTCTATAACATCTTTGATGTATAAGTAGTTTGATGAACAAATATTCCATTTGCTAATAAATTTATAGCAAATGTTATATCGGGTCTTGTATGACTCACAAGATACATTAGTACTTCAATAGCACAAGATATGGTACTTCAGGAATAGTCATTCATTCAAGGTCGAAATGGATCTTTATTTACATCAAGAGATTTTACGACCACTGGGATACTCAATGGATATGCTTTATCCATATAAAATTTCTATAATATCTATGATGTATAAGCAGTTTAATGAACAAATATTCCATTTTCAAGTGCTCAATCTGCAACCCAAGACAGAATTTTTTTTTTTGAGATATTTCATCTCAAACTCTTTCTTTAGGTAATCTACCGTTTCAAAAAGTGCATCGGTAGTGTCAATAATGTTTAAGTCATCAACATATACTATGATTATAATAAATTTGGATTTGGATCTCTTAATAAATACACATGAACATATGGGATCATTTAAATATTCTTTTTCAACATATATTTACTAAAACGTTTATACCACATATGTCTAAATTATTTCAATCCATACAAAGATCTACATAACTTAATCGAGTATAATTCTCGGTGACCTAAATCATATGCCTCTGGTAGTTTGAATCCTTCAGGGAGTTTCATGTATATGTTATTATCAAGTGAGCCATACAAATAGGCTGCAATGACATCAATTAATCGCATTTCTAATCTTTTATGGATTGTCAAACTTAACAAATATTGAAATGTTGTTGCATCCACTATGAAAGAATATGTCTCCTCATAATCAATAACAGGTCTTTGAGAGAAACATCGAGCAACAAGTCATGCCTGATATCGAACAATCTCATTTTTCTCATTTTGTTTGTGCACAAACACTCATTTATGATTGATCGATTTTTCATGTTCTAGTGTATGAACTACAGGTCCAAAAACTTTATGTTTTACGAGTGATTTCAATTATGTATTAATCACATCTTTTCATTTAGGCCAATCATTTCTTTGTCTATGTTCATTAATATTCTTTGGTTCATTATCCTCTTTATCTTTCACAATATTGCGTGCAATATGATTTCATTTTAATTCCATCTTTTTCAATCATAACATAATTTATAGAGATCTCTTAAATATCAGGTACCTGAGATTCTTCTGAAATCATGTTATCAATGGCTGGAGACTCTTATAGAGTTATTACTTCCTCATTTTGAGCCTTTGATTCATTAACAAACTTTAGTTCATGATCCTCGTCATCTTTCACAATATCGCATGCAATATGATCTCATTTTGATTCCATCTTTTTCCAGTCATAACATAATTTGTAGCTTGATTATCAAGTACCTAAGATTCTTCTGAAATCATGTTATCGATGACTGGAGACTCTTCCGGAGTTATTACTTCCTCGTTTTGAGTCTTTAATTCTTTTCTTTTATGAGAGCATTTATCTTTAGAACCAATATCATGTTTCACTTGTAGTTTAGGCTCATTTGCAATTTTAGGTTGTTCTTCGGGGACATCAATTCTGATTGAAGCATTAGTAGCTGGAATACATGATTTTGTCACTTTTTTTGAGTTAGTAAATGCATCTGACACTTGATTGGATAAAGTTTACAAGTGAACAATCTTTTAAACTTTCAGTTCACTTTGCTTTGTTCGAGAATCAAAATGAGATAAGGATAACTCACGGCAAATAATTTACTTTTCAAACTGCTTATTTTTTCCTTTTAACGTTGGAAATGTCATTTCATCAAATTGATAATAGTCGAAACATGATGTAAATAAATCTCCTATCATAGTTCTAGATATTTAACAATAGATGGAGATTCATATATATCCAACATAAATTTCCAACCTTCTTTCAAGACTCATCTTAGTACATTGTGATGGAGCAATTTGTTGGTGCAATTTGCACTAATGGTCCAACTCAAGTTTTAATGAATGACAAGTGAGTTAAGTTAGGTCTTTATGTGATCTAATTGTTTTACCAAGTGTGCAAGAGTTGACAAGTCTGAAGGATTTGACACCAGTCTGAAATCCAACTAAGTCTGAGGACCTGATAGTTGGTGTGAAGCCCAGATAGATCAAAGGACTGACTTAATATATGGCAGGAAGTCCGGTTGTATTCGCAGGACCTGATGACCGGCAGAAGTCCAATTGGATCTGCAGACCTGACAACTGGCATGAAGACATGATGGGTCAAGAGGCTAGTTGACAGACTGTAAGTTGGTAAGTTAGGTAAGTCACTAGAAAAGAGTGACTCGGTGATAATGTGTTCCAGTTGAGGGGCAGTAGCGTCAGTCTAGTTTAGATCCATTAGGATCCCTAAACTGAGACATTGACTAATTCATAGTCTAAGGAGGATATGAGCTAATTATTATTACTCATTATTATTGTGCTAACACTTGTCTTGCATGTTATTATTTGGCTTACTGAAATAACATGTTTTGCAGGGCAAGAAGAGCACCAAAAAAATCCGGTGAATAATATTTGAGGTGTCTTCAAGCATTGGAAGGCGTCTTGGTACTGTTCATGGAAGGCGCCTTCGGTGCATGGAAGGTGTCTTCTGTAGGATAAAATTATAACCTCTTTGGCAATAAGGATTAGCTTTTTTTCGGAATCAAGTTTTACATGCTGGAGGTGTCTTCAACCCTATGGAAGGCACCTCCCATAGCTTTTATAAGAGCATCTCGACCAAGCTTCAAAAAATAACTCATATATAAGCTTCTACGTGTCCAATTGAGATTCTGACTGCTCTGACTTCCTGCTACAACTCTATTACAATGCTGCTACGCATGTCTACCGCTGAGAAGCCACCCAAACACCGAGTTCGAGCCGACTACCTCTAAAAAAGTGTTTGGTAACTTTAATTCTTGTACTTAATTATTGTAAAAGGGCAGGTGTAGTGTGTTGCACTTGTTTCGCCTTTCTTTTATACTCAATTCCCTCTTCCAGTGATTTCAAAAGAGGTATTTTAGTGGATCACCCATCGATAGGTTTGCAGGACCTGAGTTTTGAAGTAGGAATCGCTGAAGGCTCCGAACCAAGTAAAATCAACCATGTCTGTCTCTGTTTTCTTACTTGTTTTTTAATTTCTATGTTTTTTCGCTGCGTACTTTGTTTTCAAAATAAAAAAAAATATAAGTTTTTCAAAACCACGTGATCCCCCCCCCCCCCCCACGTGTGACTCTATCTAACACAATTGGCACGTAAATTACACATCCAAAAATTCTTAGATGGGAAATATTTAGTTTCTTACCATTAATTAATTTAATGATAGCTCGAAGGTCTGATACGGATTAGTGTAGCTGCATGTAGAATATCATGTCCCCAAGCAAAAATTAGAAGTTTTGTCTTCATTAGCAAAGGTCTTGCAATTAATTGAAGACGTTTTATTAGTGACTATGTGAAGCTATTTTATGTGTAAACATGTGCTATAGGATGTTCAATATTTATTCCAATGGACATACAATAATCATTAAAAGTATGTGAAGTAAATACTCCAGCATTATCGAGACGAATGAATTTAATTGGATAATTAGGGAAATGAGCTCGTTATCGAATAATTTGTGCAAGCAACCTCGCAAATGCGTTGATTACGAGTTGATAATAAACACACTTATGACCATCTTGTTGATGTATCAATTAATACCATAAAATATCTAAATGCTCCACAAGATAGGTGTATGGGTCCGCATATATCACCTTTGAATTTGTTCAAAAAATGTTAAGGACTTTACCTTAATTTTAGTTATTGATGACCTTATTATTAACTTTCCTTGTGAGTAAGCAGCGCATGAAATTTCATTAGGAAGAAAAATCTTCTAATTTTTCAATGAATGTTCACATGAATTCTTAATGATTCACCGCATCATTATAGATCCAAGAAGCTGTAAGTACCCCCAAGGTAGTTTTGATGTAATCAACTAAGTCAGGTTAAGTCCTGTTAATATTTAACCCATGTGTTTAAGAGCATCCACATCAATTTCTCTATCACTATATCTAAAATTTAGGACAAATAACTCACTTTATTAAATTTAAATAATCACTTTTCACTACACACTACATAAACCACCCTAAAATTTCTATCATCCTTAATTTTTTATTATTTTTTCTTTCTCTTATTTTTTTATTATTATATTTATGGAATGAGTAGAAGGAGAGAGATTGAAAAGAAAGAATGAAAGGAGAGAGATTAAAAAGAGATATTATTTTATTTTTAGTGTAGAGGTTTCATTTTTTAAATTTAGAGAATCACTATTCATCAAATCTAAATTTAGTAAATGGATAGCTAATACAAAGGTTTTTTAGCTACCCTATTCAAAATTTAGGGTAAAATCTTTGGATAAGGTAGTTGATGTGGATACTCTAAGTGTACAGGAACTTAGGAGCACAGAAAATCGAGTGAAAAACACAACTAGCGAGAAGGACGGCATGAAAGAGAGCCGACAGGCTTGGTGCGTCCGAGGAAGAGGTGTTGCGGAAGAGTATGCGGGCGGACGAGAAGGAGGTGCGTCGCGTTTCTAAGGGACGAGAAGCCGGAGCAGAAGTTTGCTCGAGCAGGTCGAAAAATATGTTCGGGTGAGCCCTATTCCGGATGACCGAAATCACCCAAGCGAGCAGAGCCGGAGTGAAAGACCCGGACCAATGCGAGCGGAACCGGAGCAGAAGACTGGGACCGAAAGTCAACATACTGCAGACTTTCTCAGCCCGGGGTCTCAGACCTGGTCTAGGCACCTGAACTAGGAAATTCATCCCAACACGAAGTGGCGCATTTCGTTGCGATAGGGATAAAAGTTTATCCCCCTCTAGGTGCCTGGAAGAGTTCCAGACGTCCCGACCAGGGCTATAAATATAGCTCTAGTCTTAGAAGCTAAATACAACACTTGTAAACGATTTTATTTGAGTTTAGCTTTGTAACTGTGAGCTTCAACTATTGTAAAAGGCTTCTCCGCCTGAAAGAGATAGTTTAGTGAGCTTCAACTTTCTTGGATTAGCAATCCCCTGATTGCAAACCAAATAATCCCTTTGTGTCTCTTCTTTTTCCAGTCTCTTATTTCTTTTATGTAAGTGTTAGTTTAATAAAGCTATAAAGTTTGAGAAGTTTTGTTTATTTTTATTATGCAGGTTATTCACCCCCTCTAGTCGGTTGTCAAGGGACCAACAGATACTCCAATTGATCATGTCATGTGGTGAAATTATTTTGCTCAACAAACTTCTGATTTGCAAAGACATATACTTCAATGATATGTATATTTGTATAGTATAATCCAAATGTTACTATGACTAATTTTTCTAGTATAAATTTTTTACCCGAGATAATATTTGTAATGAATAAATATTTTATATTATCTTCACCTATAATCTTAATATGATATCCATTTTAGCCCATATATTTAAAATTTAAGGGAATATAAAGCATCATCGATAAAGATTTTTGTTTATCTGAGTAAAAGATGTTCACTGTTCCAAAATCTTCAATCATTTTTATATTGTATCATTCATTACCAATGAGGTAAAGAATTTTTTTATCTTTAAGAATAGTGTGTGTTGACGCACTATTTACCAAACATGTTTTATCATCATTAATGAAGAGTTCACTTTTCGAATTTTTTTTTTAGGTTTGGTAAATCAAACAGATAAAATAAGAATGATATAAGATATTACTATTTACCAACCAAAGGAATGTTTTTGAAATCTCACAAACCCGAAATAAAATATCTATTTTATGTGCTAATTACTATTCTAAAGACTAATAGCTGTCCGTGATTTACCTCCTCCATGTTGGCCCTGGGACAGGTTTGCAGGGGCGCTGGAGACGCTGGGGGCAAGCGTATTCGCCTTTTACCACCATGAAATCAACGACTCTAGCTTTCTTCTCCCAATAACAACTTTCTCTCTTGGTCAGAGCCTCGGGCCGATTACATGTTGTAAAAGTAACAGAATAACCACTAGAAAAAGAGGATAAGAAGAGAGAATCCTTGTTACTTCCTACCAATATGATGTTTGCAACTTCTCAATAATAAAGCTAAATACATTTGAACAAATCGAAGAGTCCTATATATTGTATTGGTAAGATATATTCATCTTACATTGGTAAAAAATACATTAATTATATGAGCGGAATTGACTTTCCAAATCAATGAATGTCTCGTTCAATTTTCAAAAGCTCAATTTAACCACTTTATTCAACTCTATGACAATTTTGTGGGAAATTCAACTCCTGACATATATTGACGGTAAATTTAATATCTTTAATACATGTTTCCTAAATTAATATATGCTTACTTTTTGTTATGTTTTTTTTAATAAAAAAAAATCCAAGAACATGATTTATGTGGTGGAATCCTACAACCCCACATGACTCATATGATCAAAAGCAGTGTTTTAAAAAGTGTCATTAAGCACCGCTAAAGCGTGAAACGAGGAAGAAAAGCTTCACTTTAAGTGAAAGTGGAAAAAAATGGTCAAAATATGTTTGACCGAATTAAGCATGATTAAGTGTGCTTAATAGCTCTTAAGCACGATTTTTTTATTTATAATTTTAATTGATTTATAAATTTTTAAAGAACATAAGGAAAAAAATTTAGATAAAACGAAGAGACCAAATTTAAAAGTGATGGCAAAGAGGATCCTTGGCTTAACTACTAGTTTACTAGTTCATCCAACTATGAAAGGAATTGGAGTGTCTTTGAAGGGGTAAAATATTGTTAATTATCTTGTTTTATTTTAATTTGATAGTTGTATAATAATTTATAAATTACTCTTAACTTTTTTTTTTTATTTTTTTCTTATCTAGATACACACCAAGAAAAGGAATAGACTAGATGCTACAAGGATGAATAATCTAGTTTATGTCCAATTTAATGCAAGATTGATGAACA
>JBBMJZ010413098.1:8963016-8978942 GCA_037833815.1 Zingiber zerumbet | reverse complement strand
TGATCACATCAAAACACCTCGGGGTTCCAACAATCTCCCCCTTTTTGATGTGAGCAACCCAAGTTAAGCTAGGGTAACACATATGCAATAAAACAAATAAAATTTGCAACTAAGTCCAAAGATTTTTCAAATTTAGGAATGTGTACCTCCCCCTAGACTTAACATATTTCTCCCCCTTTGATCACATAAAAAATGGGGTTCCATTTAATAAGTCTAAGGAAAATTCTAAAAAATTTCTAAGGTAATAATCCTTCAAAAATTTAAGTTAAACACTTTTCAGAATTTTTTTAAAAATTTCTTAAGTTAAAGAAAATTTTCGAAGTAAAATATTTTCAGAATTTTTCAAAATTTCATAAGTTTTAAAAAAAATGTTAAGTAAAGTATTTTTCATAATTAAAAAAATTCTAAGTAAAATATTTTCATAATTTTTTAAAAGTTTCATAAGTAAAAAAATAATGCTAATTAAAGTATTTTTCAAAAAAAAAAAATCTAAGTAGAATATTTCCATAATTTTTCAAAAATTTCATAAGTTAAAAAAAATCTAAGTTTTTTGACAACATGAATATTTTTTAAAAAAAATATTTTCTAAACCAAATTGAATAACCCTTTTTAAAGCATTTTTAAATTAATGTTTTTTCAGTTAGTCAATTAAATCTTTCATTTCAATACTTGGCTTCCAGTTAGTGGCGAGACACTATGCCTTCTTGGTTATTGGAGCAACAACCACTTCCCAGTCTACGTGTTGCTATTAGGTCCTAGCCTGCATGCCGCCGTCCGGGTCCAGGTCGCGTTCGGCTCCATGTCATCAGATCCAGCTCCACATTCGACTCGCATTCAGCTACTCTTCTAGGTCACAACAACTCGATCAGCGTCACAACCAACTCACCAATCCACCAGAGGATGCCTTCCTGGGCCAGGGTACGTTCTCTATTCCTATTATATACTCATTTCATTATTATACTATTGGTTATGTTCCTTATATATTCGTTGGATATGCCTCGAACATCAAGATACCAGGAATCGGGGCAACCTGGTTGCTGGTTGCAGGTAGTGTTAATTAGAGGACTTTGGACGACTTGGTCAACATAGAAGGCAGTTCAGCATACCCCCCCCAGGTCATAGAAATTTAGTCAACATTCAGCCACCTTATTTCAGTGGTCCGTCTGACTCAGCTTCTAGACCGGATCAATAATAATAATAATAATAATAATAATAAACTATGGATTTATGGAGTCCAATTTGTGCCGATCAAATCTGGGTTGTTCTTTGTTAATCAACTGGTTGAGATTTGATTCGTCTGATTGGCCGGAATGAAGAGCTTATAGATGGAAATCATAAGGAGGAGCCATTTTCCTCCGTCTAATTAGTTGGATGAGTTTCTGGTGTAATTTATGCCTGGGTAGATAACGGTATAGTAAAGTGTAGGCAAAGTGAAGGTTAGAGACGAATTTAAAATTATCTTGTAAGATACAATAACTTTTATCTCTTAATAATAGGTATACAAATTACAAGAACTTAGAAGAAAGATGCTTTTTGAAGTCTCCAGAAATGCAAGAAAGGATGAATATGGAATGATTGGATGATTCCATTGCACTCTAATTTATGAAAAGTTGAGGGGCCTTTTTCATGAATACTTGAGTCTCTGGGACCAAGCAGGTTTTTGGTCATCCATCTTGAATCCAAGGATCACAATGTGTAGATTGTGCCCTTTCATCTGGGCGAATCAAACGAATGCCTTGATCGTGTCCTTTCATCAAGCCGAGTCTGATATGCCCATTTTGAATCAATTCTATATAAAGAATGACTCCTCCTCGCCTGCAAAGTACGCTCTAAATCGCCCAATGCGGCATGCGCGGCCTAGCAGCCTATAGAAAACACAATCCGTTTAACGTGGTGGTGGTTGGTGTGTGTTTTTTTTTTTTTTGTCACTGACAACTGAGTAGGAACAAGGTCGGGGATAAGTGTCTTTGTAGCCTTCATGAGTAAGCATCATAACGATACATTTTAGTAGCACGCGTTATATTTTATTGTCCAGATCGCAACTACTGAATGCCATGATCTACATTGCGTGTTCAGAGTCCTGCTTTGTTATTTCATTGGACCACGAGCTAACACTTGCAATGGCACTCGAATATTTATTGCCAATGGATTGAGGTTTTGGTGGACTTATCCTACGACAGAGGACGACATGAATTGAGTAACGGGAAAGGTCTCATATTTTATTTGTTGCATAGTTACAATTTTAATGGAGGTTGATCTTATCTGAAAACTGGGTCAGACATGGTTGATGATGACGAAGGCAGGAGCATTGACGGAGGGACGACTGGGCTCTAGGCCTAGAAGATGCGTGGCGGGCTTTAGGTCTTCGAGCGGAGCAGGGGGAGATGATCAAAAATGATACCCGCATACCTACGTACACCACAGAGAGATCGCACGGAAGCATTAGGGCGAGAGCCAGGGAAGTGGTCCCGGGCGCAAGTAGATGTTCAAGTCAGTACGATGGGCGAACGAAAAGTGGAGAAGAAGATGAACAGTAAAATTGTAGTAGATGTGTGTGTGCGCGTACCTGGTCAATAGATGTGACCCCTTTTTATATTGCCTCTTATAACCTCCGCAATAATGAGGTGTCAGAGAATGTCGGGTGATGGAGGATATACGATGGACTTCCATTGGGTAGATGAAGATTTTGTGGCTTGCATGTGGCAAAGTATCTTGTTATTCTCTGATAAGTGGTGACGATTCTCTTACAGCATTGTCCCCTGGTGATAGCTTGACCAGCACTGGGGCAGATCGGGAGCAGACTAGGTGTTATGCTCATGAGAAATGATGAGTTGAACCCTAGCGGTCTAGCCGGCGCTTAGGCCGCTTGGTAGGAGACTGGGAGTTATGTCCATTACAAGTGATGAGTTGAGCCCTAGGGGTCTAGTTGGCTCTTAGGCTGCCCAGGAGGAGACTGGAGCTATGCCCATGAGAAGTGATGAGTTGAATCATGGGGTCCGACCAACGCTTGGGCCGATCGGGAGCAGACTGAGAGTTGTGTCCATGAGAAGTGATGGGTTGAGCCCTATGGTATGGTCGACACTTGGGCTGCTTGGGAGGAGACTAGGAACTGTGCCTATGAGAAGTGATCGACTGAGCACAGGGGCTTGGACAACGCATGCATCAATTGGGAGCAGGTTGTTAGCTGTGCCTATAAGAAGTGATGGGCTGAGCCCTAGGGTCCGACCAACGCTTGGGCCTTCCCGGAAGAAATTGGGAGTTGTGCCCATGAGAACTAATGAGCTGAGCCCTATGGATCTAGTCGACGCTTTGGCCGACCTAGAGCAGACTGGGAGTTGTGCCTATGAGAAGTGACGAGCTAATACCTATGGATCTAGCCGACGCTTGGGCTACCCGGGAGGAGATCAAGAATTGTGCTCATGAGAAGTGATGGACTGAACCCTGGGTCCGGTCGACGTTTGGGTCGTCCGAGAAGAGACTGGGAACTATGCCCATGAGAAATGATGAGTTAAGCTCTGGAGGCCAGTTCACGCTTGAACTGCCCGAGAAGAGATTATAAGTTGTGCCCATGATATGAGGAATCAAGTCCCAAAAGAAATGATCTATTTGGACGTATATTCTCTGACTTTAACTGTCACCTTTAACTCTTGGCTATCCTATCTTCTTAACTATTAACCTCACATCATTATTCCTGGACCATCCGTTACTCATATCAGTGATAATTATGGTAACAGCAGCATAAAGGAACATCATCATGCTTGTTGCTAGTGGAAGAAGGGAGCAGCCCTGGCACTGGCAGCTCCACTAGTTGCTTCATGATGAAACCTTTCTTGAGAATTTAACTATACATGTTAGTTCCTTTGCTTCTTCATTTGCCAGTTCGTTAACCATCCTCACGGTACACAAGGCAAATCTTTAAAAATGTCCAGTAATTGTAGATACCTTTGGGGTTCGATCACTTAGACAGGAGATATCCAAGGGTGGAGTCAATTCCCTCACAAAATCGAGTGAGTTAACAATACATACAGATACATGACATGGTACTTTTAGTCTAGACATGGAACTGAAAACTGCATGGTTGTGCAGTGCAGAAAGCCATAGGCACAATGACATCCGATCTGTCTTTTAAGAACTGAATACTGCCTTTCTGACACCAATTATATGTCGAATACTTTCCAGCTAGCTTAGTCATGGTGGCATACAAGAACTGAAGCTAATGAATACTTTCCAAAATTCCAAAGCATGATTCTGTGTATACCAATATTTTGACAAACACTGATTCTGCCAAGGTTATGTCGACTGTAGCTCTAAATTGGTTTGGTAAAAATTTATTTATGAATAAGTTCAAATAATCGGTTAAATTAAATATATATTCAATTCATCAGTATTCATTATCACAGATTATGAATTGTTAAACTATATATATATATATATATAAACAAATATTCAGTTAATCTTTAAAATATTTATTTTATTTGAAATTCAAAGTCACTGGAAGGCTGTGTTCCAAAATTAAACTGGTTGGGTGTGATTTTGAGCTGCCTTGTGACTGACGAGGTCTCCGATCGCTCATCAACCTCAACAGAACGCAACCGTTTCCAACTCTCTCTCCACGTCAGCGGTCAGTCGGTTCAATTTGAGTTTATTTTGCCCCTTCGACGCACAGCAAGAAGAAAGAGAAGAAGAAGAAGAAGCAATGGCTGCCTGCTCCTACCACCAGCACCTCGAAACCCTACCTACGTGGATCCTCCTCCTCGCCGGCGTCGGCCTCCTCGCGCTTCTCAGGATTTCAATCCTCCTCCTCCGTTGGGCCTTCGTTACCTTCCTTCGGCCCGGCAAGGACCTCCGCGGCTACGGCTCCTGGGCCCTCGTCACCGGCTCCACCGACGGCATCGGCAAGGCGTTCGCTTTCCAGCTCGCCCGGGAGGGCCTCAACGTCCTCCTCGTCGGCCGTAGCCCCGAGAAGCTCCGCGACGTCTCCGACGCCGTCCGCGCCGCGAGTCCGGGCGTCCGCGTCGACACCGTCGTCGTTGACCTCGCCGGAGAGCTCCACGACGGCCTCGCCCGACTCCGGAAGGCCGTTCGGGGCCTCGACGTCGGGATACTAGTCAACAACGCCGGCGTTTCCTACCCCTACGCCAGGTTCTTCCACGAGGTGGATGAGGAGCTGCTGAGGGACCTGATTAAGGTGAACGTGGAGGGGCTGACCCAGATCACGCAGGCCGTGCTGCCGGGGATGCTCGAAAGGAAGAAGGGCGCCATAATCAACATCGGTTCTGGCTCCGCCATCGTCATCCCATCTGATCCACTATACGCTGTTTACGCTGCAACGAAAGCGTAAGATTTGTTCCCGTTTAAATTCCAGATCTGATCTCTGTTCGCTTTGTTTTCTAGGCAAAATGCACATCTTTGGTCAAGCGAATGAAGATAAAAAAAATATATCATGCTGTGTTAAATGAACAACAAAACGATTTGAAGACTAGTTCATTCAAGATTATCTAAGGAGATTAGTTTAAGGCATAATAATAACAAACGGTGCAAGGTGTAGTTCTTCTTTGATTATTAGCTCAGTTGCTTTTCTTGGACTAACATGGAAATCAACTTCACTTCTTTTCTTCCTTTTTATTTTCTGAGTTTGGCTGGCTTGTAGCCTATATGGTCTTTTGCTTGAAAATGATCTTTAATATATTGTTTAGGTACATTGATCAATTCTCAAGATGCTTGTACGTTGAATATAAAGGCAAGGGGATAGATGTGCAATGTCAGGTAGTATTCTATCTGTTTTGTATGTCCTAGATATATTCTTAAGACTAAATCATTACATGCTCTTCTCTGGCCTTACCTTTTTACAGATGACATGATATGACTCTAAATATTGTCTATGATACTTGGCATTATTACTTTTCCGCATGTACATTATACTTGTGCTCTTACAAACTTAAAGTAAGAATTATGGGATCAAGTTACATTTTAGTTAATGTTGGCTCAATGAAGGTTATGGTACATTCTACAACGACAATAACTTTATGAAGTTTTCTGTTTAGAGAGTAACTCAGATGATATATTGTGAAGAATTGTGCCTCTACTTAGTGTAACTAGTATATAGTAGGATTCAGTATAATTAGTACCAACTAGCAATGTTGCTTTGACCAATCACGTCTTTGACAAAGTGATAATGGACGCAATTCGCTTGGTCTCTTCCTATGGAACATTTGATCCTCAGTCAAATGAATGATACTGACTATCACAGCAACCAACAGTCAGTTCTTAATTCCTCTAAGTTTACAAGATTAACCTCTAAGCCAAAACAGCCACTTTCATAGCCTCAATTACAGCCACTTTTGATTAACTATATTAGTGTCTAAAGCAAAATGTATTACTCACGACTCTCTTTGTCCAAATCTTCTGCAAATAACAAGAATTTGCAGAATCTTTCAAGTATCTGAAAGCACATTTCATTATTCACCATTGATTTTGCTCAGGGTTTACCATATATATATCTAAGTCATTGCATGGGGATATTAAGACAATTACATACCCTGACATACACGAGATCGCCTATAACATTGGAGTATATAACACAAGCCATGTAGCGTCTCTTCTCGTGAGGCTATATGGTGATAGAGCTGCTGAAAGCCCAAAACGAATTAAAGTGTACTAACAGATTTGACATCTTTCATGTCAATGTGGCTCAAATCTTCTCAATGTATCTCTTCTCTGTCAAACAATACATAAATAATCCTTTGTTCACTTCTTGGAATAAACAACAATAGCATACCTAATTCTTGAGAAACTATGATTAATCGCAAATGTATCAAACCTCTTGTACCACTTTCAGAGATGATTTGGTTAAGTCAATATAAAGATTGCTTCAACCAGTAAAATGGTCTTCCTTGCCTTCAACAATAAATCCAGCAGGTTGTTGTATGCGAATGTGTTCTTTTAGGTTTCTGCGTAAGAATGTTGTTTGATATCTAGTTCTAATTCCAAATCATGCATAGCTATTACAGATTGCAAAACTCAAATGGAATAGTGCTTTACAACAGGATAAAACACATCATTAGAATCAATACCTTGTACTTGATTGTATCGCTTTCCAATAAGTCAGGCATTATATCTAAAATATACTTGATCTTGAACACTCAATTGCAGCCAATTATCTTCTTCCACTAGGACTTGGAACCAACTCCCAAATACTACTCTTATGCAAAAATGTCATCTTTTCTTCAATGGCAACTAACCATTTCTCTGAATTATCACTTGAAATGGCTTGAGAATATGTATAAGGTACACCCTCTTCTCGATATCCTTAATAACATCAGTAAAATATAGACAACCAAACTTTGAATTGATGGTATATTTGTTTGGTTTCTTTCTTCTTTAACCCTAGTACTGTAATATGATTGTGGATTATATAAATTGTAGAGACCATTTGAACTTAATGAAGGACCAATTCAAGGAATGGATAATGTTGTAGTATGTATGTCTTGCTGTATGCCTTCTAACTCCAAATTTAGGAGACTTAAGATCATCACGCTGCAATTGATAATCTTTTAACTCCTGAAGTATTACCTCAAAGCAAACATTATTTAAATCTGGATTATGTGGAATGTCTTTCTATCTTCTAATTTTTCACCCCGGGGCTTCGCATAGCGGGAGCTTCGTGCACCGGGCTGTCCTTTTTTTTTACAAATGCTTGTATATTTCAGTGATATCTGAGTTCTCAACATCTTTGTGAAAGGCCTGTAAAAAAAAAACTTGGAAGTCTAGAACACTATCCTTGTTCTAGAACAGACAAGATCTACCATTGTCGATAAACGGTTGTTGCGCATATCTTTTCACTGATTTTGGTCTGTGCATGATTTAGTTTCTACTTTGAACAGGTGCCCTTGTATGTGGCTACAAAGATGGCATCCATCAGGAGATCTTCCTTGCTTGTTCCATCGGCAGACGCTTATGCTCGTGCAGCTTTACGATGGATAGGCCACGAGCCAAGATGCACACCCTACTGGCCTCACTCACTCATATGGTGTCTGCTTTCACTGATACCGGAGTCCCTGATCGACAAATGGCGCTTGGGCTTCTGCATGAAGATTCGTAAGAGGGGGCAGCTCAAGGATGCTAATAAGAAAGATCAGTAGGACAACGTTAGTGAACTTTTATGTGGTGTGTCATGTCTACTTCGTTTCACTATTGCTTCACCTTCATTTGAGGTTGCCTATTTCACATTGAAATTTTTTTTTGTAAGTTATACAACAGACACCGGAAACTCCTTGGGCAACTATTCAATTGATATCCCTCAAACCAATTATTATTTTGATTTTTAATGTTATTTTTTATTAATTAAATGCCTTTGATGAATGTCTTTCTTTCTTCTTATTAGAACCGAATATCAATTTCACAAATTATAAATTATAGAAGACAGTTCAATCAATTATTCTTTTATTCTCGATTTCATTCTGATTCTATTTAATTTCATTTTTACCGTACCAAACGTCCCCTTTCAACCGGTAGTTGACCTAGAAAGCCATTTCAAGGCCATGTTCAATAGAGTTGATCAAATGTAATATCAAAAAATAGTTGACCTAGAAAAACAATTGAATGCCATGTGTTGTAGAGGAGAGGTGCTTTTCGCACCCCTCTCACATGCACCCCTCTCGGCCCCATTTTTAATCTTCTACTGATACCCTCGCAATTTTACTTTTGTTCCTTTTTTTTTTTTTGGTTTTTTCTTTAGTTTTATTTATTTTTTTATTTGTTTTGTTTTATCATTTTTTTTTTTAAGATGAGAAGGGGGTAATTTATAGATGGGAGAAGTTTTTACGGTCAAAAGTAGAGAGGGCAGTTTAAGGGAGAGTGATATTTTGACATCCGTTAAAGATGGGGGAGGTAAGTTAAAGATTGGAGGTAATTTTAGAGACGTGCTTTTCGTATATCTCCTGGCACATTCTTTTCCGAGCTCCATCCTGAATTTGTTACAAATAGGTTAAAAATTTGTTACAAATGGGTCATAGCTGGGAATTGAACCGCGGATGTCTGGATAATAATCTAGATATCCTATCGCAGCATCATAACCCTGGGACAGAGCCAGATCTCCTAGTCCAAAAAAGTGGATCAAGGGATAGATTATTCTTAATTTGGCTCGATCGTGACCACGATCCGGTCATAATTGATTGCGATACCTTCATAGGTTTACCATCCCCTCTAGGTTATAGTTTGGGTCAGAGTCGGCGGTCGAAGGCCGCCTGAAAGCAGCAGGAGGTGGGCAAGTGGCCGGGTTGCTGGGTGCCCAACGGGGGCGGCTTTCGGGCTGCCTCCAGCCGCCCGCTCTTACCCAAACTATAATCTAAATGGGACGGTGAATCTAAAAAGGTATCGCAATTAATTACGGTCAGATCACGGTTAAGATCCGACCGCAATTAAGGGTGGTCTATGCCTTGGTTTACTTTTTTGTTGACTAGAAGATCTGTTCCTTACAGGGACGTGTAATAAATATAAAAAAAATGAAAATATATATAAAAAAATTAATCAGTCTTTAAATTTTGTTCCGACGTATTTGAAGGTGTACATATTAGTTTGTACCGTAAATAAACATGTGTCATATAACGAGTAACGTAAGTTAAAAATTATATAAAAAAATAATAAAATGATTAAAAAATAATAAACAAATCGATTAAAAAAAAGAAAACTAAATAAAAATTAAATAAAATTGAAAACAAAAAATACAAGGAATTCAAATAACTTGTTATTAGAGAAGGAAGAAGGGTAGAAAGGTCATTTTAAAGAAAGATAAAAGGGGGGTTTGTTGTGGTAAAAAGGTGAATACGCTCGTCCGTGCTTCTACCAATCCGTCCTAGGGCCAACACGGAGGAGGTAAATCACGGACGGCTACTAACCGAGCTACTAGTCTTTAGAATAGTGACTAGCACATAAGGGAGATATTTTATCTCAATTTTACTAAGATTTAAATCTCATGATAATACCTCATACGTTAACAAGGAGAGGAGGAGTAATTTACGTTGTTGTAGGGTGATCAAACGAAATCACCATTGAACCTGAGAATACTGAAGGTCAGGATGGACTACATCGGTCGTACCAGCTTTGACGTTAACATATGAAATCATCGCCCCGGGCGATCCTGTTCAGTGTTCAGTACTTGTGCTCAACACGTGGTATTTAAAATCTACAAGTGGTACGTTATGTCTCGCCTACGGATGGGTTGCACTATTCTTATTGTTTCATGTCATCTCAGTGGAATATTTATTATAATAAAATAGAGATTAATTTCTGACCGATAATTTTTTAAGAAAAAACTTCCTACTCCTGACCACTTGAACCCAGGATAATCAATGTCAGTATTACTTCATGTCCCTACATCCCTCCCGATAGTTGAAAATATTTTTAAGGTGGAATTTTTTTCTTCTATTTATTTGGTAAAAATGAAAGGAAGTTTTTTTTTCAGCAGAGAACCACGAGATCTATTTCAGCTATTATTTATATAGATTTGTGCTATCATTCACCTACAATTATGTTTGATAATACTAAAGAAAACAATATTTAGTCAATATCCCTCTCATTTTAGGGAAATATTACCAGGGAAATCTTATGAGTGTAAGCGGAGTAATACGAGTGATCAAGGTGATACTGATACTACAATTATTATGGAAGCACAGATAATTGCTCTAGCATCTCTGCCCCAGAAAGCGAACATTATTTTACCAAACAACTGGTACAAATTGATTGTGAGGTTAAAATGAAGGTTGAACAATTAAATCAAAGCTTACATGCTTTAAAACTGATACAACCTAGGAAAGTTGAGTTATGGCAAGTTCTTGGCAGCAATAATTATGGATCCACCATGAATTGGGAAAGCAGTTAAAAATTCAACCGACTCTGACACTCGAAGATTACAACTGTAAGAAAGAATATCTATTCCTCTTTTCTACAAAAAGAAAAGGAAGAAATTCAGACAATGCGCAAGTTTTATATGGTCATCAGATCATTACCTCAGTGAATTGACATTTCTGGGGCATTGTCCGGTGACTATGATACCCATATTGCCATACTCAGTTCAATCTAATATCGCGAGAACATAACCGCAGGCTAGGCCTAACACCTCCCGTCAGAAAATTGTTGCAGTTGTCTTAGGATAAACTAAGACTATGCTGAACTAGCATTCACTTTTTTCCTAACGATTCTCTTGCGGCGAGGTTTTGTGGGTGTGGATTCAGGTTCGCCATTTTGCTTGATTCCAAGCAACCCAAGACCAGAAATTACTGCATTCTTTGAGATGAACCATTTCGAAGGTGAGCTTTCCACTGAATCTGAATGTCTGCTGTACGCCTTCAACAAATCCTCTGACTCAACAAGAGGATCTGGTTCTAGGCCAAGCCAAGCGTGTCGTGATGTTTCTCCCAGCTGAGAATTCAGTATTCTGCGAACAAATTTTAGGAAAAATGTAACCAACCAGTACAGTAGCCTCTCTGCTATGTTATCTATAGAAGTTACTCTTAATGATGACCTTCAGAAACTGTGAACTGATGACATACTTTATTTAATATAATATTTAAGAACTTAGCCTTATGCATAGCCACAACACCGGCCAAAGTGGTTACTTATGAAGTGTTTAGTCAATCAATTTCAATTATAGTTGAAAGAAATTTTTGTATTTGGTTTACTTTGTGAGAAAATTGATCAACTATATTTAGCAATTTCAGCCAAGCAGAAATTTTCATTTGGCCCATTTCAATTTTATTATGAAACTGCAGTTGCTTAACTTGGATAAATCAAGGAAAAAATAACAAATAAAACCAGAGTGATGATGTCAAGACCATAAATTAGCTATTGGAAACAAAGAGAACAACTATCGAAAAAAGACTAAACAAAGAGAACTTGGAGGCATCGAACTACCAGATTGAACTATGGTAATGTTAAGTAATGCGCAAGCATCCATTAGTAAGTTGTAATGGTATCATTAAAATAAAACATAGTACTAGTACTTTAAGATACTATATAAAAAAAACTTAGAAGTTCACAAAATAAAAAAAAAATCAAGTGCATCAGCCAGATAGGAATACCTCAATGCTGTACTAAAGAAGATTGCAACTCCAAGAACATCGAAGTGGTTGAGCATAGTTCTATCAATCCCATTTAAAACTTGATAGCGCATATTTGCATATAATCCTAAAAAGGCACCATAACCAAGAGCATTGCTACTTACAGAAGGAATTGTCACTGATAACCTACCAGAAAATTGAGTTAAGAAACCATATAATTAAATTATCTTCAAAGAGTTATTCACAATAAAAGGGGGGAAAATAGAAAACACCAACCTTCCCTCCTTCTTGGCAGCAAAAGCTTTTGATATAGCACCTTGAATTGTCCCTGCAGCTAGTCCCAGTAAAGAAAATTCTGCTGCTTTGTAGCAGAAAGAGTAAATCCTCTTCTGCAAGTCAAATTCTCTCATAGGATAGCTATTCTCAAAAATATTATTGGGAAGTTTCTGAATTGTATTTTCCAAGTCAAAGCGGAATGTATTCCCATATGAACGACAAGGTGCAAGGGACCAAACAATTATTCCATTACAAGTCATTGCAGTAAGGACATTGACGAGTGCCAATTGCCATTCTTGCTTGATTCTACGTCACAGAGGAGAACAGATTAATAATCAGAACATATAAAAACATCTCCCTTTCATGTGATTAAGGTAGTACCTCTCTTTGCGATTTTTGAACTCCCACCAAACAGAACAAGCACAGGTCATTGTCTCTTCTAGCAATAATTTAAGTAAGAAAGCTGGATCTGCAATCATTCTGCAAATCACAATAATAAAACCACAAACATGAGAATAGTAGGTTAAAAGATGTTGATAGGTAGACAACTGACTGAGAAACCAATAAACCATAAACAACTGACATTTAGGCAACGATTATCAGCTCATTCTAAGATATTCTGCTTAAACTTTTACTCAGCACTTTAGCAACTATGAGTACACGGATTCTAGAAACTTTAGATCTAACTTTAGTATATATGTCAATAAACAAGCGTTGGCAAATACAAAAAAAAAAGATATGTGAAATTCACTGCCTGTGAACCAACCAAGTTAAAACTATGACCACCATTCATATGTGCAGCTCATTAGCTTAGAAGCAACATTTACATAATGGTACTTCATTTTTTTTTTGAGAAAAAGGATGATTTGCACAGAAGAAAATCACAGAAAACAAGAAACTTGAGTAACACAAGGAAATTTGTCTAGAACATTAGCATATTCTGTGCCAAGTCAGTCATATCATATTTATGTAAATTCAGATGTGCAAATATATGTCAAAAGGCACATCAAAATACTACAAGGGCCGTATGATTTGTTAAGATTTCACAAGCACAAGGAAACACCACAGATGATAATCATTTATACATATACTAGTTAATATCTATGCGCACTCAATTGGGAGATAAAATAGAGACAGAGCAAGTCCATGGCTATATTTTAATGCTTACCTATGTCAAAGAGAAAAAAGTTCCAGTGTATACTAATTTGTCTGAAGGGCTATACAATCATTCAAGATTAGATTAAACATGATAAAAGAATATCTAATTACAATCATTCAAAGTGTTATACAAAATGATTAGATTTATCATAAAATTAAAAAGAAATATTGGTAATATAGAGCAAACAACATATTAGATGAATAGCCTCCATCACCTAATCCAAGCAAGAAAACCATCAATATAACTCAGTAAGAAATGTTCTTAAGGAGTAAGAAACATCCACCCCCATTGGCATTGCAGATACCCCTGGTACCTGTTACAATTATATACAGTTTCCTTCTTTTAACTACGAAATATTACCGAAAGTTCTGCATATTCTTCTCCAGCTTCATCTTAAAATAATCTATTTCAAAATGGATAGTTAAAAAGGACTTTGTTTGCAAGTCAATTAGACTAGTATTTATTAACATAAAAACTAGCATAATTGTAAAAGGTTGAAGAGGGGAGTACTTCCCAATCTGTTGCATAAGGAAAAAACAACACAACTTAGAATAAAGAGCACAAGATAACAATTTCACAATAATTGTTATAGTTTATCAACATGTAACATTTATACTAAAATATCAGGAAGATATTCTTCCCAAGATAGTGAATTCATACTTTCATTCTTTGAATATGAGCCGGTGCCTAATTATAGTATTCTAGGATAATTCATCCGACCAGAAGTTAAGACTTAAAACATTATATGAAGAAGAGGATGTGCGTTCTTTTTACCTTCATAGCAGTTGATTATTCATTTACAAACAAATCAACAAACTTTTAGATTAAAATATCGAATCAAGAATGTTGAATTAACTCATTAAATTTATATGCTTAGTAGATACTGTTGCATCTCCATACTACAAACATCATATAAGAATCGATGAGATTAGCCATTGGTAGCTCATTAAAACGAAGCACTAAAACCAACAGCGCTATTGTTCATAAAGGTATATAATTATTGTTGGCATTTAAAAGTTAAATACCTTCCAATGAAAGCCCTAGATAACCATTCAGGAACCGTTCGAGAAATGGCTCTAGAAACAGTTGGTCTTGCATTAATTGCCAAAAAGCGCACCATCTGGGCAGAACTCACCAATCCCTGTGGCATTCATAAATTTAATACACTTCCCCTCAATGATTAATATACAGGATATTACCAATTCATAAGCTTGTCTAAGACCAGCTGGCAAGTTTGTCATGCTCTTGAACCATTCCTGAAGCACAGCATCCACGAACTTCTTGTCAAAAAGCTACATGAACAAAAAGACCATTAACTTTTAATATGGACATGGAAAAAATGCATTGCTCTTAAATAAGTGGTTGCTCTACAACAAATGTGACAAGTAAAATTACAGATTTTAGATTACATCAGATGCTCGAAACAGTTGTTTATGAAAAACAATCAATGGGAAATTTTTTTTTGAATTTCAAAAGAAATTTTAAAGAATTTACAAACCTCTTGAATAACTATGCGTCTTCTGAACAATCCACCTTCCTCTCCATCATCCTCTTCATCAAAATCATCAAAGTAATCATCATCATCACCATCGTCATCTCCCCCATCACCTCCTCCGTGGAAATTCTTTTTTCCTATATCTCCTCCTCCACCACCAATTTCTAACTGAATAACACCGCAAATGAGCAACAAAGACGTTATAAAAAGTGAAATATTGTTCTTATGACAAGGCAATCATTTAATCATCTAAAAGCACTGAAAATCAGACCTCATAGGATTTACAAGATTCAAAGCAGTGACAATGACATGCCATTTACAAAGATAATGTAAGAAAAGGCACATAAACATTCCAATCTTGCATCCTTAGATTTAGTGTTTCCAAATCAATATAGAGGGAACTTGAAACATTTTGTAAGATAGTGATGCAGAACTGAGGAAAGGAGAATAGGTGGATAGAAGGCAAAGACGAGATAAACCAAGGAGTAAATATTAACTATGATAATGAAATTACGACATCCATACACCTATATATACACTTCGAATCAAGGAAAACATGGGGATGGAGAGTCAGTGAAGGTCATGTGAATCCTTACCAATGAAATTACAAGTTTACCCAAATGACATAATAAAGTAAAATATAAATAGGTGGTCGAGTCAGTTAGTTTACCACTTCAACAAAGATTATAAAATTTGCAGATAGACAAAGATAGCGCATGCCAACTAGCAGTTATCACAGCATGACAGTTGCATTCAAGATCAAGCGTCTGTTTACAGCCCGTTTGGAAACAACTTAAGTGAAGGAATTGAATTGAATTCCATTAGGAATTGAATTCTGACAGGAATTGAATTCAATTCCTATGTTTGGAATGGATTAGTGAATAATAGAATTGAATTGAATTCCTTCTTATACATTTACCATTTTATCCTCATAACTAAC
>JBBMJZ010413098.1:8715955-8726360 GCA_037833815.1 Zingiber zerumbet | reverse complement strand
ATTGAATATTTAAACTCCTTACAGTAACCTTAGGTTTAACTTCAGAGACCACAATTGAAGCATAAGATCATTGGCCTCTTGTGTTGGTATTTTAGAATCCATACAAAGAAAAACTAAACTAGTACGCAGCAGCAAAAACAATTAACTAGTTATACCTTTCTTTGTAGCTTAAAAACATCTTGATCTTCTGTTGTATTCCTCTCCTCCTCTTGGACGTCGTGTGGGTGATGATCTACCAAGACAACCCCACCCGAACCTCTCCTTTGCTTCCAAGACTTTCGGCCACCAAGGGATGCTAGTATAGGATGCCTCATTCTCTTCTTCTTCTCCTCCAAGCAACCGGCCACAAGAAGATTAGAAACTCTTGATGTGCCACTGGCCCTAGGGAAAGGAATCAAGGGGAGAATAAGATGAGAAGGGGCCGACCACAAGGGAATTGGAAGAGGAAGCTTAGGTTGTGTCTTATGTCCATAATTTGGGCACCACCTATCCTCTTTTACAATCCTTGGTGATTGCTAAAAAGGAAAGATTTTTAACAAAAAATAAAATCTTCCTTTTTAATTCCTAATGTGGTCGACCCTTCCTTGGGCAACAAAAAAGGAAATTTTAAAATTAAAGTATCTCTTTTAAATCCTTTTGTGGATGACTATAAAAGGAAAATTTTTAAAATTAAAATTTCTCTTTTAAATCCTTTTGTGGATGACTATGAAAGGAAAGATTTTAAAATTAAAATTTCTCTTTTAAATCCTTTTGTAGATAGTAATAAAAAGAAAAGATTTTAAAATTAAAATTTCTTTTTTAAATCCCTTTGTGAATGGCTATAAAAGGAAAGATTTTAACAAAAATAAAATCTTCCTTTTATTCCTATAGTGGCCGACCCCTTGCTTGGGCACCAAGCAAGGCTTGGCCGACCCTTATCTTGGACACCAAGCAAGGCTTGGCCGACCCCTTGCTTGGGTACCAAGCAAGGATGTGGCTGACCCCTAGCTTGGATAAGAAGCAGGGCTTGGGTGGATGCGAGACTTATATATATAGAGGCTACAACAGAGACTTAGAGGAGGAATTGGTTTTGGCCTCCTTATGAGCTTGAGCTTCCTGTGTTCGACCCAAACACCCAACTCAAGTTCATCAATAATAACTCATAACACTAAAGAGTCATTATTGAACTACCGCACCAATCCCATATTACATTATAGGCTCCTTCTTATCATGAGTGCATTAATCTCCCTGTATTTAAGATATCGAATGTCTATTAATTAAATGAGTTACTGACAACTCACTTAATTAATATCTAGGTCCAAGAGTAGTACCACTCAACTTCATTGTCATGTCGGACTAAGTCCACCTGTAGGATTTACATGACAATCCTTATGAGCTCCTCAAGGGGACATCATCAACCTAGATAACTAGGACACAGTTTCCTTCTATAATCAACAACACACCATATAAATAATATTATTTCCCAACTTATCGGGCCTATTGATTTAACGAAATAAATCTCACCCTTTGATAAGTCAAAGAAATAAATACTAAGTATATGTGCTTGTTATTATATCAGGATTAAGAGTATGCACTTCCATAATAACAGAGGTTTGTTCTTTTATGCAGTCAGTATAAAAAGAAACTACCTCAAATGGTCCTACTCAATACACTCATAGTGTACTAGTGTAATTTTATAGTCAAGATAAACTAATACCAAATTACACTACGACCATTCCAATGGTTTGTCCCTATCCATCTTGGTCATGAGCTACTATTTATAATTTATAAGGAACTACATGATCTTCTGTGTGACACCACACTCCATGTTATCTACAATATAAATTAAATAGATAACTGCATTTAACATAAATGCAAACATTTGACCAATGTGATTGTTATTTCAAAATAAATATTTACAAAAAGCTAGGCTTTTAGTATACATCCTAACAAGGTTGGTTTGTCGAATGAAGAAGGAGTTAGGATAGAAAAAAATGAGAAAGGTATATAGCTAATGTGCATTCGTACGCTCAGTCATACAAAGTCTAACCAAACATAAGGGCACTTAGCCTTACAGATAGTCCTCAGCATATTATCGGCCGACTGATAGCTGAGTGAGAAATAGTATGTGTGCATATGCTCAATCGGTCAAAATCCCACCAAGCGTAAGGGCATTTAGCCTTATAGGTAGTCCTCAGCATATTACTGGTCAATTGAAGGCTGAGCGATAAACAGTATGTGTACATACTCTCGGCTGGGCAAAGTCTGACCGAGCGTAAGGGCATTTAGCATTATAGGTAGTCCTCAGCATATTACCGATCAACTGAAGGCTAAGCGAGAAATAGTATGTGTACATGTGCTCGACCAGGCAAAGTCTAATCGAGTGTCTGGGCACTTAGCCTTATTGGTAGCACTCAGCATATAGTAGGTCAACTGAAAGGAAAACGAGAGACAGTATGCATATATGCGTTCGGCCGAATGAAATCCAACCGAGCATAAAGGCACTTAGCCTTATAAGGCTTTTATCATATTACCGGCTGAGTGAAGGCTGAGCGAGCACCAATTTGCTTATGTGCTCTTGATCGAGTAAAGCTCGACCAAGCATAAAGGCACTTAGCCTTATAAGGCTTTGATCATATTACCGGCCAAGTGAGGGTTGAGTGAGTACCAATGTACTTATGTGCGCTCGACCGTACAAAGCCTGATAAAGTTCAAAGGCATTTAGCCTTATATAGTTTTTAGTGTATTATTGGCCGAGTGAAGGCCGAGTAAGCACCAATATGCTTATGTGCACTCGGCCGTGCAAAGCCTGATTGAGCTCAAAGGTACTTAGCCTTATACAACTTTCAGTATATTACTAGTCAATTAAAGACCGAGCGAGCACTAACGTGCTTATATACGCTTGGTCGAGCAAAGCTCGACCAAGCATAAAGATAGTCTTAACAGAAGATATTTTTATTATATATGCAGCCGGCTTGAATGACCGACCGAGATATGTTCAACAGAAGGTATTCCTATTATATATGCGACCAACTTGAACTAGCAGCCGAGACATGCTCAACAGAAGGTATTCATACCATATATGTGGCTAGCTTAAATGACCAGCCGAGATACACTTAATAGATGATATTCTTATTATATATGCGACCAGTTTAAAGGAATGGCTGGAGATATGACAATTTGACAAATTTGGTAAGAAATATCTTTTAGAAGCTTCTTCAGTTATAATGATGTGTTTCTATGCATACTTCATCAAGAATATGAGTCACAAACAATAAAGGAGGTACATCCGAGGTACAAAAAAATCCTTAAAGGATTATTGCACGAAGCATAGGAGATGACTTCATCTTTTAACAAACTCTAACAAACCGGAGACCACCTCAAAACTACAGAGGTCTTATGAGGTAGTATAAAAAGGGGAATCCTCTCCGTTGGAAAGGTAAGCAAGTTCTAGCATCTAAACTCTATTTCAAAGTATTGGTGCAATCGACCTAGGTTTTGATGTGTGTGTCAAAGAGTTTAAGTCAGACTTTCATATGTATTTGATATGTGTTTGAGTCTTGCAGGACTTGGTGAAACACATGAGAACTTGGTGCAGCCAAGTGTGGGAAACTCATCAAGGGCTCGGATCCTTGAGTCGGTGAAGGATGGTGTGGAAGACATCCGAGGGACTGCCGGACGAGGAGCAATGGAGTGGAGCCGAGGCAAACGGACTTCAAGGCAATGTGAAGGATGACACGGAGAGGAGCCCCTGGCTCGGGTGCATCTGAGGGACGAAGGCCGAGGAAGAGGGCTTCAAAGGCGACTCCGGAAAGGATGAGTGTGAGTGAATGTAAGGTACCAGTGGACTGGTACTTGGACCAGTTGACTGGTCCAAATTCACAAAAGCACAGTATGGTTCTGTGCTCGACGGTTGCGAAGACCAGTCGACTGGTGGATAGCCGTTAGCAGGATCGCGGATTTTGCAGAGTGCCGTTGGTTGTGTCCAACGGCTACACCAGTTGACTGGTGCATGGACTAGTTGAGTCGACTGGTGCCGAGAGGAGTTGATTTGTTGTTCAACTCTCTCCTCTTACTTATAGGAAGCTTGGGGCATTGAAGGAGGTTACTGGTTTGATTGAAACTCTCCTAGTCTTTGCCTTCAAGCTTCCAAAGTCTACTCTCTTCCTCCTCAACCTAAACTTCATCTTGTAAAGAGGAAGAGAGCATTATGAGAGGTTTGTTCCACCGAGAAGGAGAAAGCTCTAGCCGCAGATTGCTGGGGACTAATCCACTGACGGATTAAGGGTTTGTCCACCTCAAGGACAAGCTGTGGAGTAGGAGCAAGCAATCTTCGAACCACGTTACATCGAGTTTGTATTCTTGTTTGCTTTCATTGCTTTAGTTTTTGTATTTCCACTTGCACAACTAACGTCTTGTAGAGAAGCAATCCAATTGGGGGTTACCTAACTATTCAACCCCCTTCTAGTCGGCCACAAAATCCCCAACATTTTCTTCCTCTTCTCTGTTTTCTATTGTTAATCATGTTTGCTGGTTGTAACCCCTTGGTTATGGGGTAATTTGCTGGATTCTTGGGTTAGGGAGTAGTTTCCATGTGATGTAAACACTTAGCTTTGATCTATGCATGTTGTCTATCTTGTTTCAATGATATGTTGGATTGTGGTCTGGATCTACTATTTTAATACAATCTCGAGGCCAAAAGTATAAAATTCGTATCCCACGAGGGTTTTGGGATGAACCAAAAGCACGAGGGTTTTGGGATCCCATGAGGGTTTTAATATGATCTATTTAAAGTAATGTCGTTACGTGTGATAAGCATCCTAAGATCCAAGAATAAATTTTAAGTCAGGGCATATAATCAAATTGTAATTTCTAGCTAAAAAGTTTTAAAAGCACATCATAAGGTGCCAAGTACATGCTAAGACTTGTCTTTTGCAACAAATATATGCCTTTATGATATTTAAGCATATTGTCAAGACATTTTATGATGTAGTGAATAGTTAAAAGCATGATAAGCAAGCTACTGTTACACACTATTTTTAGTCAATTTGAATTATGTTTTTCATAAAAATCTAAAAATCATAAAAGCTTGGCTAGGAAGTGTATTTGAATGCTATAAACTTAGAAAAAAATAATTTTCTATAAATTTTTTTTATTGTTAATGATTTTGACACATAGTACAAAAGGGTTAAAACTATCAATTATTTATGCGCCAAGTTGTGTATCATATTCTATTGTAAATTACTAATCCCCAATAATCCAATTATATATTTATAAGTGAATTACATATCTTTAACTCATGGTTTAGCAAGCATAATTGTAAGTTATGTCCACGCTTATATTAGTACTTTGTGTCCATCTATGTACCAAAAATTATCATGCTTGTATCAAAGTTGTGCCAAACACTTGTGTCATCATGATATTTACACCTTAGCAGTCAAATCATTCAAACATTATTCATGGCATCAAGCTTATAGCATCAAGCATGATCCAAAATATTTAGTGTGAAAATCAACCAAATTAATAAAATTTTGACCTTAAGCATGATAAAAGATTGCATCATATATCAACTTGCAGGAGAAAAAACTATTTGGGCACAGTAACTCATAAATGAAGAACAAACAATCCTTCCCTTGTATGTTGGTGAAACATCTCATTCCTGTTTGGTTGCGACCATCTTGGGAGCGCCGGAGAGGTTGTGCTACCCCAGCTGTCGCCTCGAAGAGGTGGCGGGCGCCGGTAAATTTTTTAATTAAACCATAGTTTAATAATTTCAATTAACTCCCAGGTATAGTAGGGATAATTTAAACGAGTTTTATTAAACCCTAATAGAACTATCACATTAATTATATATATATATATATTATTTTTTTTAATTCTAAAAATATATAATAAGAGTTATTTATTTATCATATGTATTTTTTTTATTTTTAAATATTTATATTTAAAAAATACCCAAACCATATCGGCATGCACGATATGGTACTGAAACCATATCCTTTCGGTCATATACTGAAACTCCGCTATGGCTCAAAATTTTAAACCAATAGATATTGATACCCAAAACAAGTTAGGATTAATTAAGTTAACTAAACGCTCCTTAAAAATTTACATTTTAATTATGTTTGTAGTTGTAATCCCTCTAATGGCGTCCCTTGGTATTAATGGTCTTTATGATTTATGATTTATTATTTGTTCTACCCTGCATATTGAAGGTGCAAAGGCTTTTCCCTATTTGCTTGTAATTTAAATCATGACTTGCCCTTTGACTCCCTAGGATCATATATAGTATTAGGAGCCTTTGGTGAACTTTTCTATGACTATTTTCATCTCATCGAGTTGATATTTTAAGATTTGTTTTTCTAGATCTAGTTGTTCAGCCTTAGAATTATTATGTTTATAAATAAGAAAGGAAGCTATCTTAGTCTTAAGTATTTCAAGATCCTTTTCATAGGCTTTGAACTTTTCTTTAGATTATGCTAATTGCTTTACAAAATTATTAAATTTAACAATTTATTTTTGAGATAAGTCATTTACCTCATTGTTGCTTCTCTCTCCACGTGAAACTCACTCTGCTCTTGAGCTCCCATTCTTTTTATGAATTGTGGCTATGAGTGCTTGTGAGGAGATGGTTTAAGGTTCTCTTCTTTATCTTTTGTTTTGAGGTGTGGACACACTTGTATAATGCCTACTCCTTTTGCATTCGAAACATATGATATTTTTGTGTCCTTTTAAAGTTTCTTTTCTTCATGTGTAATGCCAATGAATGCATGATACTTGGGGTTGGGAGAGGGTGGGGGTGGATTCACTACTAGACGATGTTAATGCTTCATTTTTCTGAGTCAAAGGATGGAGTTAAGGAGGATGGTGATCTAATATCACTTTCTATGCTATCTAAAATTGAGCATTGATCTTTATCATCTTTGTACGTCTCAAGTTGTCTTTTAACTCAACCACTTTAATATTTTCGGCATCTTGTAATTTGTAAGGGTTTCTCATGAAATTCTATCAATTTGTCATATCATCAAATGGAGCTCTAATCCTTATTGTCATCCACAAATCAAAGTGACATAGAACTCCATTCTACTCTTATTATATTGAAAGTTCACTCCATCAAATAATGATGGTTTTGTGGTGGATTATCTCTTCAAGAGCTATTTCTCCTTTGAATGCTAATTCAAGGCTTGGAGTTGCTCAAATACCAATTGTGGGATCAAATAATCTGACTAGAAGAGTTGATTTTGTGATTTAATTTTTTTAATTAACACAAACTCAACACAAGGTTAAATTCAAGTGTGTGTTGTAATCAATCAAAGTTGATTTTATGCAACACAAATAGCAAAAGAATTGAAACACAATGTTGATAAAAAGATGTAACATGGTTTAAAAACTCTGCTTCGCTTCTACACTATGGCTTAAGATGTGTCCAATGCATTACCCCTTGAACAAATTTACTAAGCTACCCCTTTACAAGAGGTAATGGAGTCTAGGATAACACCTTGATCCACACCAATGGGATTTATGTAAGTTCTTAAGCTTGACTCAAATAAGGAATTCCACTCGAGGATAATATCTTACAATCTCTCCCTAAGAGGTGAAATAAAAGCATAAGGGATAAAAGAGGTTACCAAAGAGCTTGATAGAGTTTTTGAATAACAAATCTTGTTCAAATTTTTGAATATGCTTTGGACATTTATCTCTATGAAGCATAATAAATGATGTAGAATGCTCAATCCTAGTGCTCAAACCATCTCCAAAGAATATATATTTCATGGTTTAATGGTCACTTGAAAAAATTAAAAGAAACATCTTTAATTGATCTGATATATTGTCTAGTCAATTGGATGTCCAGAATATAACTGTTGGAATTGACGGCAATACTTTACTCTTCTAGTCGATTGCGTATCATTTAAATAATTTTAAGTGATTAGAAAAGCCATCTGTCAAGCGAAGCTCACTTAGGAATATTTTATTGTCCACACCTCTACATTAAATTGACTAGCATGTTCTAATTGACTAAACCAACTTCTGGTTAACTGGTGCTGTCAGGACTGTCCCCTTATTCATCTTATAGCATCTTGTAAATCAACTTAAGGTTCTAGACTTGAAAACACTCTAAAGTTGTAAGGTTTTTATAAAATTCAAACTCTAGGTACTCTAACCTCTACTTTGGTCATTACAACATTGATACAATCTATACTTGGAAACAAACCAAATATTATAATATCATAGATAGTATAAACATTGTCCCCTCGGGACGGTCTAGTGGTTAGCACATGATGTGTTGCCACCATGAGGTCTGGGGTTCAAATCTCGGCAAAGCCGAGATAAAATGCCTCTCTTATGTGCTAGTCACTATTCAAAAGGCTAG
Organism: Zingiber zerumbet; assembly: GCA_037833815.1. Taxonomy (NCBI): domain Eukaryota; kingdom Viridiplantae; phylum Streptophyta; class Magnoliopsida; order Zingiberales; family Zingiberaceae; genus Zingiber; species Zingiber zerumbet. Next base: position 8,718,010 of record JBBMJZ010413098.1, on the reverse strand, counting down.
TAGCCCAGCTAGTAGCCGACCGTGATTTACCTCTTCCGTGTTGGCCCTAGGATAGATTGGTGGGGGCGCTGAGGGCGAGCGTATTCTCCTTTTGCCACCATATGTATAGGCTAAAAGTCTCCTCAGAGTATAATACTATCACATGCATTATCTAACGTACGGGCTACCAGCCCTCACCTGTAGAAGATATAATAAACACTGACCGAGGGTTACATCACGCCACCACGCCTCGGGTGTACGGTTAAGTACTTTGACTGAGGGTCACCGCGCTACCACAATAACATGTGAGCGACCCAGTACTCAGGTATAGCAAGCTCTGGTATAAAGATAGACTCATAATTTTCACTTTTTAGTATTCTTCATTCACCATTTTTATTATTTCACTTTAATCCTTGTTACCATCATTGTTTCATTCTAAGTTCATATCTTATTAGTTAGTCTAAATGACCAATCTAAGTTAGCTTTTCATATAAATATATATTAATTCATTTAAGTATCATCACATGTTTCATAGGTAAATATTATCAAACAAAAAGTTATAAGTATCAACAGATAGAATATCAAAAAGCATGAAGTATAGAAGGTCGAGCAAGTAAAAAAGACATGTATCAACGAAAGAGTAATTCAGAATATTTATTTAATTTTTAAAACAACCCTTCATATATTACTCCCCATATGAACCCACAAGTGAATAGAAAATAATAATATTAATTATTTATCCTCCAATAATTTAATTATTTTAAACCTTCATTTCACTATTTTAAATATCATTTGAAATCCCTTCATTTCAGTAAAAACTTCAAATGTCAGCAGGTCACCGTGCTCCATCGAGCTCGTGTCTACAAATATAATATCAAACATAACTCAAATAATCAAAATACTAATAATGACCTAAAATCTAAACATTGTCTATGATTCAAAATCGATGAATTATTTTAATCTCGCTATCTCGTAAGATTTAACATTCCTAAGACCTCCTTTCCGATCTAAATAGCCTTCATAACTACACATCAATTAAAAAAAAAAAACTCAAAATATACCTCATAAATTCCTTTGAAGCTACTCCTATTGCTAGAAAATGGGACAAAGCAAGAAAAGGGGTTGATGTTGGCTCAATCTTGTATTGTAAATGGGGATGACAAACTGTTGTTGATGTTATTGCTGCAACCCCAAGAGCAAATGAAAGGAATGATAAGAAAAATGCCAAAACAATGAAATAAAAGGAAGGAAAACCTTTTCCTTTTTGCTGGTGGCGTCGGCTTGCTTTAGTAGAGGTTCTGGTGGCTACATGTACAGGAAAACAACAAAAGAAGGGGGAAAGGGTTGTTGCACTTGTTTTCTGGAAGACAAAACAGCAACTAGGGTTGCTTTTCTCCTTTCTACTGGCGGCTTCGATGAGCTCTGGTGAACTTCGATGGTTGCTGCCAATAAATCGAGACCGCAAGGGAAAGGAAAGACAGCTATTGACTGGAAAAGCCACCAACTTGAAGCTGCTATTGTTGGAGAAAGTAATGAAGAAGAAGAAGAGAAGAAAGGAGGAAGAAGTACAACATGTTGCGGTGGAGAAGAGGGAGAAAAGAGGGGGTATGGGGTGGCATCGTTGAGGTAAATTGCTTCTCCCACCCCTCGTGAGAGCACCCTCCCCTTTTAAATTACCTTTATCCCCTCTTCTTTAAATAATAAGTTGTTTTATTTTAACTCCTTTATTTCTATTTTTTTATTTTATTTACTTTTATTTTGTAATCAATTTTATTTATTATTTTTTGATATTTTTTTATTTTTTTTATTTTATATAATTTTTAACATTTGTTTATATATGGTATGAAGTAATAGATACACCACCAAACATGTCAGGAAAATAATTAGGTAGTCAATCTATTATTCTCATTGAATTGGTTTGAACTGTGGGTACCAGAAATGTATTGGATGAACTTTATGCATTTAGAAATTGTCATCACATCAAGGTGCAATCTTGTATTGCATACATTTGGTGAGAATGTTGGGAGTTATTTTACTCACTTGCCATTAAGAACTCCTCCAGTTCCAAACCAAGAG
>JBBMJZ010413098.1:8646429-8656652 GCA_037833815.1 Zingiber zerumbet | reverse complement strand
CCTCCTGGTTAGCCGGATTCACTTAAGTCGCGGCTCGGCCAAGGGTCGCGGGTTCAATTCCCCGCGTCCGCTATTTATGGCGCTAATTATTTTTACTACTTACGCTACTCGGAAAAATCCGTAAAAATATTCTAAAATTCCAGAAAAATCGTAGAATATTTCTAAAATAATTTTGAGAATTTTCGGGCGCTACAAAGTCTTAGTACCTTCTTTAGTTTATCTTTTCAGCACTCAAATGACACAACTTGAAGGGTACAACACCGTACGTGCCCCACTCTTCAACGGGGACGACTTCCCATACTGGAAGAAGCGGATGGAGATGTACCTTAAAACTAACTATGACCAATGATTTAGCGTCACCAAAGGATACAAGGCGCCCATTAACAACATCGAAATTCCAATGGACTCATAAAATTGGAATCCAAAAATGAAGAAAAAGACTCAGATTGATTTTAAAGCCCTCAACACAATCCAGTGTGGGTTAACCAAGGAGGAGCTGAACCGCGTCGGCCCACACAAAAATGCCAAAGAACTTTGGGACAAGCTCATAGAATTACACGAGGGAACCAACGACGCAAAGGTAACAAAGAGAGATTTATACTTGAATAAATTATTTAATATAAAAATGTAGGAAGGTGAGACTGCCAATCAATTGCATGGGAGAATAAAAGATATCCTCAACGGACATCACACAATCGACCACCAGATGGAGAACTGGGATCTAATCAGGTATGCTCTAAACGTATTTCCTCGGAATACACTGTGGGTATCCATCATGGATGCCTATAAGATTTTGAGGAATTTGTCCAAATTAAAATTAGACGAACTCTTTTGTGAATTAGACTACACGAACATACTAACACCAAAACCGAGAAAGGTATTACTCTTATTGCAGGAATGTTGAAAGAAAAATCTAAGACCAAGTCGGAACCTAAAGTCGAGTCTAACCCAGACTCCGAGGATGAAGAATACCTAGTAAACTTGGTAAGGAAGATGTTCAATAGGAGAAATAAGAACTTCACCAACAAGGACCTGCAGAAGATCAACTTCACCTCTAACTCGAACAGCAAGAACGTGACATGCTTTGGATGTAACAAGAAAGGGCACTGCAAGACTGACTGCCCGAGTCTCAAGAAGAAGAACACCCTGAAGGCGACTTGGGACCAATCGTCAGGGGAAGACTCAGATGGCGAAGAATCGAAACACTCCAACTACCAGCACTAATGGCGTACAGACCAGAATAGGAGAGTGAATAGGAAGACATGCCCGAATTTGAGTCGAGCCATAAGTTTGCACTCATTTTTGAAGGTTCCGATGAGGTATATTTTGATTTAAGTAAAATTTTTTTAAAATCATTTCATGTTTAAATAAGAAATTAACTACTTCTGAAAATAAAATAATTGAACTAATCCAAGAAAATAAAATACTTAAAGAACAATTAAAATAATATCCAATAGTTAAACCAATTCAACCTAAAATCCCAACTCAGGTTGAAAAACTTGAGGAGGACAATCTCAGGTTGAAAAGCAAAGTAGTCAAACTAAAAGAATTACTAAAAAAATTACAACTAGATCCAAGTACCTTGACATGATACTTGAATCATAAAGAGTTGTGTACAATAAGTCCGGACTCGGATATAACTCCAGCTCAACCAACAAAACCTTTATTTCTTTAATTAGCCAAAATAAAAATCAAATTAACGCTTGAGTTCCAAAAGTGTGTCTAACCACATAAGTAGGACTCAATCAATATTATATACCTAAAGATAAAATTTATTACATAAATCAAAATAAATCAAATGACTCTTCCTTAAATTCTAAAATTAAATCTTCAAAAATAAATACAAATCAAAAGAAAAACCTTAAGTTAATTAAACCTAACTTAAATGAATACAACATAAACACAAGCTATAACTGAGTATACTACAACTATAAAACAAATCGACATAAACTCAAATGCTCAATAATTCAGGGGAAGACTCCAAAGTTAAACCAAACCTTGAAATTAAATCTAACTCATCTCACAAAATTATATGATTTTCTGATTAAAAATATAGATCGGGTGAGATGACTAAGGACTTTGAATCAAAAATTTAAACTTAAACTAAAGTTAAAACTTAAATTAAAAATTTAAACTTAAATTTAAAGTTAAACTAAAATCAAAACTTAAATTAAAAATTTAAACTTAAATTTAAACTTAAACTAAAATTAAAACTTAAATTAAAAATTTAAACTTACATTTAAAATTAAAAATTAAACTTAAAATTTAAAATTAAACTTAAACTTAAAACATAATTTAAAAATTAAACTTAAACATAAAATCAAAAATTAAACTTAAACTAAAATTAAGCCTTAAACTTAAACCTAAAATAAAAAATTAAACTCAAACTAAAATTAAACCTAAAATTAAAAATTAAAAATTAAACTTAAAATTAAAAATTAAACTTAAAATTAAACTTAAACTTAAAACATAATTTGAAAATTAAACTTAAACCTAAAACTTAAAATTAAACCTTAAAATAAAAAAAAATTAATAAAAAACCTACTGAAGGCCCCTCCAGGTCAACTGCAGGTGCCCTCGAAGAGCAGAAAAAATCCTGCTCTAACCAACTGAAGGCGCCTTCCGAAGCATATGGAAGGCACCTTCCATTAAGTTTAAAGGCACCTTCAAGCTGGATTTTTCCAGTGAACATAAAGTTGCTCTATTCGCGATTTCAGAAGAGACAAGTCGCCTTCCAGCCACTTTCTCCTGTGATTCTTCATCCTAAAATCTCAAAATGCCTCCTAGGTATACCTCAACTTAGTTTATCTCGTCAGTACTTAGTTTATATGTTGCCTTAAAATCTAAGTTTCTGAGTAGGACTTTCTTTACCCAGTACTGTGCACCGAATATAGATATTATTGATTACTATTAGTTAGATAAACTAGTTTACTGCAGTCATGTAGTAAATCTAGACCTGTGTGTATAGTTTTATAACAATCTAATTAAGATTGATAATCTGACTTATTCCACTAGAGTTGGAGGAAAAGACTTTCACTTTTCCCTCATCTTTTTATATGATAGCTTAGGACTTTGGAGATCTGCATACATATTTTTGTGCTACCCTGGTAGGGATCTGCCATTTGACGAACCCTACTCCCATATTATATTAGATACTATCTATATGTATTTTTTTGAGGAGGAGAGACTATCTACAATGACTGACTTTAGGTCACTCTCTCTTAGGGTCCAGGACTATATCCTATATTGAGTCATAACTATTTGCATTCTACCGATTACATCTCGTGATGTTGCGATGATGCTGCCATCTCATTCATTTTTCCTGTATGTACTATGCAATGCCTTGACATTGATATTGTATTACACATATTTCACAATGTCATTCATGCATCTAGTCTCGTCACTAGGCATCAGGTTCATATGCTCTATTGTCACATCTTGACATACATATTTTCGACCATAGGAGTAGATATGACTCATGGTACGTCTAGTTCCCTTAGTGCATATAATGAGATTGGTAGCGTCAGCTAGCTTTAGTGTATATAGACATCACTGCTTAGGGGGTTCTAACTTGGAGATCTGGGATGTAGCCAGCCATACTAGTCGAGGCTGAGGATGATTTTCTAGCTAAGGGAGAGGAGTGGCAAGCGTTTACGGTTGAGGAGCTCCTGGGATATCGTCCGACTCCGACCCAGCCCTCGGCCTTGACCTAGCCCTCGACATCACTATCCATTGAGGATCGACTCGCTCGACTTGAGGAGTCCTCCGCATAGCTTCGACGGTCATTCTTGGATGGATTCAGCACACTTCGAGGGGAGATGACCACCGGATTTACTTCTCTCTGAGATGACATAACCACCAGATTTGAGCAGATTCTTCAAGCTCTGTGAGCACTTGAGTGACTCCTACCACCACCATCTGCTGACGATGATAAGACCTGATCATGTTACATACACTATTATGAATTGTATATTTTTTGCTTACCATCTACAGTCAGCTTTTTTTTCCTTCAATCTATTTGTTAAACTAGGAATGCGTTTAATAGACTAGGACCACTATTTTTAAAATTATTTTTTAAATAATTTGTAAATTCTAGGGTAAAATGTTTTTTCTTACATTTTTCTCAAAATTTCCTTATTTTGAGCATTGCAAAATTAATTTTAGCCTTAGTCTAGATCAAATATATAGAAAACATGTTCTTATATATTTAGGACTTGAGCATCTCACTAACACATTAGGGCTACCTTGTTTGTGTATAGCTAAACTTAGAAAGGGGTGAGATGCATAGACAAATTGCTTGGACTTAAGATACTTATATCAGTGCATCAAAATAAGTTTGGGCATAAAATACCAAATTTATAGTAATCCGGTTAAGTCATCTGGTCAAGTCACACAGTAACTGGATAAAATGACTTAACCTGCCAAACCAAGTGAATACTGCTAGCTTATGCTAGTCAGTTAGTAACTAATGGTTAGACAGTTAAGGACAATTTTTAGATTATTAGATTATTTTTTAATATCAGGTTCATGGGGAGAATATTTAAAAATGACTTTCAAAATAATTTTTAAATATACTTTGAATAGATGTTTTCAAAAACATATTTTTCAAAAAATATTTTTCAAAATACTTTCTTTGAAAATCATTCTTAACACATTTTGAAAAATCACATGTTTTGAAAAATTCTAATCATATGTTTTAAAATTTATTTTGAAAATTGACTGCTTCAATTTTCTAAACTACTTTTAAAAGTTTCATTTTTTCGAAACCTAGTCGTTCCAAAATTTCATTCCTTAAAAGTATTCCTTGAAAATTTTCAAAAAAGTTTCATTTTTGCAAACCCTAGTCATTTGAAAATTTCATTCTTTAAAAGTATTCCTTAATTTTTTTTTAAAAGTTTCAGTCTTACAAAACTTATTTTAAAATTTCCTTAAAACTTTTCATGTTTAAAGCATTTTCAAAATATTTTCTAAAACGTTCTTGTCTAAAGCATTTTGAAAAGCTAGTACACATTGAAAATTATTTTAAAAGTTTCTTAACAACTATTTGTGTAAAAGTTTAAAATTTTTTAAACTCCCCTGACAACTCTGAAATTTTTATCATTGCTAAAATTTCACTACTTTTCAATCAAGTTGAACAAGTTTTAACAAGTTTTTTCGCATTGTCTTATTTACTCTTGTTTTTTAATAAATGCCAAAGGGGGAGAGAGGGCTAGGGATTAAGTTAGCAAACAAAAGAAAAATCAGAATAACTTAAACCCTACAAATGATCAAGACAATATAACTAATTTACTCATGTTTTATTTTATGCTTATTTTGCATATTTTTTCCTAACTTAACCTAGGTTGTCATTGCATCAAAAAGGGAGAGATTATTGGTGTAATTTGCACTAATGGTTTAACTTAGATTTGATGAATGACAAGTAAGTTAAGTTAGGTATTGTTGTGATCTAACCATCTTACCAAGTGTATAGGAAATTAACTAGATAGGTCAATGGGCTGACCGGATATTTGGTACGAAGTTCAGATAGGTCAACGAGCCAATCGAATATCTGGCAAGAAGTTTAGCTAGGTCAATGGGCTGACCGGATAGCTGATACGAAGTTCAGCTAGGTCGACGGACTGACCAAATAGCTAGTGCGAAATTCAGATTGGTCAACGGACTGACCGAATATCTGGCAAGGAAGTCTAGTTGGGTCTGCAGACTGAAAAACTAGCAAGTTGGTAAGTTAAGGTAAATCACTTGAGGAGAATGACCCTATGAGGGCGCGTACCAGTTGAGGGATAATAGACATCGGTCTAGGTTAGGTCCATTTTGGATCCCTAATATGAGACATTGACTAGTTTCTGGTCCAGGAAGGACGGGAACTAATTCATGCTGCTCATTATTATTGTGCTAACATTTGTCTTACATGTTATTATTTTGTTTATTGGACTAACATGGACAAAGAAGCAAAATTACCTTCGGATAAATAGCGTCTGAAGACGCCTACAAATTTGATGGAAGGTGTCTTCATACTGTTCATAAAAGCCACTTTCCATGACTATGGAAGGCGCCTTCCGCGGGATGAAATATCGACTTTGTTATGGATAAGTGTCGGGCTATTTGGGATCGAATTTTTCAGGTTAGACGCACATTCAATGACTATGGAAGGTGCCTTCCATGCTCTTTATAAGACTGCTCACTCAAAGCTTCAATATAGAAGACACATACGAGCTACTATGCATCCGTTTGAGCTTGTGACTATTTTTTATTTCCTGCTGTTACTCTAGAAAGTCTGGCTACCTTTGAGCTATGCTTTCTAGATGTCCAAATCATCTTCGGCAGATCGATAGCAACACACCAAGCTCTCCATTTTGTTGGTAACCTTTTTATTAATGTTGCATTCTTAATTCTACTACTTTAAAGGGAAAGTGTAGGCTATTACACTATTCCTATTCTTGTACTCGATTCCCTCTTCCAAAGGTATCGGAAGAGACCTTTAGTAGATTACCCATTGATAGGTTCACGGGACCTGGGCCTTGGAGTAGGAGTCGTCGAAGGTTTCGAACCAAGTAAACCGCTTGTGTTCTCTCTGTTTCATTTTTTATTTGTCTATTTTCTTTTTCTGCTGGGCATACTCATGATTTTAAAACTAAGAAAATAAGTTTTTTTTAAAAAAAAAATGTGATTCACCCCCCTCTCATGTGCGTTTCGATCCAATATAATCGATTAGTATAATCAATTAAGTCCTGCTTAAGCAATTAGGGTGATCGCTTAAGCTGGATTTCGTAAGTGCACAGAGAGTTTGGTAAACGATTAAGAAAGGAGGCTTAATCGCTTACAGAGTGTTCTCAAGCGAACAAAAGGCTACCTAATCAATTAGGTAATTGATTAGGTTAATCAATTACACTTGAAAATCTAGCTATTATTAGCCTGATAAAAGGCTTTGGCGTGCACTGTTTTCCTCTAGCACTTACAATTCTCCTCTTCCACTCTCTTTATCAAGCTCAGATCTACACACTAGTTCTTGGATACTTAGATAGGAGTGTTGTTGCACTTCCAAGTTGATCAAGAGGTATTTAAAAGAAAGAAGTAAGAAACTAGAGTTTCATTTGTTGTAAATCTTGTACGATTTCATATTATATTAGCTTCTTTTTATTCTTCTTCTTGTATTTCTATATTGAGATCTTGTACGAGGTTTCTCCACCTTCGGAGTGTTTCCAAGAAGGAGTGTTTTATAATGGATGTCTGAGAGAGGGTCAGATACTTGGATTAGTCACCTCGTTTAAGGTGGATACCAAGTAAATCCTATTTGTTAGCATTGGAGGAGCTTGTTTCGAGTATTTTTGTTGTAAAAGATTATTATCGATGAAGCGAGTGAACTATTCACCCCCCTCTAGCTCTGAAGTGTCTTAACAAAACTCATTAGTACTAAGTCGACCTCACCAACCGTGAATTATTTTTTTCAACATGTGAATTATTCAGAGGTGGAGGTGAGAAGCCTTGAATAGTTTAAGGGACGCCTGGACTTGATATGGAATCATATAAGGCCCAATATCAAGCCTAACATGGAGGTTTTTTATGATTCTTCTTTATTACATTTTAACACATCTGAGATAAATAATAGATAATATATTTAAACTATTTTCAATAGCAAAAATTTATAGAAACTGAAATTGATGTAATCGGAGCTCTCTAAGTCCATTAGTAGTTTTGACTGGAACCCACTAATGAACATAGAAATCTTAAATTGCACGCATTTCAGTTTCTGTTATATGCCATTTAAGATTTAGATATTAGGCTATAATATTAAGCACCAAAAAATTTTTCTTAGGTGTCTAGCAAGGGAAACCCTCTTAATCAAAACACTCGAGGCGTCCAGAGCACTTTCGAGAGCCCTGAGCTGTGAGGGTCACCCATATATATATATTTGATATGCCATGGACCTTACTCTGCATACCCTGTGTACACTTAAATTTTTTTTCTTGGTTTGAAAATTCTTTTTTGTACATAATTCTATAACTCAATCCCTAAACTCTAAAAGCAAAACCATAAATGATATAACCACAAACTAAAAAAATAAACAAAAAAAAGAAAGAAAAAAATCTTCCATTGTAAAGTCACGGATGGCTCTGTAGGGTAAAAATGTCATGTGTGTGTGTGTGTGTGTTGTGTAGGGTAAGGTTTACAGGGTAATTATGGTGTGTAGGATAATAGAATTATATATACACCTTACCCTGCACAACCATGGGCACCTGTTGAGGTGGCCACCTGCACATCACTGATTAAAATATGTATGATGATGATTAGTGATTAGGATTAAGCCACCTCAGCAGGTGTCCATAGTTATGTGGGATAAGGTGGGTAGACTATTAAATCTGTGCAGGTGTCCACCGCAATGTAACTTTTTTTATTATTTATTTATTTTTTAATCTCTTGATTATATCAATAAAATTTTGACTTATGGCTTAGAGATTGAGTTAGAGTATTAAGCACAAAAAAAAATCAAATTTTAAAAAAAATAGGTGTACACGGGGTGTGCGGCGTAAGGTGAGCATCATATCAAAACTCTATATATTCCTTTGAGTGGTCGGTAGGGTTGTGAGTGGCTTTAGAGTGACCACTCAATTTCAAGCAAATTTAGATGAGTTTTCAGGACTAATATTCTGGTTTCCAATGGTATATTCCTAGTACTGCCTCATACTTGAGGGGTTATAGGTAGGGTAATAACAAAAGTCTATTCTAATCATATGTTGCAAACTTGTCATCTACAAAGTCCCATGTGCCTCATTTATCTATAGCTAGATAAAATCCACATAGAAAACAATGAACATTATTCGTTCATGTTTTTAAATTCCACTCAGGGAGGAACTTAGATTGTTTAGGAGTAGAAGATAGGTTTTTTTGGAACATCATGTCTATATCAATTGGTGGGAACAAACTGTCTCATTGCTCTTCTAAGTTTTCAAATTCCTGTTTATATTTCCAGGAGTCTTATTTGGAGTCAAGAAGGAATTTACTAGTCTGTAGTATGAGGGAGATGATATCTCCTTTAAATCATCTACTGAGACTATGGAGTAGATAGAGGACGTATCTAATTATATTTCTACCAAGTCTAAGTTTGTACAGGTAACAAACTTTGCTTCTCGGGTATAGAGATTTTCCTTAGTCAGATATGTAGATGATAGATGTCCTTCATTGCATGCAAAACAAGTTATTTTGTTGGCATATGTTTTCTTTGGTTTGTATCATCTAACATGTTTTCCTCATTTAAATAAGGTTTTCGTCCTTTACTTTTTCTTATACAATAAGTTTTTTTTGGTCTTACCTTAGGTTTTTCTTGCATGACAAGTCTGGTGGATCATTTTTTTGCCTAAATTATTTTTGTTAGTTTACACCATATTGTCAGGGAGTGTATATTTGACTACATAAATCATATTGTTAATTTTTTTAGTTATTTCTATATATAAATATAAGTACATTTTTCTTTAAGTATCAAGATGTGTTGTACTCGTACCTATATGTGTTGGTGCAGCGGGGCAGACAGGGGGGGGTGTGAATTGCCTACAAAAAAAATTCTTTCTCGATCTTTGGATTAGTAGCATAAGTACAATAAAAATAATAAAGAAAAACTAAACAACTTCAAAGAAAGACGTAAGCAGGTCCTACATGGTTGTTAATCCAAGATAGTGAAAGACACTACAAAATCTCCTTTGTTGCAGGTGAAGAAGCCTCTTACAGATATTAACAGCTCAAGAAATAGACTAAGAAAGAGTACAAAAGTTGTTGTTCAAGTTGTTGAATATTTTCTATTTCCAGAGGCTTTTTTATTGCTCCTGAAAAATCCTATCCATTTGTGGAAGGCACTTTCAAAACGGTTCAAGGCGTCTTCAAGTGGATAAATTTTTATCCACAACTCAACGGAAACAAACGGTTACTTGAGGCTGGTATTGTTCACTGAAGGTGCCTTCAAGCCTTTGAAGGCGCCTTCCAAGCCTTTGAAGGCTCCTTCGTACTATTCATGAGAAAATGGTTAATTTCCCTTGTTAACCATTTTTCATTCGCTCACTTGGGTGATACTCCGGCCGTTAGGAATTGAGTTCATCCAAACCCTACTCTAGCTTCCTCCTCGAGCAGCCTTTCTCCCTGGCTTATCGTCCCTCGGACCGCCGCACACGTCCTTCTCGTCCGCCAGTGTACTCTTCTGCAGCATCTCGTCCTTCAAATGCACCGAGCCCATCGAA
>JBBMJZ010413098.1:8590240-8612347 GCA_037833815.1 Zingiber zerumbet | reverse complement strand
CGGAGTTTTCCCTCAATAGATACAACTTCGACTTTTTCTCTAATGCTCTTATTTCTTATTCTGTCCATTCTCGTATGTCCACACATCTGCCTTAACTTCCTTATCTCTGCAACTCTCATATTCTCCTCATGTGCTCAAGTTATAGCCCAACATTTAGCTCCATATAACATAGCATGTTTAATACCCCTATAGTTTGCATAATTTTGTATGTCTCCCTTGTTCTTATATAAGGGAACTAGAGTATTTATCCTCCATTGATCAGATATTTTTTTTTCATTTTGAATATTATGTTAAATAATTTTATAAGTCATTCAATACCTTATTTCCCTAGACACTTCCATACATCTATCGGAATATCATCTGGTCCAATGACTTTTCTATTGTGCATCCCATTTAAAGCTTGTTTTACTTCTGAAGTTTAAATTCAACAATAAAAATTTAAATTTCTATGCTCATTTGACCTACTTAAATTACCTAAGTTGATCACCTAAACCTTTATTAAACAGTTGATGAAAATACCTCTTCCATCGCTCTTTTATTTCTCCCTCTTTTACTAGTACCCTATTACATTCATCTTTAATACATTTTATTTGGATAAGATCTCTTGTCTTCCTTTCTCTCACTTTAGCTATTCTATAAATGTCTCTTTTCCCTTCTTTTGTATCCAATTTTTGATACAATCGTTCTAAAGTTTCATTTTTCGCTTCATTTACTACTTCTTAGTTTCTTTCTTGGCTATTGTAAATTTTTTAAAATTTTCCTCGTTCTTACAAATATATAATTACTTATAAGTTATTCATTTTTTCTTCACTTTCTCGTGTACTTTCTCATTCCACCACCAAGATTCCTTACTTAGTGGTGCATGTCCTTTTGACTCACCAAGTACACTCTTAGCTACTATTTTCAACTTTGATACCATCTTATCCCATGTAGTATTAGAATCACCGTAAATTTCACCTAATGCTTATACTCCTATCTTCTCCTTAAATATATTTTGCTTCCCATCATTTAACTTCCACCACTTAATTCTAGGAGTTGTATATATTTTCTTTCTATTAATACTATGTTTGAAGCGTATATCCAACACTACTAACCTATGTTGGGTAGTTAAGTTTTTTCCCATCTTCACAAATCTTTCTATCCTTCTTCCTAACCATAAGAAAATTAATTTGCGATTTATTGTTCCCACTTTTGAACGTGACCAAGTGTTCTTCTCTTTTCTAAAAAACGTATTAGCTAATATGAGGTCATATGATATCGCAAAATATAATATAAGTTTCCCTTCCTCATTTTTCGTTCCAAACCCATGACCCTATGTACCCTCTCATATTCCTCATTTTTCACTCCGACATGCCCATTTAGATCACCTTCTATTAAAATCATTTCATTTGACGGAATGTTTTATAATATTTCATATAAGTCGTCCCAAAACCTTGATTTGGTAACTTCACCTAATCCTACTTACGGTGCATATACGCTAATTATGTTCATAGTTTATTTCATCATTATTATCTTAAGGACTATAATTCTATCCTCTTTTCTAACTATTTCTACAACTTCATCCTTTAACGAACTATTTACAACAATGCCCACTCTATTTCTTACTTTACTCTTTCTTGCATACCATAACTTAAAACCCAAATTCTCTATCAGTTTTACCTTCTCGCCTACCCATTTTATCTCTTGTACATACAAAATATTAATTTTTCTTCTAATCATCGTATCCACTACCTTTATTGATGAGGGTTCATATATTTCATGTTCCAAATCTTAGGTTATTAGTTTTCTTATCATATTTGTTCTTATCAAACCTATGGTGTAAGAACTCTTACCTATTTAACACTACACATAAGTTCTCATAGAGATGTAGCGATCCTTGCCGATACGTTATAGTCAGGCCCTACAACACGAACTCTTGCATATTTAGCGCTACACTTAAGTTCTGGAGATGTAGCGATCCTTGACGAGACGTTACAGTCGGACCCTGCAACGTGTTCCTTTCGGGAAACCTAGCATTAGCATAATAGTTTAATAGATTCATTCATTGAATATTTATCATAATTTTAACGTTGACTAGTAACCTAACACAACCCTGCTCCTTTATCCGGGCTTGGGATCAGTCATGATGGATTCATCATAGGCGGTGGGGTGGATCTAATTGTGATTAATGGATCTAATTGAGCATGAAATCATCTTTAAGTACTTATGCAGAGCTCAATGAGGGAATATAAGTGATATAACAAACATTAGATAATTGAGATTTATGACTTGTCATTTTTATTGATTTTAGGTGTCACAAATATGCATATTAGTAGCGGTGGGGTGGGGGAATAAAAAATATTAAAAAATTGAAGAAAAACAAACTAGCTACGAATTTTAAGTGCAACTATTTGCCTATTTGAGTAATATTAAGCATACCTTCTCCATCAACAGTTCTCTGTTCATTACTTCTAGAGGCTGTATTTTACTAGTTGCGATTTCATTCAACTTTGAATTTTCTCTTGTGAGATCATCAACAATTCTTTCCTGAAGTTTGAAGTGAATGACAATATAAAGAAGTGTAATTCTGATGATAGAATCAAATAAATGGCAATGCAGTTCATAAAATCAAAGGGTAAAGATAAAAAAATTGAGAAGTATCTAGCTGCGAGAGGAATTTTAAGTGAAACTATTTGCCGATTTGAGTAATATTAAGCATACCTTCTCCATCAACAGATCTCTGTTCATTACTTCTAGAGACTGTATTTTGCTAGTTGCGATTTCATTCAACTTTGAATTTTCTCTTGCGAGATCATCAACAATTCTGTCCTGAAGTTTGAAGTGCATGACAATATAAAGAAGTGTAATTCTGATGATAGAATCAAATAAATGGCAACGCAGTTCATAAAATCAAACAATAACAACACCTTCATATTACTATGAAGGGTGATCATATGACAAAACCATCATTTGTCGATCACTTAGAAAGATAACATTTTCAATTTCAGTGTAGGAATTTGTTATCCATTGGACAATTTATGCTTTGTGATGTTGGAAAAGAAGATACTTAGAGCTGAAGAGGCAAGAACTTTACCTAGTCTAACAGTATCAAAACTGTAAAACCAGATTGAAAATGACATCAATAATGAGCAGCCTGTCAGCAGTGTGCAGTCATGGATATGCAAATATTGCTCAAGACGAACAAATAGATGGTATATATATATATATATAAAAAGCATATCAATTTGGCTAAGATTGCTAAGTATACATTGTATGATGACATTTTATGATCGGCCAAAAATCAAAGCTAGCAATGAAGTGTTTCCTTGATGAATTATGAGGCCTTCTAAGCTTAGTTGTTGGCTCTCTAAAGGAGTCTGGCCAGATATGCATCTGAGCCTGTCCTACTCAAGGTTCATTTTACTCAAGGGCTTGAGAAAGATATATTGAATTTCATACAAGGATTGATGATAGCATGATTTATACACTAGACAATTAAGTCCTTAATTCAATATATTGTTTGTATATATTGTACATGAGACAATCAATTGTACAACACTTTTCAAACTTTGAGATTAGAACTTCACCAAATTCTTTTTCTTAAGATTATTAAAATTAGGCAGCCAACACAGACAAGCTCAACCAAACAAATATAACTTTGTATGAGCATTATAAAGTCAGTGAGTTAAAGATAAATTACAGAACAAGCATAAGCCATAGACAAACAGTTAAGAACTAAAAGTAATACAAACATCATATAACACATTCTAAAATCTTCCTCAGAATGTATTAAGAAAAAAAAATACCTGGACTGATTTTATATTATCACTCAGAGACTTCTTCATAACAGACAACTGTTCTTCTAGATTTGTAGAATGAGACCTCTCACTTTCTAGCTGATTGATGAGCTCTGCTATGTTCTTCTGGTATGTATTTGTCGTGTCAGCCAGTACTTTCTGATGTGTCGAACTTTCAAGCTCCTGTTGCTACTAAAAAAGTATGAGTCAGGACTACCAAAGAGAATAATCTAATGTAAAGTCAATTAAATTTAGCCACAGGCTACCTACAGATATATGTTAAAAATTCTAAATACAAGATGCATAACAAAAGCTAAGAGAAAGACCACCCCAGGTTATCTAATATAACATGATAGAAGGAATTGAAGAATGAATAACTTGTTATTATTAATAATATAACAGTTCTGGTGTTGTCAAAACTTTTGAAGCATATTTTTTGTCCATCATGCCCATGGTAATCAATACTTCAACTGGTATGCTACAGGTATTACACTACAACATTCATTGGATTTACACGGGCCAGTCCAGTATCAGGTGTTCTTAGCCCCTCCTCACCCGAGAAAGATCATGTTTTGAATACACAACCACAACCAAACTTTATCCCACTAGATGAGGTCAGCTATGTTTTGAATACACAAATAAGTAAAAAAATATATTGTTTAGATTAAGAAAAAAACACTCTTCTGCTGCTCCTAGCCTGGTAAATATGTGAATAAGTTTTGGTCATGCAAATATGTGAATAAGTTAACATAACTTGAATCTAGACGTACATAGGGATGGTACACAATGACACTATGTCAGCACTAGCAATCAAATTATCAGGAAAAGTGGGGAAAAAAACATATAACAACTAATATCAAACAAATCATTCTAGTAGAGTAGTACAATTCTTTAGGCAAAACTGGTAAACAAAGGAAGGATTCTACATGATACACTTGTCAAATAGTTAAATCCTTGAAGCCAGCATGATCAGATTTAGCTCCTGGATAAAGATCTTCTCATGCTGGTTTTAAGTACTTGACCAGTTTAATCTTTAAAGATACCATATCAACAAGCATTTGAATATTTGAGATCAATATAATCATTATAATGATAGTTATCTCCAAAAGTCCAAAGTCAAAAGGCAAGCTCCAGAGTTCATAGTAGAAACTACAAATCATAAAGGCATCCATATCTATTTTGGTGCAACTTGTCACTAATAAAAAACGATTGTTACTCTAATATGTTTCATTTTCCAAATATCCTGCAAAGGAGCACGGTTCAAGAGAAAATAAAAGCAACTTTACAGCCACATCAATCAATCATCCCTATACAAACAATGTGCTAATATACAAAATTCACAAAACTGACCAAAGAACAAGACAGGAAGTCAATAACAAGTTAACAACAGAAACGATACCAAGACTAACCAATACCTTGATCTGCTTAAAGTTTGCTTCAAGATGACCAATTTCTTGAGATAATCTATCATTTTCATTCTTCTGAATGTTCAATTCCTTCAACAATTTTTTGGCCTCTAACTCCCAATGATTTTTTTGTTTCTCCAAATACTGAAATAAGTTAAGGAAATGTCAGAACTATGAAGAAAAAGGTGAAATTTAAAAACTAGTTTGTCACAGTGCTCTAAAACAAGGAAAAAATTTTTAAAACGTGTAAAAAAATATGTATACAGACTAAAATAATGTCTGCAAATAAATTTTTCACGGTGAAAGTTAAAATTCATAGAAATGATAAAACAAGGTCAAAAAAACATACTGAAACAAAAAATAACTAACAGCAAACTGGAAAAGTAAAGAATAAACAACAGAAGTTAACATATTTTCCATAAACATAATCAAGATCCAGATGATACCTCATATTTACTGACAAAAATTTTTGTTTCAACTATTAATGCTTCTTGTTCTTTCAATTTCTTTTCCATCTGCTCCCTCTCAATTTCTCTAAGCTTTTGCTGTCTGTCAGTCTCTGAGGTTAAATAGTCAACATGGTACTCAAGCTTCTTACACAAACTCTCATAATCCACTTCTTCTTTCAATTTGACTGTATTAACAACTTTCATTGCCTGAAAAGTTGGAAGATATAAGGAAACTTAATGGAAGAAATGGAAACTTATTTAGAAAAATTGACACGCAAAGAATATTGTAACCTCACTATATCAAACTTGCCTGACTCACTCTCTGATTCTGGGTGAAAAAAAATAAACTAGTTTATTCTCAATAAAGAATAAGAATTACATTTGAATGTAAGTTAAGATATGCACTTATTGTTTGAGGTTTCAAGCCTCATTCTGTGTCAGTATCTAGGTGCTTATCCACAGCAAGATTGTGACAATGCCAATTGGTGTACCAACTGTCAGTATCGAGTGGCATTGATCAGTATCAACTAAGAGGATATGGAAGATGGAGGCACGATAAGAGGAAAGGCAACAAGAGAATAAAAATAAGTGGAAGAAGAATAAGATGTTGCACGTTTTCTATTCTCCATTGTGGTTGGTTGACCTCAAAGATCTTCTCCTTGTATTGACCTCAAATGGCTTCCTAGCATTTATGTTCCCTCCCTTTGTAAGCTCCCGTTGTCAAAGTGACTATTATGTCTGGTGTCCCCTCTCTTGGTGTTGATTCCAATCTCATATAACCAGTGAAATAATACAGAGAGGCACAGATATGAAATTTCAAAATGCATCGTTATGCCATGGCTTTGGTCATCCCTTACCAGCCTAACCCTCTGGCCATAAAAGGAGTCAAATACCAAACTGACATTTTGAACCTTGATCACATCCCCTAAAGTGCACTATGCTAGAACCTTAGTAGAATGTGATACAATTCAATGTTTTGGTTTACTTGACATTGAGTGACAACTAATGGATAATGAACGGGATACAACGGATCTATAGGAAAATCCTGATAGATTAGTTTATAAGGAGTGTGGAAGGCCAAAAAGGGATGTTTCATCAATGTAGAACAGCCTAGTGTATTTACCTTATAATAGATTACAATTGTGACCAAGTATTCACTAAATTTTTTAACTTACATGCAAATCAACAAAACAAACACAATAATAAGTTGAAAAGAAAAATTAGCAAGTAAAGATGGTTCCTGCTAGAATTTGCTAAAAGACTCCTTTTACCAATCTTTTCAAAAATACTAACCCTCTGTCCAAACAATATTGTGCTTGCAGTTTCAGAATAATATTGTGCTGATGGACCAACTGTAACTATGAGAGAGGTCCGTGCAGAGCCTGCAGAACAAGAGAAAACTCAATTTACAGACCAAAAAGATGGATTAGAAGAAAAGAAGGAATGGGTGTTTCCCAAGACAAATATGAATTGCAGGACAATGAATATTGCTAGTTCCATTTTCTGTGAGCAGCAGAAAGGGTAACATAGAGGCATCATTTGGTTTGTTACTAAACAATGCAGATCAAAAGCATAACTGTCCAAGTCAAAAGTCCAAATCAAATTCCACCGATGTCCAAAGCCATTCAATTCAAAATACGCCAGTCTATGATAAATACTCTGTTTGCCAAATTTGATTAACGGATGTAACCATGTCTACTACTTTTTAGCATGGGAAGAATACTGATCCGGTGGTAAGGATGGGGAGGCCCACTCAGGCAGGGGTCAATGACACGTGGAGGTCAAAGTCAAGAGGGTCAACCCTAGGATCCTGCCGAGCGAATAGTTCACCTGGCCGACCGGCGGGAAAAGCTCCCCGGCCGCATCCTGGTAGGCCAGCATATAGCTCGACTACGGGTCAGGCTTCCGATGCTCATGAGTATCTCTACCGGGGAGGAGGGTCGCGCCGAGCGGGAGGTACGCTCAGCCCAGCTGAGACCATTAATGCACGCCCGCCCGACTATATGGTCGAGCGGCCCCTTCCGCTCGGACCAGCGCACTCACCTTCCCAAAGGCCATGAGGCCATGCGGACAGCCCGTCCGACCTAGCGACGGACAAGATACCCAGAAAAGGACAAAAAGGCTAGCTGATGATATCAGCCTCGAGACAGCTGTCGCCGACCGACAACATGGTCGGCAGCCGAGCCGTACACAAAATCGTACGATGGAAGTTTCCGCTGTCCCGTCAGAGATATGCTCGGGCGGTTGCGGAATGGCGTCAGGCATGCTTTTCTGACACACCCATTCTGAGGTATGTTTGGGGAAGCGTGCACACATCGAGAAGCGTGCCCGCGCCTCCCCGGGGTCCTATATAAGGACCCCTAGACTTCGACGGAGGTATGCAATTCTCATCACTGTAGTCACAGTAGCGTTATTCTATCTCTCTTCTTCCTCGCTGCTTAACTTGAGCGTCGGAAGGTCGTCGCCGGGAAACCCCTCCCGGCTCGGCTTCTTTGTAGGTTCGCCGGAGGTCCACATCATTAGCCAGAGACAGCGGAGAGCGCCACGTCCTCAGCGTCCATCGACTCAGCGTTCAGACAGGATCAAATACCATTGAGTGTCAATTGGACAAGAAACCAAGACATCTATTAATAAATAGCTAAACCAAATTAAGGGGTTGTATAAATACACCTTCCACACAAAAACAACAAAACAAAATATACCTTATTTAATTGACTGAACACTTATATCAAGGGTACATTAGGTTCATGGTATGTGAAAACATCACAGAGAATGTAATATGGAATATCATCATCATCCTAATTTGATTCAGTAATTTCAAATTTTCCAGGCATCTAGCAACGCCATTGCCAGTTTAAGCAATTAAATAATTCCTCATTCCACAAAAGGAAAAGATTTGTCATAGTTGATTGGCTGACCACTTATCCCAAAGGTATATTTGGTTCATGGTAGGTGAAAAATTCCCTGAGAAAGTAATAAAGGGATGTCACATCATTCTATTTAGTTTGGTTCAGTAGCTTTCTTAAAACTCCCAAGCATCCAAGAAATATCAAGATGTAATTCTCGCCAAGGAAATTGGCAATCTTAAGTTACAATCTAAAAGGGCATATTTTACCAAAAGGTGTTGATCGAAGTATACTTATAAAAAGATGAATATGATATAATGTGGTATATAATAATTAATACAATATTAACTCGAATAATTTTTCCAATAAATTTGATGAGTGGCCTCTAATCGCTCATTACTTCCACACCCCTGAGACACTTAGCTGCAACAAGACACTTCTATGCTCATTCTAATATTGTTTTGAAGACTTAAAATGCAATGGTATACCTTCTAGGCTTGCAACGACTCAAGCACACATCAAGATTTTGCTTAAACTTTCGTTTATGAGTAACAAAATATGAGTGATCAAGTTTTCCTTCCACATCAACCCTAGCAACAAATCTGGAGCGCCCGCAGCCCTAGCAACCTTGCATATTGAGCCTGATGTGTCTGTTCCTCTCTACCCCTATTGTTGGCAGCACAAGGACAGTGAAATTCCTTCACAAAACAGAAAGATGTGGGAGAACAAGAAGAGGAGAGAACAAAAGGAGACATGACAAGGAAACATTGACCCGCCCCAACAATGGCTGTGATTTTGCTGTGTGATTTTGTTCTGCTTGCTTTTTTGGGATTGGACCATGACACAGCATAGATAAGAATTGATGTTTAATGGTCCTCAGAAGTCGGTCAGCAGATTGCTCTGGCACAATTTCTATTAGTGATTGAATTCAAACAGAGATCCTTGAACAATACCATGTCAAGTTTGACTACATCACCAATGCCAAAAGATTTAACCATTAGTAAAGACCAGAACCAATGCTTAGGGGTCTAGGGAGCTCGGAATCATGAAGGTAAAAGTATAGTATGACAAAACAATGAAAAACAGAAGCAAAAGGTGGAAAAGATTACCTCCAAATGAATCACGAAGCAGCCTGGTGAGCTTGGAGTCTCTTGTTGGTATATAAGGACTGTTTTCAGCAAGTGCATTAATGCATTTTCCCAATGAAGTGAGTGAAAGATTAATGAACTTAGTCTCTTCAATCATGCGGCCTTCAATTCCTGTAACATTCAAGTGAAAAAACGAAAAGTGTTGACATGTTAACCACCTACTAACATTATTGAAACCAAAAATTTGACTGAGATGATAGGCTAAATCTAAGGCAATATAACCTTTAAAATGTACATCAAATCATCAATGATATACCGCTACTTATAATGTGTACATAAATTTTCTCAACTTGGAAAGAAAATCCTAGTATATAAGTCTTGGTAGCTTTATCACTTAAAGTTTCAAGTGCTTTCTATTTTTGTCTGATCTACCTTTTTTTATTTCCTGTATTTTACTTTCTTAATTCTTCTGTGACAAGGAGAATGGAGCAATTGAGATTGTTGATTCGATAGCTTGAGGGCTTGCAAGTGAGCTCATAATTGATTGGCAAAGGATGACGTGGAGCAACCAAGGAACTAGAAACTCCTGCTAGCAAAGCATACTCTAAGGCAACAGACACTAAGACTGTTGGAGTTGTTGGGTTGTAAGATTGCAAACATAGTCCCACATTGAAAACACTTGGGAAATATTATCAGTTTATAAGAAAAAGATATCTCCATTAGCATGAAACCTTTTGGATAGAGCCCAAGAGCAAAACCATTGGGCTTAGGCCCAAAGTGGACAATATCATATCATTGTAGAGATATCTAAATTCTTTTCGATCCTTCAATTGGTATCAGAGCGAGGTCGCTCTTCACTGGAGGACAAGCTAGAGCCATGATCCAAGATCAAACTATGTGGATGAAACCTTGAACAAAGTAGAGAAGACCTTTAGCAGGTCAAGGTGACCCGATGCTCAAGGGGAGGCCTGAGCAGGTCAAGAGTAACCTGATCCTTGAGGGGACCCTGTGGTCCTTTGTTTGAGGGGGAGATTGTTGGGGTTGCAAGGTTGCAAACATAGTCCCACATTGGAAACACATGGAAAAGATCATGGGTTTATAAGAAAAAGATATCTCCATTGGCATGAAGCCTTTTGGATATAGCCCAAGAGCAAAATCATGAGGGCTTAGGCCCAAAGTGGACAATATCACACTATTGTGGAGATATCTAAATTCTTTTCGATCCTTCAAAGATAACATGATATGAGGTAGACTATAAGTGAAAAGCAAGGGATGGAAGATTGGAGCAAACTAAAGGAATTTTGGAGCAAACTTAGAGGGCTTGGTGCATCCGAGAGATTGAAGGTCCCAACAAGGTTGAAAATCTATAAACAATGTGTTATGTGAGATTACAAATGAAATGTAATTTTTGAGTCCGTGCTATTGGATAATTTGAATGGCTATGTAGGGGCCTAGATTACTTACTGGCTTGTAGGAAGCCTTTAACCAAAGGGTATTTGGTTCCTAGTTGTAGTCAATGGTTAAGCTCGATCATGAGCTTTATGTAAGTTTACAAGGGTACAAGTTGAGTGAGGTCACCTCATCTCCAAACAGATTCAAACAACCGGAGGTGAGTCTCAGTAAACTGGAGTTTTCAATTGATTCGAGAGTTCACTGAACATAAGGAGTTTAGAGAATAAATATTTCTATACAGGCTTGAGTCAATCAGAACTAAATCCATTAAACTTGGATGTTTAAGTAGTCGACTAGATAGGAATTCTTGTCAACTCAACATGAATCCTAACCAAAGAGTTGTTAGTTGTTAAACTACTTTTACCCAATCAATTGACTGGGGTGTTCCTAGTCAACTAGAGGCGAGCAAAATAGATTTGTTGGATTCTCTTATAAAAGTATTACAGGTTGTTTGGCTTGCGAATGTGTGCACAAAAACACTTGTGTGTTGACTGTGATTTGTTGCTCATGTTGGAATGACCCCAAGGGTTTACAATTTGAAGAGATGACTTTCTTCTACAAGCTCTTGGTACTTTCCTTCTAAGCTTTCCAATTGACAAAAGAGACTTGTAAGCCTTCCTAAGGTTTTGGAATTGTGAAAGGACTGCTTTGCCTTTAATAAAGGAGGGATTGTTAGTAGATTTGTGGGAATCATTCACTTAACGAATCAACAAGCTATGGAGTAGGGGCTAGGCTCTGAACCACGTAAAATCCAACGTGTTATTGCTAGCATTATTTTTATTTTGTATCTTAAAATCTTGACAAGATTAATCAAATACACACAAGAGCACCTCATGGTCATCTAACAAACTTGATTTTTTGTATATAACAAGAGTTAGAGCATTATCTATTCACCCCTCCCCTTTAGCTATTTGGAGCCATCATCATACCAATCCTACACATGTTTCAAATAGTTTGAATTTCTTGAATATTTAATCTTGTTTTCAAGAAAGACTTTCCATTTCCATGAATCAATGAGAGGTTTCGATGCAAAAGTTGGGAAGTAATAACATCAATACAAACTTAATGCAACAAAGATGTGCAATTAAAATGATTTTGATTAGCCTTAGAACAATAGAATCAAACATAAAACACATTATAACTGTAGAAGCTTACCTGATTTGTCTATTCTTTCAGAGCCTGCGAGGTCAACAATCAACAACTTGCTTTTTAAAATGTGTGGCACATGGTGAGAAGCTAGATTGTCATTTGTTCCATCAGACAGGGATGAGACCTCATTTTCCTTTTTTCCTCCAAACGATCTGTGGACATGAACCTAGAGACATGACAAGAAGCAGAACACTTAAGCACAACTGTCTCTAATCGTATGTTAAAAGTAAAACTAAAACTAAAATGTTCATTTTGGAAAGTATCAAAGATGAGTGAATCACAGCTCTACCCACCACTAACATTGCATGGCTTCGAGATGATTCAGTATTTAGCTTGGTATTAGCCGCATGCCGATTTGCTTCACCAGCTTGCAACAGCTCCAAAAAATGATCAAGGTCGTTTAACTGAACAATAGCAGAACCAGGTAAGGACACCTCGCCAGTTTTTGGATCCTCCACTATAGGGATATTGGTCTTCTCTGGTGATAACAAATCTTGTACTGACTCTAGATATAACTATGGAAAAAATATGAATAAGACAATCAAAATACTCAAATTTGACAAAATGTATCAACATGTAAACAGTGGTATTCTCTTGGAAATTCTTCATGGGTAAAGAAGCTCTGTCAGCTCTAACTAGTAAATCATTCAAAAATCTGGAGGCAAACACAAAACCAAAAATCATCAATAATTTATCCTATTCTAACCTTCTATTTATCTTCTTAAAAATTAGATTAATGAAATATAATGTCAAGATAGAGAATGTAATCAATGAACTGGACATGATATGCAGAGTGTGACAATGTAGACAACTGTTATGCAGAGTGTGACCCAGTTACTATTGTACAAACCTGTAAATAAGAAATTGTCACAGTGTCTGAGCCAGCCGTTGTATTTGCAAATATGCCTTCCAAAGCTCTAACCATAATACCACGTTCAGATGGGTCATTTTTACCAAGCTGGCCAACTGTGTAAGTTTTACCAGTACCTGTTTGGCCGTAAGCCATCACAGTCCCATTATACCCATCTAAAACACTCTGCAAAGGTATATCAAAATAGAGGATACATTGAAAATACCATCCAAAAGAATACCAAAATTAAAAAAAATCATATTTTGATGTTTGAGAAACAATCATATGATATGCAATTCTGCTACATCAAGAACCATTCCTCTCAATGCAATCCATTGTAATTAAAAGAGTCAAGCTTACAACTATCTGCAAGAGAGAAAGCATCTTGTCCAATCAAGCAGTGTGGATCGAAGAGCATTACAGCAACACATGCTTTAGAATTTTTAATGAAGAAAATATATTGAGAGGCATGCTTCAAAAACACAAACAGAAGGCAAAAGCTCCAAAGCTGAGTTTTCTGTCAATAGCCTCCAGCTGAAATCCCCAATATTTAAAAACTCAGGGGAAGGTCAGTTGTTCAACCGACCAATCCCATCTTATTGCATAATTTTAATTGATTTATTATTTAGCTGTAGAGATTCCTTCATTGAGACATGAGAGGATGGTAAACTCTTAGGCTATGGTTACTTGAAAGGAGGGAAATTGAAGAGAAAGAAAAGGGAATAGATGGAGAGAGAAGGGGAGGGGAGAGAAGGAATTGAAAGTTGTTTACTTGGATGAGAAGATAAAGGGAGAGAATGAAATTTTTCATCGATTTCCCTTTTCTTCAATTTCTCCTCAATATCTCCATCCAAAATTTGAAAAGTGGTGGTGGTGGTCAATAGTTAATGGTGCTCCATTGATGTCAAGTATGGCTAACATTGGCTGGTAGCTTGCCATTAGCAGTCAATGATAGTTAACAATGAGGAAAGGGTGTAATGATCTTTTACCACTTCTTTCTCTCCCTCTAATCCATCCGATTTGGGTTGATTGAGTTCCATGGGAAGGAAAGGACATGGGATCCCTTATCAATTCCCTTCTCTCCAACAATCCACCCAAATAAACATCCCTTTCTCTCCCCCTCCTCTCCTTCCATTTTGGATCCCTTCACTCCTAGTAAACGTAACCTTTAGCTTTTATTATTGACCTAGTCAACCCACAAAGAATCGGATGGGCTCCATATAATTAAGGATTAATCATTGCCCGCTGAGAACCTGGGCACTGTAGAATTTGAAGGACTGTCCACCAAATGCAACTACATATCATTAAAAGGTCATTCTGTAGATTTTACTAAAGGTGTATGACTGAACAAGGAATCAGGATGATTCTGTGAGATAGTAGATTAAGCTGCATCTGATATTCAGTATCAGGCTTGAATGATTTTTAGAAAGAAGAAAGATGAAGATGGAAAAATGGAGAGGTAATCAAATAATGAACTATCAAAAAACAATTGCAAAGATAAATATGCATAACACTTGTAGTCTGCATCAAGTTTGGTAAGATAAATATTCTGATATGTTAAAATTGGCCCTTGAATAGGTGTCATTAAATTTTACATTTAAAAATTCAAACAATAAAATTTGAAAAAAAAAAATATCTACTAGATGCAAAACATATACTGGGATCATATAGGTAGGTCAACAACACAATGTTTTTCAACACTGCATGAAGCTAAACCAGCTCATGTTCGATGATATGATGAGACACTATCAAAAGCTTGTGTACTAAGGAAAAAAATACAAACTAGATATGGCGCAAAATATCCATATCAAACATTTTATAATATGCACTGATCAGTTTCAACAATCATATTAGTATGGTACTCTGTACAGATCCACAAAGATTCAAACACATATTAAATATGCCGAAGTTTAAAAATAGACCTGTTAAATATCCCATAGTGTCTCTTGCAACAGAGTATTAAAATGCACATATGACTTACCTCCACAACAGGTTTAGCTACAGCTTCATAAACACGCCTTTGAGAAGCAGTTTGAGTAAAAACTTCATCGAATTTGTAGGACTCTAAACTCCAATTATTTTTTTTCAATTTCAATCGCTTCAACTGCAAGACAAATTAGGTTTGACAAAAAAAATTTTGAATTTGACTAATAAGATAAAGGTACTCATATTGGACCATGAAACAGCAAACCTCTGGCTGTAGCTCCACACAGTCTGCGAAATCTGAGTTTAGTTCCTCTGTGTTCTTAGGTCTAACTCTAACTGCTACTCTTACTCTTACAGAATCTGTGCAAGGAGAGAGTAATTTGACATACAGCTGAATAGTTTACAGACTGGAACGAGAGAGATGTTAGTGGAAATAGTTATATCAGTAACTTAGCCATAAATAAGTACAAATATAACAATATTTAATTGGCAGCATCATGTACAATCCAGGATGATTTTCAATCTATCGATCAGGCTTTTCTATGGCAGTACTTCCAGAATAAAAATGAACAGCTATAATATGAGAAAAGTCATGAATAATGATTTCCAACATCTTTGGTATTGTGTCTTCTCTCTTGCGCATTTCATTTAATATTGTAGCAAGAGAAGCTTTTTTCGTCTCTTGTGAAGGAGACTTTATAGTAGTTTTCAAGGATTGATTCACCTAATGAATCAGTAGGCCATGGAGTAGGACAAGTGGCCTAAACAGCATTAAACATTCTTATAGCATAGTCATCTATTTATTTACGGTTGCCATATTTTTGTTGCTTTATTCTGACACTAGCAAATAGAAATAAGTTTCTTGATAATCTAATATTTGTGTAAGCCTTGCACTAGCAGGGGAATAGAAATTTTCATTTTCCAAGTTATCAGGCATTCACCCCTCTCTAGCCATGTAATTCGATCCTACATCTCTGGTATCATGCTCTTTTCTGTTTCACTCACAGTTTCTCCCGGTCTCTTCATCAAGTATGCTTCAGAAGAACAACTTTCATATTACTTTTCAATTGAACATTCACAATCTCGACCTTTACTACTTTCATATGTATATGTTTGTATGTTATCTTATTAATGCACTCCTTATTCCAATGGAATTATTGTAACTCCATCTTCTTCTTCCCAACTCCCAAGGGAAAGAATAAGAACCTAACCGAATAAACAAAGTCATTACTCAAAGATCAAATTTTTATTAAACCAGAAGGCATAGAATACCATAATAAAAGCAGCAAAAATGGAGAAAAGATTTCCATAAGAACAGAACGAGTACCGTTGTCATCATCAACGGAGACTCTGGAAGAGCGCTTGGCTGAGGACGCCCTAGGTCGCGCCGGAGGGTTCCCGCCGCCGCTGGCCTTCGTGGGAGGAACCTGGCGCTCAGTTCGAACCGATGCGCGGGAGTGGCCGTTGGACGCCATCGACAGCAGCAGGTGCAAGAGCCCTAGAGGCTAGACACGCCACGGTTCTGCCCCCTCGATGTTTCCTTGATCTTGAGGGAGTAGATTAGGTGAACAAGTTCTGATGGAAGGAGAAACGGCGTGGGCTATGACATTGTCGTCTTCTCGCAGGAGTTGAGGCCGGCACGACCTCTCATTTTCGTCGCGACCGTCACAACTCTGCCGCCCGCCCTCCTTTTGCTTGCTTCCATGTTTTTTCTTCACTTTTCAAATCTTTATAGACTAAACTATGGATCCACTTTTCATACTAGTACTCCAACTTCTAGTATTTAAAATAATTTCCAGCAATTGTATAAAATCCTTTCCAATTTTGACGTGGTTTTGTTTTGGATAGGAATAAGATCGTGTCTAGAACTTCAGATGAAATCATTCGAATGTTTAACTGCATCAAATTAATTTAGAAAAGAATGATTTAAGAAATGTTCTATCTTATTGCATTGAGTTTCGTTTTTGAAATCGATCTAGTTTTCGAATTTGAGAATGAAATATTGAAATCATGCTTCTTATTTCTGGGTCGAAACTAAAATTGAAATATAAGCTGATAAAGTTGACAGCTTTACGGGGCAGCGGTGACTCGACGGAGGGTTTTCCTTTCATCTCCGTTGCACGGCGATTCCTCCAAATTGGTTAGATTTGCAGGCGACGGAGCAAAGCATTGTTTCTTCCGTGAAAAATCTGCAAGCTGCGCGCCTTTTTCCCCCTCGCTCATCAGGTACGCATTCGATTTCCTGATCCTTGGCATGGCTGCGGATGATCTAGCAATTCAGATTGATTGAGTGGACGATGGTTCTCGATTTAGGGTTTTCCGGCTTCTTCGGATTTCATGCGTTCGTGTGCAATAATGCGCGTCTCCATCGAAATTTCCATCTTGTTCGGATTTATGACTTCGCCTTTATTCTTGGCGTTGAAGATTTTGGCGTGGAATGCTTTAGAAATGTCAGATTCCTACTATCAAAAACAATGCTTCAGATTTAAGGCTTACTGCTGACATGATTTAAGAACTATTTCTGTAATTTTTAACATGTTCTCTCTAGGTCATGATCTGAAATATGCTGCAGATTTACATTTTAGGATAACCTATCGAAAATCACTACAACTCGAATGACAAGCTCTCTGACATGATACGAAACAATAATCTATTTTGTAGATGAACCCTAATTCATGATAAGCACTTAATTGCTTTGCATCTGTATCATAGGAAATATAATTTAACACCATGTAAGTAATGTGTATGCCCATTTCGAACAGGTATTATTATATTATGGATTCTAAAATGAATGATAAAAAGGATATCAAAATTTAGTTAATGACAATAGATCTCGAATACATCTTTAATATTTTTATGGTACCTCACCTCAATGGGCTTGAGAGTTGAATCTAAAAAAGGAAGAAGAAAAATGCTAAGATGGGTTTTTTGACTGACAGCATAATAGAAACATTTCTTGTTTGCAGCCCAACTCTTGCACATTATTGGTTGTTGCTGTACATTGAACAATCATATCCTGGATCAAGACAATTCAAATAGACCAGATTTTATTCTTTTGAACAGGTAGAAAATGGGGTGTTTCAGTTGGTAAGATCCCCACCTTTCTTTGCTTCCCTCATGTGCCCTCCTTGCATCTCTATATAGAAGGTTGTACTGATACAATCTGCTTAAGGTGAAAGTTAGCCGAAAAAATTCTACGGTTCAATAGTTCATAATTTAGTGTCTTCTCATTTTTGCTGTGAGTTCAGTTTTATCGAACGGGATCTGTTGAATCTGTCAAGCGGCCAGTTCAATCATCACTAAAGCCAATTCTGTTATAGGTCAATATTAAATATACTAGACGAAAATTATATAAAAGAAAGATACATGGCACTGTTCAAACTTTTTGGTTGACCTGTCATCTAAAAACCAAAATTTGATTGTTTTGCTTCTTCAATCATGTTCAGGGGTAGGATAGGTGAGGTCAAGTGAGAATTCATGCAAGAAAAACAAGAACCCATAGACTAGATTATGGGCTTGAAGTAGGTTCTAACCTCTTATCACCTTCAAAGGAGGTTGGTTCAGAGAAGGGTTGAAGCCTCATGTAATATTACAAATACATGGGCAGATAATTTAGACACAAAGCAGAAACAAGACGGTTGTGCTTCTCAATAATTAGGTCAGTCTTGACATTTTCCTTAATCCTCCCTAAGACTGTATCTAAATATGATAAAGTGAGAGAAAATAGATTAATATATTATAACACATGTTCAAAAGTGACCAAAAGATTCTATAGTTAGGAGGGTCTAATCGATGAGATGATGGATTGTATCTATTGAATCTCCTGACCATCTAAGGTGGAAATGCTTCATCATTTGTTCCCCATAGAGGAAATGTTTTACATATCGACCCAAATAGTTGGGAGAAACATGCCTTTATGACAATGATGAGCTATTCTTATCGGTCATCCATAAGTGCTCTGTTAGAAGTAGCAAACACTAATGCACTCCGGTCACTGAACTGAATTTTGTCATCAAAGCTTCTCCTCATCTGACATTGAAAACTTTGGCTCTAACAAAGTGTCCTCTATCAGAGACAAAAAAAACATGACTTCCAGGATGGTACAACCAATAGAAGTGTTTCAAACAATAGGTAGGAGCATGGCATGAGATAAAAGTTAGTATCCAACTTCACTGATTCAGAACCAAACTAAAATTCTGGTTCGATGAAAAGGATAAAGTGTTTGTTTCTCTACTTAATCTGTTTCATGTGAAACGAAAGATAGACCATCATGGTCTTAGTGATTAGTTTGATAACTCAACACTGAGACAACTCATGCGCTTGTAAATTATAAGAAAATGACAAAGCTTAACTTAAATGATCGTTGCACAAAGCTTATCATGATAGTGATTACTTTGATTATAACTGGTTTGCAATTGTTGACTAAATGTGATTGATGTGATGGCAGGCAGCAGTAGAGGCGTACCTCGTATCATACATGCGGTAACAATGGTAAAGACAGATAAAAAAAAGAAAGGTGATCGTATCTCTCCCTGCAATACGTGAAGGTTTTGGTTTGGACAAAAATTTCTGTGTTTGCTTAAACCATCCGCATCGGAAGTTTAACATCATTTTGATGATAGCAAAATACAAATATGCATGCTAAGGTTTATCAGACCTGTGATTTTGTATCTTTCTTTAATATAATATCACTGCATCAACAATGAATGTTCGAAAACTTAGCATGCCTAACATTCATTATGGCCGACAGTATCCATTTTATATTTATATTTCTGTTGCCTACTTCATCCTTGGTCGCATTACGGAAACTTGAAACGTGATATTTCAACTAAAAAATTGGTGATTGCAGCGGAACAATGAATAGCTTCAAAGAAAAAAAAATGGTATTCGCAGGTGGAAGAGTGAATCTCACCTTCCTAGTTGTTTGCAAAAGCATGCAAACGTGTCAATAGTATAGGCTTGTAGCTTTTAGCAGCTACCCATGCAGGTCCTTTATTTTATCTCGTCATTTTGCCGTAATAACGTGTTATCTGTCTTTTTATTGTCGTTATCATTCTTTTGCATTTCGTTTCAATTTTCAAAAGATCAATTAACAGCAGTTGTCTGTGCATCTGGGAAGCAAAGATTTCGAGTCTCATTATCATTGCTGAAAGAAGGAAGAGCAAGGAAGAGATTTCCCTCAGTAAAAAACAGAGGAGGGATTGGCAGCAACCTCTGACGTCCACAAAAGCTCCTCCAGGTACTCTTTTCCCAGGTCCTCGAACTCCACCACACTGCTGTTGCTACAGCTGCTGTTGCTATTGCAGCTGTTGCTGCGTTTCATCTCCTCTTTAGCCTTCTTGATCATCGACTTCCGCCGACTGGAGTGGCGGCGTTTGAGTGCCACCACCGGAGACACCTCCTCGTCCTCCTTCCGGCGGTCCATGCCGAGGAGAGATTCGCGGACTTGCTCCACGGGGAAATTGAGCACGGCGGTGGTGCCCCGCATAGCGAAAGCCGCCTGGTCGTAGGCCATCGCCGCGGCCTCCGCGCTGTCAAACGTTCCCAGCCACACCCGGATACCGTGCCGCGTCGAGTCCCTGATCTCCGCCGCGAACTTCCCCCACGGCCGCTTCCGCACGCCCCGGTAAGCCTTCTCCTTCGCTTCTGCTTCCACCGGCGCCGGCGCTGGCTTCTCCGCGGTCTTGTCGAGCGAAGAGTCTACCTCCTCTTCCTTGTGGCTGAATAGACTCTGCTCGCTGGCCTCGCCAGAGGCCTCGGCGAGCATTCCGAGCAACAGCATCTCGTCGGAGTCGTTCATGTTGAAGGGCAGAGGGACGTCCGGGTAGAAAAGGCCGAGGGTGAGGGTGGAAAAGGGCGAGACCTCGGCGGAGGCGGTCAATGATTCCGGCGAGTCGAAGAAGGAATACTCCATGAATGCTCTGCTCTATTCCAGCCGGAGCGAACTTGGACTGTTAATTAAAACAAGGCTCAAAGCTGGCGCCGTTTTATACTGGAAACAAACGGCGGCGGCGGACTGGCAATGAAGGGACGGATAGACTTCCGTGGGGGCCACAGCTCGTGGTGGGCCACAGCGGCACCTGAGGCTCATAGATTCGAGAGCTAAATACCTAAATTGAAGGGCCGGAGCGGATCGAATTTTATTTAGAGGAGCTCCCGATAGCTAACGACGCTGACGCATCCGATGAGGCTTGCAGCGTTGGATCATGGATGACTACGGCACATGTATGAATGGTTTTCTAATAAATTTTAAGGTTAATTCTTAATTGGTGTGAATTATTTTATTGAGTGTTTAATGTTTCTAACGTTAAGGGTCATTATGTGGGGACATCCGCGAGAAGCTACTAAAGGAGTCACTCCATCGTGATTTGTTTTCTTTCAGAAAATGTGGTCTCATCCTGGAGAGACCGTTAATATCTTGATTTCACCTTTTTACTTCATGACTATTGATCTGGCGATGAGGAAGGGTCTCTTTCGTATAGGGTTATTATCACAGGAGAGGTTAAAATTAAGGAGGTCAACACTCTTATATCATTGGTCGGTTGGGTGGCTCACTCGGCCGACCAGGGTGAAGGAGGTCCGACCCGATATCATCACAGTTCGGCCCTGCACCGAGCTTCTGATGCTCAAGGAAAAAGTATCGACGAGACACACGTCGAGCAGCAATCCCGCTCAGGCTTACATTAAATCTCGGAATCAGCAAAGTGAAGCCACGACCGAGCAGTTGCGACTTCCCCACGCGGCATAACAGCAGAGACCGGACAATGGAAGTTTGACTGAGCGGTCATACCGCTCGGCCCAAGGACGGTAGCATCCGGACGACTGAAGGGTGGCCCAACAGCTCTCCCGCTCGGCCCCGGCACAGACAAAAGGAGAATCTGGCAATATCCTTTTGGGAACCCGTGCCACCGACAGACGAACAGACGGCATGGTTGGCAGCATGGTCAAGCAGAGAATCGTGTCATTAAGGTATGCTCGGGTCAAAGATACGATGGAAGCTTCCAATCTCTTATCAAAGATATGCTCGGGTCATTAAGGTATAGTGTCAGGGGTGCTTTCCTGACATGTCTTTTAATAAAAGCTTTTAGAAATGTACACGCCTCGGGGAGCATGCACGCGCACTACCAGAACCCTATATAAAGGGTCTCAAGCTTCAACGGAGGTA
>JBBMJZ010413098.1:8559240-8574617 GCA_037833815.1 Zingiber zerumbet | reverse complement strand
AATGGTGGAATGGATGAAGAAGGCTTCATTATACATGAGACTTTAGTTCTATGTTGGAAGTTTCAAGACTTGATGGTTGATTTATATTGTTTCACAAGAATGTATGTTGTGAACAAATGCATGAGAAGATTCTCTCACATATGGATGCGCAGGAGGTACAAATCTAGGGTCAGGATTTGTCCCGAACTAAATTGGCTCGTGTGCAAGTATAACCTGTGCGTGCCCAAATGAATTAATCGATATTTTGCCACCTAAATTATTCTTTTGCTCAAATATAATGCATTAATACTTAATGTGATTAATAATAAACGCACATTAATATAATGTATGTGACATTTCTTTAGCAAATAAAAAAATAACGTCATAAGGTGCCCTATCAAAGCCTTGAGCATGAGAGAATAAGAAAAAAAGGAGAATACTCCATCCAACTTATCCTCTCTGCCGCGCATCTCGGATTTGTCCCAAATCAAGTTGGCTCATGTGCAAATGTGACCTGCGCGCGCCCAAACGAATTAACCGATATTTTGCCATCTAATTATTCTTTTGCTCAAATATAATGCATTAACACTTAATGTGATTAATAATAAACGTGCATTAATATAATGTATGTGGCATTTCTTTAGCAAATAAAAAAAATAACGTCATAAGGCACCCTATCAAAGCCTTGAGCATGAGAGAATAAGAAAAAAAAGGAGAATACTCCATCCAACTTCTCTTCTCTGTCGTGCATCTCTTGCTTGCAGAATAATGATGATAACATTCGCGTATTCATTCAGTTTGCTGCAACCACTAGTGCTTGGTGGTGATAGCATTCACGTATTCATCTCGACAGATAAGTTGAATTTGATTTGATGTAATTTCAATTCAACTAATTTCCCAAAATCTTCGGCAGATTGCCCAACAATTTTAAAGCAGATTCGGTTCTGTTGAGATGGTCACAGAATAAAGTGTTGAGGTGCAACAGACTCAACATATGAAGTTCCCTTCGTCTCGATTGGAAATATTCCAATCAATCATGGGGAAAGTCTAGAGAAGTTCACTGGGTTGAACTTTAAGAGATGGCAACAGAAGATGCTCTTCTACCTTACCACGCTCAATCTGGCTCAGTTCTTGACCGAGGACCCTTCCAAGCATGCTGAAGATGCTACTGATGCTCAACCCATTAGTGTGGTGGAAGTATGAACTCATTCTAAGCTCCTATGTTGAAACTATATCTTCAACAGTCTTGTTGACTCGTTATATGCTGTATATAACACGAAGAGAACGACTAAGCAACTGTGGGAGTCCTAAACAAGAAGTATAAGATGGAGGATGCAGGAGTAAAGAAGTTCATCGTGAGCAAATTATTGGACTATAAGATGGTTGACTTTAAGACTTTGATCATCAAAGTTTAGGAGTGTCAGGTGATTTTACATGAGATCCACTCAAAAGGCATAGTTATGAGCAAAACCTTCTAGGCGGTAGCAATTATTAAGAAGTTGCCTCCAGACTGGAAGGACTTGAAGAACTATCTGAATCGCAAGTGAAAGGAGATAACTGTAGAGGAACTCATTGTTAGACTTTGCATTGAAGAAAACAACAAGAGTTCATAGAGAAAGTTGTTCCTCATGAAAGCCAATGTGGTCGAGCACGATCAAAACTCGAAACGGAAGAACCCCAAATCTTCCAAGATGGGACCCAGAGGAGGCATCAACAAGAAGAAGTTCTCTGGGAAGTGCTTCAACTGTGACAAAGTGGGTCACAAATCTTCGGAGTGCAGAAAGCCGAAAAAAAAGTAAGAGGCCAACCTGAACGAGGGACCAGAAATGGACGACCTCTGCACTATAGTCTCAGAACTGAATCTAGTCGGTCCAAACCCGCGGCAATGGTGGATAGATACTAGAGCCACTAGACATGTGTGCTGCAACAAGGAGCTGCTCCACAACTTCGAAGAAGTCACTGGAGACAAAATGTGATAGATCGGTTAAGAGCGATAGAGGGGGATGAATATCGCGCTTTTAAAAACTTTTTCTTTTACTTTTGAATCAGAATCGTGTAGCAGAAAATAAGAAAAGAGACAAAGTCGTTTACTTCGTTCGGAGCCTAGCTCGACTCCTACTCAAAGGCTCACAGTCCTTGACCACACTGATAGGCAAAACACTATTACTCCTTTTTCTGAAATCCTCGGAAAGAAGTGGATCGTACAAATACACAAGTGTAAGATAGTAACACTCCTACTATCTTATAGAAAATTAAGTGCAGTACAAAATAAGGTATACCGACAATAGTAGTAGAAAGTCGAAGCTCAGTCGACACTATCAGATGAAGTGGCTTGCGGAGTTGATGAAAACTTAGAGCGCGAGCAGCTTGCAGAAGAGCACTTGAGTCAATCAGAAGTTGTTACTGAGCCTCAGACTTTGAGCCTCCTTTTATAGGTATACTGGATGTTCGGTCGACCGATCCCTCTGTTCAGTCGACCTAACCCGCTCCCTTCCTTCCTCGCTGAAGTATGAAGCTGGCTCGATCTTTTGCATTTACTGGTCTTTAATGGTTCGGTCGACCAATCCCATTTTTCAGTCGACCGATCAACTTCCTTCCCTATTCGTCGTGATTTGCCAAGATCAACATTCAATGTACCATTAATGCTGATTGGTTCGGTCGACCGATCCACGAGTTCGGTCGACCGATCCGCTTCTTTTCCTTCGCTACTGATCGGTGTTGATGAACTGGCTGTGCTGAGTCATCATGGTTCGGTCGATCGATCCTCTGGTTCGGTCGATCGATCAAGGTTTGACCGAACTATACTCTGTTTTGGTCTGAACTGATACCTGCTTTGAGTTGACCTAGTTCGGTCGACTGATCCACCTGTTCGGTCGACCGATTGAGTTGAACCTGCAAAACAATGTTAGACAATAATCCTACAAAATAGATATTAGCACAGTAATATTATAATGCATGAGTAGTATGAAAGACAGTAGAACTGTCTTGATCTCAACTTAGAAACCTTTCCAGTTTCTTCAGTTGGATTAGCGACCTTAGGTTGTTCCTTTCAGGAACCCGACCTCAACTTACCTGCCAAACATGGTCCTCCAGACATGTTTGGACTTTGCCTGTTCAGTGTTTGATCGCTTGATCCACTAAGACTTTTCCTGCAATACTACATTAGCCAACATCAACAATAGTAATACAGAATACAATGGTAAACCTAAACCTAGATTTGCCGAGATCCGCTGGTCCGGTCGACCGTGCGCGATCGACCGAAAACCATCCGATCAACCTTGCTTGGAGTTCACTCCTCCAAAACTTCTCATTACCTAAGGTTACCACCCCCTAGGGTTTTCTCAACCCGGCTTCACTCATCAGGGCCTAAGGTTACCACCCCCTAGGATTTTCTCCACTTGGCTTCACTCACCAAGACTCAGTATTCGGCTCTCCAGGGATCAAGTCCTCTAGACATATTCACCTGACTTCCACGATATACCGAGATTTCCCTTTACCTAGCCTACAACTAGGACTCAATATTCGGCTCCCCAGAGATCAAGTTCTCCAGACCTATCCACCTGGCTTCCACGATATACCAAGATTTCCCTCCTTGCCTAACCTACAACTAGGATTTCCATAGATCAAGCTCTATACTTAAATATATTTGTCTGACATTAAAACCTTTGAGGTCGATTGCACCAACATATGATTTTATAGCCCCCAAGGACTAACATGGAGCTGGAAAGGAAGAGTGTTTATGGACGAAGAAAGAATAAGTTAACTTCGTGACGAATAGTAAAGCAGAGTTCCATCTACTAAATGTTCTTCTGCCCTAGGAGGTTAATCAAATTGACAGCTATGAATCTGCCAAAGAGCTCTGGGAAAAATTCCTAGAACTCCATGAAGTTACTTCAGAAGCAAAGTTAGCAAGGTGAGACATCCTCCGAACCCAGCTAACAAATATGCGAATGAACCATGGAGAAAATGTAGTGCAACTCCAAGCACAGATCAAAGAACTCATCACTCAGCTCAACACTCTAAGAGAATCGGTAATTAACCGAGATTCAATCCGATACGCATTCAGCACCTTCCCGAGAACTCCAGAATGACCATCCTTAGTAGATGCAAACTTCATCTCTAAGGACTTCGAGGTAAGTACACTAGAGAATTTATTTTTTTTACTTTTGAACTTGACAAAACTTGATGTGCAGATCTTAACGAAATCGAAAAGTCAAACAACAATTTGCCTTGAAAGCCAAGAAGGAAGATCCAGACTCCGAAGCATCAATCGATGAAGACGAAGCAGTCCTAATGGTAAGAAAATTCAATAAATTTATTAAGTCTAATAAATTCAATAAGTCACAGGCAAAGAAACAAACTCGGAGCAAAAGGAAGGTCTGGTGTTACAATTGCCAAAGAGAAGGGCATATCAAAGACGACTGCCCAGAACTAAAGAAAAAGGACAAGGACAAGGGCAAAAGATCAACGAAATCTAAGCTCAAAACCCTGAAGGCGACGTGGGATGAAATGTCATCATCATAATTTGAAGTTGAAGCCTATGCCAGATTAGCCCTAATAGCAAACCATCAAAAGGAAGATGAAAGCAGCTCAGAGATGAGCATTGATGAAGGGGAAGGATCATCAGAGGAAAGCTATGATAAAAGGGTCATCAGAATATGAGGTATGTGAGGTACGTGCCTTATCCCCTGAAAAGTCATTTCAATTTATTAAAGCACTTTCTAAGAATTTAGTAAAACTGGAAAAAGATAATTCTAAGTTAAAATTAAACTTAGCAAGATCATGCCCCTTAGATAAGTTTGTTAAGTTAAAGATAGAAAATGAAAAGTTGAAAATAGAAATCGAAAGGTTGAAGCATGACCATACATGCTCAAACGATTTTAACAAGCTAAAATTTAAAAATTATGGTAGAATCAACTGATATATTAGAAATCACCATGGCCAAATTAGAAGAATCTCACAGAAACATATTCTGAAAAAAATTATGATTAATCCAGTAGGAAGGAACTTATATTGGGTTCCAAGATCATAGCTAGATTAAATTGTAATAATTTAATTTTTTAAGTTAAACTGAGAAATCTCAGAAAGAAAATTGAATATTTAATTTCTTTAAATGGTTTTGTCTAGAAGTGGTTGTTGCTCCAATATCCAAGAAGGCCTAGTGCCTCACCACAGTCTGGAAGTCAATTATTGAAATAAAATGTTTAATTGACTAACTGTTAAACGGTTAACTATTATAAAATTTTTAGTTGTATGTCCCTAGATGGTTGTTTTTTTTATTTCTTTATTTTTTATGAGATCAAAGGGGGAAATATAGGTATAAGTTAAAGGGGGAGTAAGAACATTTAGGGAGAAAGAACATTTTTATCATTGAATATTTGAGACATAGGTATAAGTTAAAGGAGGAGTAAGAACATTTGGGGAGTAAGAATATTTTTATCATTGTTTAAATTTGAGACATAGGTATAAGTTAAGAGAGAGTAAGAATATTTCTATCATTGTTCAAATTTTTGTAATTTTGTTAACTTGGTTAATTCTCTATATTTCAAGAATATATTCTAACTGCAACTTGTTATTATTCTGTCAGACCCTAACTTTAATTTGGGTTGATGCACATCAAAAAGGAGAAGATTGTTTGTACCCCGTGGTAGTTTTAATATGGTTAACTAAGTTAAAGTTATGTTATGTATATTTGATCCTTGTGTTTAAGTGTACAGGAGCTTAAGAACGCAAGAAGTCAAGTGGAAGACACTACTAGTGAGAAGGACGACACGGGAGAAAGCCGATGGGCTCGGTGCGTCTGAGGGACGAGGTGCTGGAAAGTGTACACTAGTGGATGAGAAGAACTTGGGCGATGTTAGAGGGACGAGAAGCCGGAGAGGAAGCCTGCTCGAGGAGAAGGCTAAAAAATGGGTTCGGGTGAGCCCTATGTCGGATGGTAGAAATCACCTAAGCGAGCAGAGCAGCGGAAGAGCTAAAGGAGAAGTTTGAAGCTCGGTAGCAGATGCTGAAGGCGCCTTCAATAGTATTGAAGGCACCCTTGCGACATTCAGGAGGAAGGTGCCTTCGAGCCTCTATGGAAGGCGCCTTCAACCCCGTGAAGGTGTCTTCAAACAGTGGCCGTTGCGAAGATAAACTTTATCTTCGCACAGATAGGATTTGTCACACTGGAGGCACCTTCCACCCTATTGAAGGTGCCTTCCAGCTTCAGAAAAGATTTTTCAGGGGCTATATGGAGCTAGGAATTAGATATCAACTATTGTATTCATTTCCTAACAACTGTCTGAGCATTCAACGAGTGTAAGAGGCTTCTCTGCCTTCATCGAAGGAGACTTTTAGTGCTTTTCATTTGTCTTAGATTAACAACTAGCTAGGTTATAACCAAGCATTTTTTTTTTGCTTTTTCTATCATTTTGTAGTTATTTAATTTACTTGTTATAATTATACTGTTGCTACTAATACGAGTTGAAAGTCGGGAAAGACTTATTTTTTTAACAAGCAATTCACCCCTCTCTTGCAGGCCGACCTAGTCCAACAGTGGCAACTGGTGAATGGTGACAAACATGGGATGTCAGAGATGGTTTCTTCAAAACTCCCTTCATCTTATGTGGTAGTCATGGATTAGGCGTGCCATAACGAACCATCAAAACTGCGTCTTCATCGACTTAGGCTAGAATAAGTGGAAAGACGTGAAGAAGAGGGGACGTGGAGATTCCTTTTTTGACAGCTATATAAACACCTCGGACGGTAACTCCTTGGTACGAGGGTATTCTTCTTCTAACTTGTAGAGACAACTCCTTCTTTTACTATTTTCCTTCTTCCTCTTTATTGATCAATCAAAATGAGTCATCATAAATAGATATCTCATATGTAGGAATGCTAAATATTATAAGGAATCAAAATCATGAATAATTTTTCAACTTTGAGTCATAGATAAGGTCTGGAGGATCGTTGTTTCAATTAGAACCAAGGGTTAACATCAAATTTTTTGAATTTAAGTCCATTTTCAGTTCTTTAAATTCAAAATTTAGACTTTTGGATTATAAAAACCGACCTATACTAATGTTTAGAATTTTCAAAAATCACCCTCTAGTTAAAAAACCTAGCTACGCCATTAAATATTATACCAAAAGTAAAAAATCTCACTAATCTCTCAAAAAAAATTCTCCCAACTTCTTTATAGGTACCCCTCTGTATTTATATTTGACTTTATATATAACAATAACTAGTGAACGCGCACACTCATGTGCAATATAATGGGATAAGAATCTAAACTATTTAGGTTCTCAAGTTTATAGAAACTT
This sequence comes from Zingiber zerumbet, assembly GCA_037833815.1. NCBI lineage: Eukaryota > Viridiplantae > Streptophyta > Magnoliopsida > Zingiberales > Zingiberaceae > Zingiber > Zingiber zerumbet. Next base: position 8,567,334 of record JBBMJZ010413098.1, on the reverse strand, counting down.
CTTCGCTTGTGGTATTACAGATCTTAAGATGTGGGACTAAAGATAACTATAACAGTACATATTTTTTATATAAAACAATCAGAGAAAATTACTAATAATCCTTAAAATTATTTTCAATGTAAAAAAAGTATATTAATATAATTTCATTTTGGGTTTCACCAAAATTAATTATTAAAATGTCCAAATTCTTAATAAAATATATATAACTATTGTACACAAGCGTTGTGTGTGTAACATAATATATGAATACACATAAATTTTATAAAATGAATATTTTCTGTCAAATAATTAAATAATATTATTCAATGATAATATGATTTATTCTCGAGTGTCACCCTTAATACTTTATATAAAATATTAAACTGATAAAAATAAATACTACACTTAATCTTAGCTTAAAGTCGCCTATAAAAAATAAGATTTATTAGAAGTTACTAATAAATCTTATTTTTTTATATAAAAGAAAAATATTAATATAATTTAATTTTATACTTCATTAATTGAGAATAGTTAGTAAAAATTTAAATTTTTAATAATATAGTAAGATAATAATAAATAACAAGAGCGTTATTAAATAGTTTATTTTTATTGTTTTTTTTAAGTTATCAAATTAAAATTTTGTGTATGGCTCCCTCATTCTACTGGATTCGTCATCCACAATCAATACAGAGGAATTGTTTATGGATAATGCTGAAGAATTAAGTAATTATCTTTTTAAACTCAAAGCCCAAGTAATCATTTTGGCAAACTTCTACGGGCTAATTTGTTATCATGCTGTTCACGATCCTTTCGGTTTTATTCTACACCTTGATCCGATTTCGATGGACCGATCCTTCGTCTTCGATTCGTCCATTCGATCTCTCTGATTTTTCCTCGAAATCTTTGAGAACAAGACTCCTCAGTCGCGCCCAAGCCCGGTCTCCGCCCGGAACCCATAAAGCTAGGGTTTTTACAAGCCCTAGCTAGGGTTGGGCGGCTGATCCGGTTGTTCCGTCTATTTGCTTGATTTTTCTTGTGAATTTTGCCTTTTTTTTAGGGGAGGGGGATCACGAGATGTCTTTCCATCATCCGGGCCCTGGCTCGGCCTCCGGATCGGCATCGAGCTCCAGCTCCGGTTTCCACTTCTTCAACTCCCCTTTCGGGGATACCACGTACACGAAGGTCTTCGTCGGGGGCCTCGCATGGGAGACGAGGAGCGAGGGGTTGCGCCGCCATTTTCAGCAATTCGGCGAGATCCTCGAGGCCGTCGTCATCACTGACAAGAACACCGGGAGGTCGAAGGGTTATGGTTTCGTGAGTATTGCCAATCCTTGCACTTCAGTTTGTCGGAAGAACAAATTTTGCTTCGTGAATTGTTATTTCTTTTAGGGCGAGTGCAAAATTATGTTCGGTGTTTCTGATTTTTATGGAGGTATAGGTGACTTTCCGAGACCCTGAATCTGCGAGAGGAGCCTGTGCAGACCCTACCCCAGTCATCGATGGCAGACGGGCGAACTGTAACTTGGCTTCACTTGGTCGGCCACGACCTTTCCCATCCCATGGTGGTAAATTCCCTATAATTTTGTTATTATTCTTGCATTGTGAAAGTTTTCATTGTCTTCTCTGGAGGAAAAAGATTTTCTTTCTCAATCTGGTGTCTCATGACTTATCGAATGTAAAGTTTATCATTCATTCTTTACATTTCCTCCTATTCTTCTATAGCCATTCTATGCATGGAATGCTACACTTGAATGTTGATTTATTTGTTTGATTACTTTATAGTGCACCCAAGGTCAGGCATCTACTATGGAGTTGTGCCAGTTCAGCGAGGGCCATATGTTGGAAGCCCTGCTCATCAACAACAATCAGTACCATTCAGCTACCAAGAAGGATTATCATACCCACCATATAGGTTAGTAGATCGTATGGATCATTTCAGAACAGTGACCATGTTTTTATTAAGAAACAAAATACTTATATGTGGCTTGATAACTTGATATCTTATGCTTAAGTTGATTTCCTGTGCTACTAGGTTACTTTCTATGGCTTGATTTCGTTGATGGATAAGCACCATGATCACTGAACTAATATTTTTAGCAGAGCGGAAAAAAAAAGTTAATACTCTCTGTTTGTTTGAATCATTATTTGTTTGATATCCTAGCTTTACTTTTCCTACTTATGATTAGCCTTAATAGAAATCAGGAATATAAATGCATATATTGTTGGCTGTTAGAATCTGTTTGGTGATGGTTGAGATAGTTCAGTTGAATCAAACACCAATGATTCAGTGGAAAAAATAGAAACACTTTTTACCGTGTTAACAATATCCATATGTATGTTATCAGACTCAGCATTAGAGAGTGTGTTTCCTGTGTTTCATGAGTGGTAATTGGTGATAATCAATCAATCTACAGGGTTCCTGATTGTGTCTTTGAGATCCTTGTGTGGTTAACTGGTGACAAGATCATTGATGTTGTAGGCTTCCATTCCAACATTGTAAAATGTTTCTAAAATTCTGCATGTGCAGTACTATATAAATTGGAGCTGCAAATATCATTATATGTTTTAGCAAACATATCAAATCCCCTAAAGTATATCCTGCTGGTTCTAGTCTAGGTAAGTGATGCAGAATAATAGCTATGATTTAATTCCTAATATTATAATTTGTTAAAACTTGGGTGTTGACAGGAATTATAAATGATTAGCCTTTTACTCGCATACAGGTGAGTTTATGGGATTATGGATATCCTTTAATATAAGATTTAATTTATGACATTAAAGTAAATGCTGTTTGCGATTTGCACCTTCTATGATGGACTAGTTAAAAATTAATTTTTTTTTTGCTCTTCATGAACTCAACATAAAATTAATGTTTCTTGAAACTCCAACGATATCTTATGATTCTTGATGGCCCAGAATAAGTTTTATCCATAGTAAAATAATTTTCATAGGTTGAACATTCAAAGGATTTGTTGGTTTTCTTTGACAGTTACAATCTGTATGGACCGGAGTACACCTATCCACAGGTTCTGATCCCAAATCATCTCAATTGTTTGTAGATTAGGTTCTGTTTGGGGAATTCTGCAACCATCTTTGTGAGTTCTGATATCTTTCTTTGCAGAATTTATACAATTCTTATACAGGGCAACATTACGTTCAAGTTTATGGTTATCCTGGAGCTGTAAACACAGCTGTCTACCCTCTTGATCAATTTGGACAGCCCATCCCTGCTGGGCCTGGTTACACAGCAGTTCAAGGGTATGCACTACCAGCTCATCCAGTTGGGCAATTGGGCGGACAACATGTCAATGGAATGCTGGGTGGACCAAGATCTATGATTCAATCACCCTATCCAGCTGGTATATTTTCTTCCAAAGAGTTTTTTCCCTTTTTGTATCCTCTTTTTTTCGTCAGGCAACAAGACTATTGTCCTAAAAAACAGAAAGAAAGCAACATGATATTAATGGATTGGCTTTTATTTTATCTCAATGTATGAGCCACTGATGACTGAAGCATCTGAGACCTGTATACACTTTGTTGCATGGCTTAAACTTAAAATATCTGAGATCTGGGAGTTGTAATCATACATGGACTTTCCTTTTTAAAATTTTCTGAGCTTGTTAACAAGTTTATATCAAACTTAAAGGTGAGTAAATAAAATATCACTGATTTTTGTTTTTGTTGCATTCCTTTTCTCATTATTAGCACCATACATTTGTTGGATTTTTCAGGACTGACAGTACAAGTCCCTGCTCCACCACACATTGCAGTTCCTGCCCGGTCACCACAGTTTGTTCAAGGTAGCAGTCCTGATCAAACGACAGTTTGAATTGAGTTTCTTCATAACATCTTGAGGTATACATTACATATCTAACTTAAGGCTATTGTTGCTATTTTGAACTGACCAAGCTAATTACATATATCTGAAAGATACCCTCAGTCTCAGATTGCAGCAGGACTAAGAACAGCAGTACTGCCATACTAATGGCATGCATTCTTGCCTTGCAAGCTATCATCTTTGCATTCTAGAGGTAATTCCACCTAATATTATATGTTGAGAAGTCTCTTTATTGATTTTTCTCTTGGAGAGCAGTTTATTACATGGATGTCCAAGTCACTCATTCTTTTACTTTCATATAATTGTTTTGTTTTTAGTCCTTTTTCCAGCCCTTGGTTGAATTACTAGAGAAAAAAAATTGAATGGTGCTTCTAATCCCCTTCAAGTTTATACCTGTTTAACTTTGGAGTCCGGGATCCATGCATCTAGAATTGATAAATTAAGCTTCCAAGGCGTAAGTTACAAAAGAAACTGTGGTGGATTCTTGGTTTTATTTTGGAGTTTGGCTCTAATATTATGGCACTTTAACGGTGCTCAATTACTCTGCACAGATAAATTAAATCAATTGAAGTTAAAAAGTGTAAAAGGCAGATCCAAAAAAAAAAAAAATTCTTACTCTACATAATTAAAAACTGATTTACAAAATCTAATGTTGCTAATGATAAAGTATTTCATACAAGTGAAGCGTTGTATATGATTCTTGTAGTTGGCCCCAAATAATTGACAATTGGTTTAGGCTGACATTTTTCAACATTTTTGGCACCAAATGAGAGCATCAATATCATTTTCTACTTGGATATCTGATGACTTTCAATGGTAGAAAATCTAGAATATATTGATGGATATTTCTTGTTTTCCATATATCATGGTCAATATCTACTCTGAATGGAAGCTTCATCTTTGTGTCGAGCTACTACTTGTCTTCCACTGCTACAGGCGTCTTTCTGATGTTAGAACCATAAAATGACTGATGGGTTTTGAATGCAGGTTGTTGTAAGTCTCTAAGTTGCTTCAATGGAGGAAGCTTTAGCGAAAGAGCATGACTTGCTCTTTATTGCGATGTCTGTAAAGTTTCTTGTCTTCTCGCCAATCTTGAATAAGTGCTGGCTTGGAGCAAAGTCGATGGATACTCGAATTGTATCCATCCATCTGTATGGTAGATATTGGATACTGGAATTGGAGTCCGATCCAAGAAGGTAACTTAAATGATTCTCAGTAGGAATCTGAATGAAGCGTAGTCAATATTGTACTTTCATCGACAGTAATCTATTTGTTGTAGCAAATTGTGGGCATGTAAATAGCAACATTATGTAGTCGTCATCATGTAGTCTTAGTAGTCTTAAACAGTGTGTATAGAATATTTTTTAAAGAAAATGGGTCTTGAAGGCTTGGGGACCAGCTCTTTATTCAGCTTTGAATGATATCATTAGGTGTATAATTTGTTTTTTTTTATTCAATGTGATATAGGGATTCGTGGTTGATAAAAAGAATAGATAAAGATAATCAGTAAATATTATGAATTATAGGTTAAAGTTGGCTGGCCACTTACAACTCAAAACTGATTGCGTGATTGCATAGGTGTAAACTGGGAAGAGCTATGCATTATGTATATATATGTTTAAAAGATATATCGAGGTTCTGATTCCTATTGAATGACCCAAACGACATTAAATTTCAATTCTACTTTTTTTAAAAAAAAAAAAATAATTCAAGTAAAAAAAACTAAATTTTTATGTTTTAATCGGTAAAGAACAAATTATTATTATTATTATTTAAAAAACTGAATCCGAAATATGTTCATTTTGAAGTATAGATCGAGAGAAAATCAAAACTACAAATACTTTTAGCACGTTGGATATTTGATTGTTTGATAACAAATTGTTTTCACCGAAAGCTTACAAGGAATTTGGATCTTTGTTTTACTTGGCAGTTTTGTTGGCATTGGGAGTTTGTCTTTGCTGATGTTCGATAAGTTTAGTATCTGCTTGAGAAGCCATCGATTACTTACTGCTCATCTGCAGCTGTCTTTATATGTTCGATTTAAAATAACTAATTTTAGAAGTGTTTCTTAAAAGAATGTCACCGTTTACTAATTTTATTTGGGCTGTCAACCAGGAGTTGGCTTTCCTTCCCTCCACAGTCACCTTGGCCCTCAGCCTCAGCCGCAGCTGGGTGGTCTGCTCGCAGTCCACCGGGCGATTCTTTTTCCAAAGCTATGAAAATATCATAACGTTTCAGAGTTTGCAGAACTGCAACCATTCTTTGTCTACCAGAATGTGCAAAATCAAGCTGGCCGTTGTGCATGCCTGAATGATTTACTGAAAACACACTGCAGTTTACATCAGGTTCAATGAATGAATAACAGATGACTATGAATTTCTGAAACACAAGGACAACCTTGCAAAAACTGATATTTTTAGTTACAAGGTCATGTGACCAGCAACGAAGTGTGAAGTGTAAATTAAGTAAATCTATGTGAAGAGGGTAACAACATCTCTCCTGTATCCCCTAACTATCAGCATCCTTGGCACATTCTCAACTAAGAGATCCATGTACTCCATATAGAAGTAGGATGGGTGGTTCAACGGTGGTGGTGGGAGGCTGACAAGCACAACTGCCGCCATCCTTGAGTACCTCAGTATGGTTGAATTCAACTTCAAGGTGGTGTAAAGGAACTTGTCCACCTGTTGCTCGTTTACCACCACCTGCTTTCCACTGGCCATCAATGGCGTTCCTTGTTTTCTGGCTGTTTCCTTCATTTCAGCTAGGTAGGCGGCAATTCGGCGTTGTGCACTAGTGAATGCTTCCATTGAATCATCCTGCTGAACCCCACCTTCAATTTGGGCTTCCCATGACTTCATTGTTATCACAATCACCTCAGCCTGCATGCGGAGGTCATAAAGGAACTTTTTAACATCAGCCTTCAGCTCCTCGGCCTCTGTGTCCTCTTCTGCAATACAGAAAACCTGAATCTTGCAGCTCTCAAAGCTCTCTTTTGTAAGAAGCAGCTGAGATAACAGAAGCATAAGACCCCCATCCTTCACGATCCAGTAGAGATCAATTGTCCCATATTGTTTCTGATACTCACCAGGCCATTCATCAAGGCCTTTAACAATCACGACTGCCTTGTTGGCAATGATGCAGTCATTGATAATGCTGACAAATGTAGATGGAATCTCTATGAGATTTTCCCGACGCCAAATCTCAGGATACCGCATAACCACAATATTAGGCTTAAGGTTGCCAAGTCCCATAGTCTGAATAACACCACGGAAACCATCAGACATAGTTGGAGCAACTACTATCTCAGCTACTCCTTCGCAGCGCTTGTAGTCTATGTAAGTGCTCAGCTCACGGCAAGCAGTCTTGGCATCCTCAGCCAGTTCATGATAGTCACCATCAATAATTGACAGAAAGATTGACATCCCACGACCCTTCTTCTTCATGCAATTAGCAAAATCTGCAAGCTTGGGATGACAGGGAACATTTTCTGGCAGCTTTCCCCATGGCCGACAGAAGATGAGAGGAATAGGGTACCAGTTTTTAGGGTGTACCTGGTTTGCTGGAGGGAGCAAAATAACAAACACAATAAGAGATCTTTTATAAGTTAATTTATAATTAAAATCACCCATAGTATAGGCATTTCAGAGGATATAAAGTTATATCTTATGCAATAACCTAAACCTACAGGTGTTTATGTGCCCTGGACTTTCAATTTTAAAATCTATAGAACCAATTGTCAAAGCTCACTTAATTATCTGAGATGGCCTGCCTACTTGGCAAACAATTATTACATCAGTCACTCCAATGTTCTATTAAAATTTTACACGTGCACTACAATTAGAAATTGAATTTTCACAATTATACCCTTCATTAACTCCGTTGACATGGGTATCCTAATCAATGTCAAATCCCACTTTGCTCCCCAAGTCCCAGATAATGGTTTACACTTGGAATTTAATTTGGAACCCAGTATTTAAAATATATTGATAATTATACATGTGTAATGGTAATTTGAGCACTTGGGTACAGATGTTGTACTTGACAGAGATAACCACACAACTTAAATAACTGTGAATTTGGGGTGATTTTCATTAAAAGGGCTCTAGACAGGCTCCTTGTCCAATAAAAAAAAAGGGCAGCCCGGTGCATGAAGCTCCCGCCATGCGGGGTCCCGGGGAAGGATCCATTATACGCAGCCTTACCCTGCTTTTTGCAAGAGGCTGTTTCCAGGATTTGAACCCGTGACCTTTTGGTCACATGGCAACAACTTTACC
>JBBMJZ010413098.1:8494666-8514292 GCA_037833815.1 Zingiber zerumbet | reverse complement strand
CACATTCTTCGGAGAATATCGATGAATAGGATGAAGAACACATAAAACGTCCTTCGATAGAGAATTAGAATGGCGCCGAGAAAAAATTTTGATTGATCATTCCAACGTTCAAGTTAGAATTTAGTGGAAGTATAAAGCTAACGGAGGAAAAAAAAACATGCGAGAGTTTGATGTAGCTGAATTAATAGTGTGAGAGAGAGTCCAAAATCAAGAGTCCAAAATCCCCTTGCATTATTCTCTGAGGTTTATATAGTTGTCAAAAGAGTATCTTCACGTTAGACGCTACATTTTCTTTCATCATCCTCGTATGAGCCAATGAGAGGACTAAATCCAACAATAGTTAGTTGTCTCTCCATTCACCAAACGTCACTTGTTTGAAGTAGGGCAATCAAGAAACCAGATCGGACAACTATATAACCGCTTCTTCATTATCTGGTACTACATATTTTGAAATATTCGTAGTTGCCCGCATCTCCCGGGAGAAACAGTCTCATTATTGGGTGGTTATAATGTTTCCTTATCCACATGTGCCCTACGTGTTTTCAATGGGTCAAAGTAGGGTTTGGGCTTGGTCCAAGGATAAGGAAATGAGATCGATATTAAGTGTCTATGAGGATAGATGAAGTCATCAACTAAGGCCTAGATAAGGAGGATGTCAGGATCTGAAGTAGAGTCTTGGACGGAGTTGGTGGCTGGGATCAAGTCCAAAATGATGTCAGTGGCCGAGGGCAAGTTTGAGATGGTGTCAACGGCTAAGGCCTAAGGCGGAACAATATCGGTGACTGAGGCCAAGCTAGGCGCTATGTGTTAGAACTGAAAAAATTTAGATATCTCCATAATTGTATGATATTGTCCACCTGAACCTAATCTCTCATGGTTTATTTTTTTAGTTTTACCCAAAATGCCTAGTACCAATGGAAATATATTTTCCTTATAAGCCTGATTTTTTTCCCTATATTCTCAATGTGAAATTTTATTTGCAACCCCAACACTATGTCGGGATCTAATACTAAAGTGTGGAGGATGTCAGTGACTAAGGTCACGAGATGACATCAGGATATGAAGCCAAGGTGTGAGTGATGCCTAGATTAGAGGCGGAGGCATGGATGATGTCATGCAATTGAGACAGAGACATGGATGATGTTGTGTGACTAAGGCTGAGACATGGAACATGTTGGCGACTGAAGGCAAGGGAGGATCTGGGCTTGAGATGGAGAGGATGCCCTCTTCCAGAGCTAAGACAGGAATGATATCGACAACTGCAGCTGAGATAGAGTTGATGTTGGTGACTGAGACAAAGGCATCGAAGATGTTGGGATCTGAGGCTGAGATAGAGAAGATGTTGGGTTTCGAAGCCGAGACAGGAATGATGTCAGCCAGAGACAGAGCTAGGATATTGGTTTAGTGAAGCCAAATTACGTCTACCGTCGATGGGTACGTTATGGAGGGCATCTCCCTCAGTCCAATTCCAGTGGCAAACCTAGCAGTAGTGCCATGGCTGAAGCTCTCTGTTTCGCAAGCTACAACATCGTTGCCTGGCGAGGTAGTGGCCAACTCCAGTTCACAAATCACAACGAGACCATAAATCAAACATCTACAATTGAGAATTAGCCATTAACTCGGAAGCAAATTTCAAAAGAATAAAGAAGCCAACATTGCTATTTGTTTTGGAGGCGGGATCCTCTGGTCCACACTATGCGGATCAGAGGATGGACCACAAAAGCTGATTGGTTGATTATGATGGACCTCACTTGTTTAGTAGGTAGGGTTCATCTATGCGGACTAGAGAATCCGCTCTCTCTTTTTTGTGTAATAAGGAAAATATTATTTTAGGGAGATACGGTTATTTTTGATTGAGAGCATATTTACTTGCTATGGAGGACGGGAGACCAGATCACCTGGTTTCAAAAAAATTGGACTAGGTGATGGACCACTCATAATTGTGACTGGATTGTGGCTGCGATCTGGCCGCAATTGGTTACAATCTCTTCTTGGGTTCACCATCCCCCAGGTTATAATTTGAGTCGGGGGCGGGCAGCCGGAGGCCAACGAAAGTGGGCAAGTGGCACCGAAAGTGGGCAAGTGGCTAGGTTGCCGAGCGCTGAGCGGAGAGTGCAGCCTCCAGCAGTCTGCTTCGACGCAAACTATAACATGGTGGGGAGGATAAACCTAAAGAGGGATTGTATAGAATTATAACTAGATCACGACCATAATTTTACTGTAATTATAAATGATCTATCCCTTAGTCTATTTTTATGTGAACTAAGAGATTTGATCCTTGAGGATGGAGGAAGCGGACGTGTAGCTTTCTGTATAATGTGGATTACGGAGGCCGGAGGATGTGTGTATAGGCCTTAGGGCGGAGCGAGGATGGGGCATGTGCGGAGACAAAGTTTGGGATGTGCATTATTTTTGTGTTTTTTCGTTGGGCTATGTAATAATTTTTTCCCAGGGCTCCGGGCCCATCCCTCCTACCATCACAGTCCAGTTGACTTGTGATTAAACTGGCTACTACACAACTTACTATGGCACATTGCTGCTTCCAAACACACCTCCACAATTCAATACCTTGTCGCCTCCATTCAGTCCATTGATTGCTTCAGTTTAATTATTTTTGTCTCTCCAAAATATAAAATATAATATTTGGTCGGGGATGTGTTCTGGGTCGAAGCAGCAGGAACATACTCTCCTATAATCCGGCTAAAGCGACATGATACAGACAAATATCATGCATGCTTAGATCATGTTTACACACGGACGAGGAATTAGAACAAATAGCTGTGGACAAATGCTAGCAGATGAGATGAATAATGATGCTCTTTGGCGAGCTCGGGGACAAGACAACAAGCTCGTTTTAGAGATTAAATTACATCCAGTTTCAGACAAATCAAACCGGCTGAATATATAAGAGTAAATGAGTAATATATATTTTGCTGGAGTCGGCCTTGGTAAATACGCAAAATAGAATGGTGAAGAGGATGAAGAAATTAAGAAGCAAAAAAACGAGAGCGCATCTACCGCTGTGTCACATCTTCCTCTCCTGCAAATTATTATGCACTAGCACATTTTGAATCATGCTATTAATGGACTTCCTATCTCCCCACCAACTACCTTCTCGAAAAAAAATAACAACACGAGTCATTTTTTTTTATTGAAATCATCGAAACCTTTCTCCATTTATTATTAAAATAACAACCCTCAATTATTTTTTAGTTTTGAAAATATTTTTTTCGATTATATTATAACAACAATTGCAACAAAAGCCAATAATACTTATTACGGGAGCCCCTCTGCAACTGTTTTGAGTGGTTTTATCCAATATGAGATCAAATGATCTATGATGCATTTCACCTATGTTAGGAATTAGGAATCGATCCCATGACTATCAACTATGTCAATCGTGATATTATAACAACTATGATTCCCTATAATTAAACAATTATATAATATTGATTAGAAATACAAAATATACATTGTATCCGTAGCTTATGATCTTATATTAATTAGTATCGATATAGATATATTATTTTTTTATTGACTGTAGAATTCAACTTCTTCTTCTCAATATCAGTCTTCAAATGCAGTTGATCATCTGTATAAACATATATATGGATGTAATGCACCCAACAGAAATAAAAATAAGTTGTATTAAAAAAAGAGTGTACGTTGACAGTATTGTCGTCTTGTTAGTTTTCTACTGAATCAGCCGATTTGTTCCGGATTTTAAAAGTCCATTGGAATGTGAAACTCGGAGGGAGACCATCACAGACGATGGAAGAAATCCCCATTAAGTGACATCCTCCTGCGTCTTCTATTTATTGCTCACTTACCTCACCATTGAATCGATATCCTTCAAATCTGAAATCCACGGCCTTGCTAGCTATTCTTGAGTTAGATAGAGAGTGGAAACTAATGGGTAGGAAACTCGGCTTCACTTCCTTCTTCTCTAGAACGAGGCACGCCACCTCCCCTTATTCTTCAACAGCGCGGCCTTGGCCTTCTTGCGCGCAGCCAAAGACACTCTCCTTCATGTTGGAGCATGATTTCGACGAACCCTTCTTCGACCTCGTCGAGTTGTCGTCGTCGTCGTCGTCATGCCTAAGCGAGGCCGTGGCTCGCGGGGTGAGGTCGGAGAGGCTCTTCTTCGAGCCATGGACGGCGGCGACGATGCTCCCGGCGGCGTTCGAAGGGGACGTCGCGGTGGAGGTGGAATCGGATGATCCGTACAGAGATTTTAAGCAGTCGATGGAGGAGATGCTGATGGCGCACGGAGTGAGGGATTGGGCCTGGCTGGAGGAGATGCTGCGGTGGTACCTGGAGGCTAATGGAAAGAGCACTCATGGAATTATCGTAGCAGCATTTGTGGAAATACTTTTGGACCTTATTGCTTCGCCTTCTTCTTCGTCGCCTTCTTCTTCTTCTTCGAGATCTTTTGCTCTTGACATTGAAGAAGAGGGACGTGCAAATTGATTTGATTTGACTTGAATCATCTTGTGCCACATGAAATCCTATTTTCATTTGCATCTGCAAGTATGAGAATTCATAGGAGACTCTATTATACATTTGAATTGAATGGAATATTGTGACACCAGCGTCACTGCTCTGTTTGGATGATCTGTAACATTTGAATTGAATGGAATATTGTGACACATTCCTAATTACTTGTCGATTTTTATAATCATTAAGATTATCACTCTTCCCTTTTTTTTTTCCCTTTTAAAAAGTAACAACCTAATTAATAATGATAACCACACCTGAACTGAAGCAATAAACACAAGAAATAAAAGTTAGTTACTTAATCAATTAAACATAATTCCAAGAAAAATATTGCAATCACGGGTAAAAGGAATATATCTCGAAGGGGCCTCATACATATAATTACCCCCAAAAGATTGAAGGAAACAAAAAAAAATAAGGATATTACTCTAGCTAACTATTTATTTACATACAACTCTAACACAAAATTTAAGAAAAAACTAGATTTTCTTTTTAGAATTTTATGTTTTCAACATAAACATTAATTCACCGCCCAAACCACGGTTCTCCAGCTGTTGGCTATGCCAGCATATGCTTGAAGCAGTCGATATCAGCTGTAAATTGGGATGCCTATTTCCTCCTTTGTTGGCTCCGAGACTGGGAAACGAATCAAAAAAACCAGTAAGATGAAGCAGTTGCAACACCAAAATAAAACAATGTGTTAAAGGGCAAGTTACACGAGTCATGACTCGATCTTCAAAATTTGATGAACTTTCTAAAGCACTTGGTCGCGACCTCTTCTTATTTCCTTTGCCAGCTGCTGTAAAGAAAAGGGAAAGCAATGCTTTACATTCGCACCTCTTAGTGCTCAGATCATATTTAGCACATGGCACCAGAGAATAATATAATCTGGAGATCCAACTCACTGAATACTGGACATAAGAAATTTACGCTCGGAGACTACCAGTTCAAGTGGATTGTCACTTTTGTTACAAAGAAACATGAAGTGATCATTTCACTGAAATGGAAAATAAGCAACTAGTTCCATCATTATTCTTGGTTAAAGACCCAAGTTACAGGATTGGAAAAAAAAAAAATGATGGTTCTTTATAACTATTCCTAGTTCGTCAAATTGTGTTTTCCTTATTGTCTGGTTCCAAGAAAGTCATTTCCACTGATAAAAGAGTAATAATCTTCTTGTCTTTGCTCCAATTAAATTAAAAAAAAAAAAAGTAAATCTTGTTCAAGCCAAAAGTAAAAACTAAACGGAGTTTGCAAATTGACTGGCATAGAAACAACTCAGTAAGAAGACTTTACCAACTGAAGATGATAATGCGTTTTCCTTCAACGTTATTGTTCTTTCATTGCGACGGTCAGCTATTACATTGTCACTTTCATCTCCATCAATAGCTATGACTTCCTTGTCACCACTAGAAGAATCTAACCTAAATAAATGAGTAGATATCGGATTAAAACAGTGAATAGAAAATAGTTTAAGAACAGGTCGATTAAATAGGTCTAACCACATGCTGAACCCATATTTAAAAGTACAATATTACAATTGCTTAAATTACTGGACAAGGAAATAGATTGGACATAATGTAAACATAAGCTGGTATTAATTGAATTACTTTAATCCAGTGGCATCTCCTGTTTCAATTTCGGTGACTTTACCCAAAATTCCAAGTAGAAGTTTGACTAGACACCAATAAAATTGATTTGATACACATTCCATCCAGCAACAAAGTTTCCCTCCATAACATAAGCAAGATCACCAATAATGATTCAAATGCCCACACTTGATCAAATTTAGTTGATATTGAAAACTCAATTGCATATTATGATTTTATTGATGCAGTTCAATAGCAATCCTGAGCCTCATATAGCTCATGCTAAATCTAATAGTGACTATATATCTTTCTACCAAAAGTCAACAGTCCAATCAAACTTCAATTGAAAGACAAGGCCAAAACCCAATCACTGGAAGCTAGTTTTCTCTACTATGCAATTTCCTTATCCCTGAAAATCATTTTGCCAGTAATATATATTAAAAAATGAAGAAAAATATGTATTCTACATGTACATTTCAAGTCCCTAGTATTCCATTATTTTCTTTTCTTCAAGGTTCTTTAGCTGTATCAAAATAGATTAGAGAAAGGTATGCAATTTCATCAAAAAAAAAAAAAGGAATTAAATTTCCTTACCAATCTCTAGGTTGAAGGTTGCATCTACTCTGCAGCAATGGTTCTTTAATATTAGAAAGCTAATCTTATTAACGAAATAAGGAAATATAAAACTTGAGTACTTCAAACCTTATCAAGAATTGGCACTTTATTGATGGCCTCCCAATTCTTATCTTGAAAGTGGAAAAGACCTACATCACCACTACCAGTAGTAACCTACGGAATTTCAGCAGATCAATAGAAAGGCATGAATATCTTTATACAATTAAGTTGCATGGCTAATAAATGTAAAAATCTCAATATATTGGAGGAAAAGGACTTTTGAACAAAAAGCAAAATTTTACAGTGAATTTAAGTACAATCAAGTACATCTATTGTTCATTGTATTACCAAATGGAAGAAGATATGTTATGTGAGAAGGCAATTAGTAATATTTAAGCATACATTAACCTAATATCCTGCATGGTGCAGCGCATGGAATATTAATTTTTAGCGCAGATTTTTTTTTGTCCTGCCATATTCATATTTAACTATGGTACATAACTAAACATGAGTTTTTTAAACAACAACGTGCATACAATAAATGTCCAATTTCATTTTAATAGGTTCAGCTGTTCCATACAGTTAAACTAGTTAATTGAGAAAAAATTTCACACGAGATATCAGCATTCAATGTGAACAAAGCATCAAACGAACCAAGGCAAAAGAAAAACTTCTAGTATTTATATCTATTATTCTCATCCTTGCTCTTACCCCAGTAAGTCAATTGATTTAACCTGATAAGAGTGTGAATGTTAAATAAAAGAAAAATAGTAAAGACAAACTGTTTATAAAATAGTCATTACAGAATGTCAAAGAATAAGTACAAGGTTACAATGGAAAGTATATGGCCAACCCAATGGGTGGGCCTCATGGCGTTCTGTTGTCATGTTGTGCATGATTGAATTTTCAAACTATCCGATCGCACACTTAGTATGAGAATCATATGAATGAACACCTCTCACAGTTAATCTAAATATGTTAAGGAAAAAAGAATTCCAAATGTATAATACCAACTTACAGATGAAGTTTCACCATATAGAAGAGGCAAAGAAACAGGGAAGATGTGGAGGAAGAGAAATCAAAGAGGAAGAAGTAGAGGTGGCTTATGCCTTTCACAGTACCATGTAGGAAGATGGAAGAGTCAAAGGGTGTTGACACACCTTGTCATAGGAGTTGAAGGAGAAAAGGAGTCAAAGGAGACTTGCTTCTGCACTGCACCTAGTCGCAGGAGTCAAAGGTAGAGTTGAGAGATAAGACCAACTAGAAACAAACCCTAATTGACAGCATCAAGAGATTGGGTTAGGGATGAGCTAATCAATTTATTGGATCAGAGTATCAAGCCTCTGATAATGTATCTCTGAACCTGTGTCACAAATTTAGACCTTTTCTTCCTGATTTCCCATATGTTCTCTTTGAAAAACACATGTCTAACATCACGATTCAAAACATAGAGGATCAGAATCAATAGCAAACCTATTAGTTAGTTTACTTAGTTTACGAGATACATATCAGTTAGTTTACAAGATAAGGGTTTTTTTTTATTTATAAAGGAAACAACAAAGTAAAACAATATTTCAGACTTGTATGCATATACATACCTTAATATCCAAATGGCATTTGGAAATTGGTTTTGAAATTCCATTGGGACGATTGGTAAACCCATTACTTGTGACAAAATTCTCACTTGCTAATAGCATTAACTCCTTAGAAGCAAGGGCTTTTTTTGAAACCCCTGAAGTTGTAACTACAGGAGGTATACTAACAGAACCAGAAGAAGATATCAACTCTTCTGTCACTTCATCCTCAGCAGTTCCAGGTTCTAAATTTATTTCATCATGGACGGATTGTGCTGATATCAAAGACGAATCTAAGCAAACTTTCTGAAGCCCCTTTCTGAGGTTATTTTTAATCTTTGATTTACCGAGTGATGGATCAACATGTCTCTCCAGATTTGCAATGTTTGATATGTCCTTTATAACATCGCAACTCCGAGGATCAATAAGCTCAATACTCTGTTTAGATTCAGTGTCTGTGGGCTATCAAATGGAGAACAAAAACATTTGAATATATTATAACAATTTATCACATCATAGTTCAATCAGCATGCTTTGAAATGCAACTGCATGAGATGAAATTAGAGGTGCAATGGAGGCCACCTGATTTATGTAAGATTCAAATATACTGAGAATCTGCCTCACAAAGCCTCCTTCCAATAACTTATCAGTGGCAGTTGATCTCTGATGTTGTTAAAAGTACAAGAGTCAATAACCAATCATTTGTCAAAAAAAGAGATACTACCAAGTGATTAAACTAAAGTAATGAAACAAGTGCATGCTCTACTTACCCCTTGGTCATTTGCATCCTGGCAAGCCTTGAAGTATAATGATGGTAGCAACACAAGATGGGAAGCATCCAAGGAAATCTTGCAATGCATAGTCAGATGTTTTATTGCAAGAGAACCTATTTTTGACAGAACATGCAATTTCTGCACAGAAAAAGCTGATCAATATCTAGAAAGAGAAAGTGAAGGGCAATAAAACAAAATCTCTGGTTGTTTGGACAAAAATAAGGTAACCTACATGGTTACATATAGCATCAACAGAATCATCAGCCTTCTGAATAGCAGAGAAAATACCCATCATATATGATGCTATTTGACTCACATCATTCTGTTTATGACCCAAATGTACTAAAGCCTGTAACATGATAATGAGTGGACTGCAAGAAAAGGAAAACAAAAATGGTGACTTCCAGTTATGACTTTTATCAGTCATAAAGAAAAAAAAACATCAGAAGAAAGGCAAGTACGAGGAAGGTTATTACCTAAGGAACTCAGCATAAGCTTCATAGTCTTGGCAATTGTCAGGAGGAAAGTTTTTATCATGGGCGAGAACATGGATTAGGAAAACTACAACATATCCTGGATGTTTTGTGTTTGCAATTGCATCTCTCTTTTGTGCTACATCATCAATTTTTATGCTAAATTGTCTGCTCCGCATTTTCAGGAATTCATTGAGGAACTTCATCGACTAAGAAAATTAAAGGGGAATATTAGAACTACACAACAGAGAAATCAAATAAATTGCATTCAATGACCTTAAAAGAGGAAAACTAACATCATCTCGAAGTTGTCCCACACAATCCATTGAAGCCAATGCAAAAGCACATGCATATCTGTCAGGTATTGCTTGTTCATTTAGCAACTTATGTATTTTATAAATCAATGCCTTACGGAGAGTAAAAGAAGGATCCTGAAATCACAAGGAAGCCACATGCTTATGAGGTCTGTAATTATTAAAAAAGAGATTGAATTGCAGATTCATTTACTACTGTTATGGGAACTCAGTGAATGAAAAATAGACTAGGGTGATTTACAAAAAGAAAAAGTATGGAGTCAATCCTAAGCATGAATGTTGTTGCATACAAATTATTTGTGAATCCTAGAGGGATGTGTTTTCTGAAACACACTGATCCAACAAAAATAATCACTTGTAGTCTTGTACGAAGCCAAAGCAACACAAAACAGTTCCCGCAGAATTTCAGACCTCCCAGGAATTAAGCTATGATATCAACTACACCAAGGACTTGTCTAAACACAACTAATTGCCTATTATATAATTATGGCTGGGGTACCTGGAGCGTGTAAATTTTTTTTTCCTTGCTCTCTTTGTTTGGGTCATTTTGCTATCTTTCTATTTTATACCTTCTCTATTCATACTACTGTTAATTTTTGATGATTTGCATATATGTGAAACTTTACAGTGTCTGTCCAAGCAATTATATAACAGCAGCATGTTATACATTTTATCATGCTGTGTCATTTTATGAGTAGCTATTTACGTGGATTATTATGAAATGCATTTGCACTATTTCACAACATTGGTTGTAAATGCTAATATAATTTCATCTATTATGTATGTGGTAAATGCTAATATAATTTCATCTATTATGTATGTGGTAAATGCTAATACAATTTCATCTATTATGTATGTGGTAATGTAGTCTAATCAAGTTGTTTTGGATGACTATCATAATGCAATTATTTATTGTTTTTACAGTTCACACAATTAGACTTATTATTGCAAGGGGTGATCCTAAGATAGTAGTGAATGATGAGTCCATTGTGGCTAAGGTCTTTAGTGGTCAATGCTCTATTGTAGATGAGGTCCTTACCAGACGATAAGGATAGGGGTGTATCACTAATAGAATTATTTGGATTATGCGCATGTTGAAACATACATATGTACCACCCTCTACATAGATAAGGAGAGTGCAAGGGAAGACACCCAAAAGATGGTTCCAACCACACTCATTCATGAGTTCACTAATGTTGTCAAGCATGAGTTAGTTAATGTGTCAACATATTTAATTTATTTTTTCAAAAAATCCAGTATTTATTATTTTTATTATTATACATTGTTGCATTTTCTTTGGGTGGCTATTTTATGATTATGTTCTGTCAAGAATGACGAAACTCTCTTATGTAGGAAAGAAGCCATTACATAGGAACGTAGTTATGACAAAAAACAAGTGGTTTAGTAATATATGATTTGAAGGTTGTTTTCTAGTGTAGAGGGACTAGAGTAGTAGTTTTCTGGAACACACCCAAACAAAAAAAACCTTTCTGAAATAGCACAACTTTAAGCCATGAAACTACATCCTGCCATAAGTCAAAACATTCATGTGGTGACAAGGCAAATGCCAATTCTTGTACAACTATATGACAAGCATCACAAATAACCTTAAAACTATTAATCACATAAAACTCTGTAGATTGAGAATAACAATATATCATTATTACTGCATATCAACACATTTTACTATGTATCATCATAAAACTCCATCACACATGTCGCAAAATATGAATGTAACATATTACTATATATTGACAAATTAGGAAGAACACCTAAGTTGACACTTCTCCTATAGGACAAACTGTGCATTAACTGCTAATATTTCATACCCTTGCATTCATAATAACTAACTGAAAAAGTTTTGGTGGAATATGAAAGTCCCATCTTGTTGCAAGGCGAAGAGCACATTTTGCAGCTGCCAATCTGAGGTGAATCATGTCATTTTGACTGCACAAGTTAGAAAATAATATATTTAAGAATCTAGTATGAATGTTAAAGATTGCAAAAGATAACAAAGTAGAGTGAAATCTAAAACATAACCTGCAAAATATTGACATCATTATTATGTTTTGCAAACAGTGATTACACGAATCTCTGTTTCGGTAATTCGCCCAACACCAATACAATGTCTCCTACAAATATTGACATCATGGCTTGAAACCTCCTTGGACTTCTACCACAGCCAAACATGAGTCATCCTTGACGTGCTAGAACTTCCCATCAATAGCCCAACTTCTAAACATCCAGTCCTCCATGACCTATTAAGACTTCCACCGCCAACATCAATTGGGCTTAAAATACGAAGTGTCTTGTCAACATTGACCGACTTTGATTTTTCCACTATCAAGTATCTAGTCTAATGTTGCATTAATCTGATCTTAGTCTCCTAATGTTGCATTATATGGTTTTCCACTATCCCATGCACCTCCACTTCCATTGTAATCAATTCAACTCATATAACTAAACTAAACATGGACTATAAAAGAGAACTCCACTGTTGTTTCATTCATTCAAGTATCAGTAAATCATTTTATTCAAGAATACTCTCTTCTCTGTTGGAATATCGCCTACTAAGGCATGCAAACATGTGAGATTGCTTAGGCTCAAGGTCCTCACTTCTTTAATGCCATAATCAAGGCTTAAGACAAGTGATGCTAGCTGCTAAGCTCTACCTAAGAAAAAATCAACAATAATACTAAGTTTAGTTAGATTTCTTTTAATACTCGACATTTTGCCTAATTCTCTCTATCCCTCATATTTTAAATTATAATTGATTTGACATAAAATTATATCATCCTATGTATTTTTACAATGCTTAAATGATCAATATATAAATTTGAAAACCATCAAAAAAAAATCTATGAACTTTCTCATTGTTTGGTATTTTTTTCATATGGACTTAAAATAGAACAAAAAATGGTCAAAACAATAGCACACTGTATGTATGTTGAGTGCCCAATAAGAGCAAAAGATATGTCCACAGTGTAGTCACACAACATTATGGGAAAAATTGCACACTGAAACAGTTACTAGGCAGAATATAATAATTTTCTCTACCAACACATAAAGAGATGATTTAGAAATCATTCAGAGAAGGAAAACAGAGGGCTTAGCCAAAATGAGCTGTATAAGCAATAGTACAACAGGTTCAGCAAGCATAAAATAATGAAACAAGCAGCAAAACTATTCTAAAAAAGGAAATGACACTCTTTACCTTATGCCATTATTGCTCATGATCCCATCTTCAAGAAATACGTCTGATAGAATGCTGAAAAATTCATTCACTTCATGCTGTAGCTTTAATGGTTGATGCGGCAGGAAACTCCTAACCAATGATTTCAATGCATATATCTGAAAAACATCAGATTATCAGAGTATCAGATATGGAAATTCTACAGCAAATAATAATACATACTACTTAGTTCTGCTTCCTATAAAGGAAGGAAAAGTGAAGGAATGAAAAAGTGAGAAAATTAGTACATGTTTTTTAAAAATTACATGCATTCATTTCCTCACTTTTCTATGCCACCACCTTTTCATCCTTTATTTCCTGGAAAAAAAATCCAGGAAAACATTTTTCAAATTTTAGTGGAACAAAAATCATTCACTTTTGGTTAATGAAAAATAGACATTTTTGAGAAAAATCATTCTTAAACAAGTCCAACTTCATAATAAAACAACCACTAAGCAACACTTCTCAACTCAAATTGGACTAACTTATCCCCATAATAATTAATTCATGTTATTTCCCCTTACCATTTAGGTTATTACACAATACATTGTAACACTTTTAAAACTACTGCCATCAATTAAAATAATACTCAAAGTAACAGCAAATCGTCCTAGTGATATCTTAAACACAAAATTAATGCAACCATATAAATTATTTAACCATTATGAAGAGCTTGGTGACATCAAAATACTACAAAAGTTATGTATCTGTTAGAGCCACTAACCTTCAATTTGCACGATGAGCTGCACATAGTGTTATCAATGGAGAATGTTTGCTCTGAATCTGACACATGACCCTACACAATCAAAGTTTTCTCAATTTAAAATCATTAAAGATTTAAACTTGGTGAAGAACAACAATCTGCAACTATTGATCCTAAAAAACTGTAAATGGAGCTTTCGTATGTACAAACTACAAGGTGCTAAACTACCTTTGAACATAAAAGTTCCTGGACAACAAAATGCTTGATTTCCTTCTTGTATAATTCATAGGATGAAGGGGAGAACTGTGAAATGCAGCCCAAGGTTTGAAGAAGTGTTGGGACATGATTTTCATTATGCAAATAATCAACTACTTTCTGCCAAAAAAAACTCAGGCTCAATTAGTTACCATGAATATGCTATTAACACCACAAAGACACGAACATGTTGAATTGATCATCCAAACAAGTATTATGACTATGGCATCAATGTCAATACTTAGAGCTTATGTTGTACCAGTATTCACAACACCACATGAAAAAGGAACAACTTGAAAACACCCACTAAAAATAGAATTGCCAGTATAAATACAACCAATCAAACGGATGAAATGAAAGACAAGTATGGGTAAATACTATTATCAGTAATTGCGCTGGCTCTAAAAAAACACATAAATGTAAATAAATCAATAGGACAAAACCAATATGTATGCACAAAATTATCAATCTCTCCATCACATAATTTTGTTGTAATAGTAAGAAATTCAAGACTGGACATTCACAAATTTTATCTGTGTATTCATTAAAATTATGTATCAATAAACTTCAATTGCTATATATTATTATGCAAACACCTAAACAACATTTTGATATGCATTAATATTTTTATTACTTATACCATGGACGATTAGAAAAAAAGGGAACTTTGATGATTGGACTTAATATCATAAATTGAGATGCAAGAAAAATTGTATATATTTTACTTGGCTTGAGAGTTTATGAGATGATTATTACTTGGAAGGGCACGCCACCACCTTGTAAAATGACCCAACTACCGTCCACTGTAGTGTTCTCATTATTATCTCTCCTATATTTCCCGCCTTAATCATGAACCTCGGGCTCGTTGTAGCAGCTACGAAATCATAGTTGCTATAACTAAACTACCACACAATTGTAGCAACTACAGTTTCATAGCTGCTACAACATGGAAAAAAAAAATTAAGATTAAAATTGTTCGAAGCCTCCGAAAAGTTTAAAGAGCCTCTGAAAAGGCTTTAAACGATATTTTTTTTAGCTGAAATTGAGTTGTTACGAGTTTCAACCTGTAACCAGTTGTAAATTTATGAATAAGCTTCAATTTAATATATTATATTTGTGCATCTCGTGGTTCAACCTGAGTCAAAAATTATAGCCTCTCAAAATTTATGGTTTGATGTTCACATTGTAACAACTAGGAATTTGTACCTGCTAAAACTACATGACAGCTCAATTCGTAGTTGTTACACAGTTGTAATAATTACGGTTTTATAGCTGTTACAATATGAATATTAAACCCTAAACCTTGAGAGGTTATAACTTTTGATTCGGGTTAAACCACTAGACACACAATATATCAAATTGAAGTTCGTTCAGATATCTACAACTAGCTACTGATTTAAACACATAATAACCCGATTTAAGCTAAAAAAACATCATTTAAAACATTTTCAAAGACTCCGAACAATTTTTTTCATGTTGTATCAGCTACAAAATTGTAGGTGCTACAACACGCCTAGATTTAAGATTTGGCAAGAAACATAGAAGAGAGATAATAATGAGAACCATATAGTAAAGAACAATTGTATCATTTTACAAGGACATGGAGCACCCTTTTGATAAAAAATCAAAGTGAGACACCCTTTTGACGATTTGGAAAAAAAGGGCGAGCTTTTTATTTTTGTCCTATTTGGAAACATTTCAACCAGCACTTAATGTCTTTCAATTGGCTTCCAATTGCGAAGGTTATCTCATTTAGCAGAATCCACTTTTATGACTATATATTCTACTATATGTATTATCTAAGATGGTCTAGATTTAGAGCATTAACACTATTATCCATCATTCTAATTGTGCAGAGTGTCAAGCTATCTACGATATTCCATGCAAACTATACAACTGAAAACTTAAATTGACTGGATAAGCAGGAAAATACTTTTTTAGAAGTCAGGCAAAACTAAGAGTACTAATAGCAATAATTTAGGTTGCAAAGATAACATACAAAAGAACAAAAGTAATTTATCATTGTTAATGGTTAACAATTTTCAATCAAAATCAAAAAAAGATGTGAAGAGTTGCAAGTTTTCTTATTGGGGTTTGCATTACCTTGCATAATGTGGCAAAGGTGCAATCACTAGTAGTACAATTAAGTGAAGACATTGCCGACACAGCAAGTTTAGACTCATTACGCGTTCCTTCAAGACATTTATGTTCCAAAAATGGGTATATATCTCTGGAAGAAAAAAAAAGCATGACTTTCATATTAGTATAAAAATGCAATCATAGTTTTCTTGGTTAACAAAATGTAGAGAAATGCTTAAGGAGTGGTTCATAATGATGTTGAGTGCAGAGGCATGAAGGATATAATGATAATGAAAAAATTGAGACAAAATTAGCAGAAATGGTCAATGTGTATAGCAACCGATGAAATTACATAGCTTTCTTTTAAAGATTTTGTTGTATACTAAACTGCCAACACCAAATGTAAGCCAAGGTTAAAAAAGATGAATGTTGTGCAAGAGCCTTTTATAAGCAAAAGCATTAAAAATTTTGAAGATATAAAAAGGTATTTTCTTGCACCAAATTGGCCGACTACATTGCTGCATATGTAATATTCCAAACTACATACAGTCAACAGGAAAAATAAAATAAAATTTAAATTGATGCAAATATTAAAAAATAATGAACTTGTATCTATGGAACAAAGTATATTAATTAATGAAAACTCACTAACAAGTAAACAAGAAATATGTAAAATTAAATAAATAAATTTCATGTTTTCACATAACAAGAAAAAAACAAATGACATAACAATGTAATTGACAAACAAAGTATATCTAATCAACTAATCAAAAAGTTACAAATAATAGCATAACATTCTAAATCCACTACCAAACGCATGCACAAAGTTGAAACTTTTTTTTGAATACTATTTCTTGATCATATTTATCATTTAATGCTATGCTTGGATGGCTTCTAAAATTACACATCTGAAAGGACCACATGTTGGGTATTTGATGAGGTCCCCTAACAAAACCACACTAGGCAACTATTAAGAAGTTAATAGATATCAATATCTAAAATTGGAACAAAATGCTTATATGAATATCAAAATTTAAACATTAGAAGCATAAAGCATAGAATAGAACTAATGTAAATACAATTAGGGAAAGATGACACACTTTTCTAAAAAAAAAATTCAATATTGAAAAAAATGGTAATTAAAAAATCAAAATATTAAATTCACTTAAGAGAGTTAAAGTTAAACAACTACTTAAACTTAGTCAAGCTCTCCTAATTTCTTCAAGTTATAAATCATTTCAACATATCTTCTTTAAACTAGTTCCACCAACAACTCTTACGTTTCACTTCTACTTCGAATTCAAGTAGAATTGGTTTTACCACATTTGTAATATGATTTGGCGTATGGTTCCTATGCATCTGTATTATTGAACTCCATATTCCAAACTCTTACAGAAAGAATTTATGTCACTAATAATTTGTGGAACATAAAAAGATGCCTCAAGAACATTAACAACATTTCTGAGAAACTAATATGTAAAACAATGAATAACGATAATTCATTATAATAATTATTTATAGCATATTGCACTAATTATCTAAAATGCCAAGAAGTACATTACAATGTATCAAAGTTTGAAGTACCATTTCGATCTAAGGTATTGACCCTCGAACTAAATGAGGGTCTCATTGTTGTATCAATGTACTAAGGCAAGTGCTATTAGCGTTGAGAAGAAGAAATCAACAAGAAGAGAAGGAATGGAACATTGTCGCTCTTAAAAATATTTATTAGCGGAACAACAAGAAGAACAACATGAGAATGCAACAAATGACCAAGAGGAACTGAAAGAACTCCTAATAACACTTCTCACACTTTTCACAATGATCTACCATTACAAGAGATTTGATAGAGGAATCCCTAACACCATCTTTTCAAGATGGAGAAGAACTTGAGAAGCAATAGTATATGATTTCCATCTTCTCACTGTGTGCATCTCAGATCTTTGCTGGAAAGGTCGGTGCCACAGCACAAGGCAACATCTTAGTTCATGAAATGTACCCATCAATGTTAACAGCAGTAGAAGTATTAGAAATTGTGCTTTTAATGTGGTTGAGTGGCCAGGAAACTTCATATAATAGGATCAAAAGACCTCTACAATTTTTTTATTACAAAAATAACAAACCAAGGATGTGAGCATTAAAAACATAAACAGATCTCTACTTATAGAGGCCCATAAAGACAAAACTGTAAAGTAGATAAAATGATTTATCTAGAAACAATATGTCAAAATGGACTCTCAATCCCAGTTACATTTGTTATTTTATTACTTGGGAAGAGGAACTTTTTTTTCTGTTACTGCAATGAGAACTAGGCAGTAAAAAAGGAGGAAAAACTTTCTCATTACATGCCTGCAGACAGTGCTTCATGTTTGTTACCTGAGTTCTACAGAAATATGTTGACCTGCTGTTGATAAAATCT
Organism: Zingiber zerumbet; assembly: GCA_037833815.1. Classification (NCBI taxonomy): domain Eukaryota; kingdom Viridiplantae; phylum Streptophyta; class Magnoliopsida; order Zingiberales; family Zingiberaceae; genus Zingiber; species Zingiber zerumbet. The sequence continues at coordinate 8,495,769 of JBBMJZ010413098.1, read as the reverse complement.
GAAGAGCCTTTTCATCATACATTGCAGTCCCCATGGAGAATAACTTCAGCAGGACTTCTTCTGCTCCTCTTATCAATATGGGAAATATGGATAGAATGACCTACATGATTGAATAAGAATTTGTGAAGCAGAATTACATGTGCACATACCAAGAAATAGGATGCCATAAAGAATGCTTCTGCATCATATGGTCTCTCATATGTAGTATTAGAACTAGGCAAGGTATTGGGGCATAATGTAGTCATGCATTTTGCAATCACCACACACACACACACCCAGGAATACCTAAATTTCCATCACACACACACCCACCCACAGTCATGCATTCCCCAATCGTCATGTGTTAGGTTGTCGGTCAACATTAAAACTAAATGCAAATATTCAATGAATGGATTCGTTAAACTATTGTGCTAATGCTAGATTGTTCCCCGGAAGGAACGCGTTGCAGGGTCCGACTGTAACGTCTCAACAAGGACTGCTACATCTCCAGAATTTGGGTGTAGTGTTAAATATGTAAGAGTTCACGTTACATGATCCGACTGTAACGTCTCAGCAAGAACCACAACATCTCCATGAGAACTTGGGTGTAGTGTTAAATAGGCAAGAGTTTTCACGCCATAGGTTGGATAAGAACAAATATGATAGAAAAACTAATAATCTAAGATTTGGAACATGGAACGTAAAAACTCTCACTAGTAAATCAATGGAGATAGTAGATACAATGATTAGGAGAAAAATTAGTATTTTATGTGTATAAGAGACAAAATGGGTAGGTGAGAAGGCAAAGATGATAGAGAACTCGGGTTTTAAGTTATAGTAGAAAGAGTAAAGCAAGAAATGGAATGGATATTATTGTAGATAGTTTGTTAAAAGATGAAGTTGTAGGAGTAGTTAGAAAAGGGAATAGAATTATAGTCCTTGAGATAATAGTGGTGAAAGAAACTATGAACATAATTAACGTATATACACCACAAGTAGGATTAGATGAAGCTACCAAATCAAAGCTTTGGAACGACTTAGATGAAATATTACAAAATATTCCACCAAATGAAATGATTTTAATAGGAGGTGATCTAAATGGACATGTCGGAGTGAAAAATGAG
>JBBMJZ010413098.1:8468148-8481249 GCA_037833815.1 Zingiber zerumbet | reverse complement strand
ATATCAAATACATATGAAAGCCTAACTTAAACTCTTTGACACACACATCAAAACCTAGGTCGATTGCACCAACACTATCTTCGTCCCTGGGCTCTGGTACACGCCCATCGAGTTCAGATTCGATGGAGGCGATGATGAGAGTTTGAGACCTGCCTTTAAAATTTCTTCTGATTATCAAATGGTCTTCCTTCAGCTTTTGACCGCCCGAACGAGCCACCTTCGGATTTTGTATGCTTCTTTAGAGACCAATTTACCGTCGGTTTAAGGTTCCCGATCGACCCTTTTTTCTATGCAGTTTGTAAATATTTTCGTATTTCTCTCCATCAACTAGTGTCGAACTCCTTTCGACTGCTGTGTGAGCTTGTTGTTTTGTTCCACCTGTACGACATTCCTCTTACTCCTCGGCTCTTCCACTATTTTTATTATCCCAAATTGTCCGAGCCGGAGACTTTTCTCTTCCAAGCCCGAGTGGGCCTGGTCTTTTTTTGACAAGATGTCATCTTCCAACAAGCATTGGAAGAAGGACTACTACTTCTTTGTTCGCTTTACCGAGTGGTCGGTCTTTTTGACCAGGTGGCAATTAGAGGTGTCGAACCCTCTCAAGCTCAAGAAATACAATAGCTGCTTGGACTACCTCCATGCAACTTCTATCTTGGCTGGTCAGAAATATCATATCCATTAGTTGCTGCTGGAGGGTGTCCTCTACGTGTTCGGCCTTAGTTTGATCCGCACAAGACTTATGTCCAGCCTAGGTATGCTCTTTCTTTTCCCCAACCTTTGAATCTAACTAATTTTTCTTTCTTTTGTATAGCTCAAATCATGTTGCGAGCTCGTCTAGCCGGCAAGGGTAAGCTTGTGGAAGTAGACATCAACGCCGCGGCAGTGGCCGAACTGGAGAGTCGCGGTCTGCAGCTGGTTGGTTCCAACGAGGATTCGCTCGGCGAGGAGGAGGGAACTCAAGTGCTAGGGAGTGGTGCTGGAGGAAGTCGGCTAGCCACGAGTGATGCAGCAACTATAATGGTGGATCTTTTGCCTGAACGATCATCTATGGTCCCAATAGCGATCGCTTCGGAGTCGGCGACTTTCGATGAGCCCATGCGACACCGTAAGAGGCACCGAAAGAAAGGGGGTTCCTCTTGATCCGTGACTTCCACTTTGTAGACACGCCTTATTTAAGTCATGGAAGTCTATGCAGACCTGTCATTTGTTGTCCGTCTTGGAGACCAACACCACATTAGCGAGTCAGCTTGGAAATTGGACTTCCCATATATGACCGGCCTCCAGCAGTTTCTCTATCTCCGTTTGGATGATCAGGTTTGGCTCTGTACTGAAGTCCCTTTTCTTTTTCTTCATCGGTCGGGCATCGGGCCGGACATGAAACTCGTGCTGCGTTACGCTCGGCGAGATTCCATGGAGCTCATGGGTTGACCAGGTGAAAACACGTCATGATTTCGCCTAAGGCAAGCAGAGAGCTCTATCTTTTTCTCGTTCTCTAGATCGACGGCAATGAAGGTGGTCGCCTTCGACCCGGGTGGATTTGGACCTCCTCTTTTTCTTCATAAACTAGCGCAGGGGGCTTCTCAATGATGGCGTTAACCTCCAGGCATGAGTTTTTTCAAGCAATCCTTGCTTCTGATATGACCATCTCGACGTAGCATTGTCGAGCAGCCAATTGGTCACCTTTGACTTCTCCCACCTTGTCGTCCACCGGGAACTTAATCTTCTGGTAGTAGGTCGTCTCAGAACTCGTTGAGGATCGGTCAACCTAATATAATGTTGTAAGCCGACAGTGCGTCTACCACAATAAAGTTTGTGGTCCTCGTCCTCTTCAGGGGCTCGTCACCGAGTGAGATGGCTAGCTTGGTCTGTCTGATCAGTAACACTTCGTTGCCCATGAAGTTGTAGAGTGGGGTCATCATTGGCAGTAGCTTGTCCTGATCGATTTGTAGCTGATCGAACACCTTTTTGAATATGATGTTCACCGAGCTTCCTGTATCAACAAAAGTTCGATGTATGGTATAATTGGCGATTACCGCTCGAATGATCAGTGCATTATCGTGAGGGACCTCCACTCCCTCTAAATCTCTAGGACCGAAGCTGATTTCGGGTCCTTTAGCTCTCTCCCTGATGCAGCCAACAACGTGGATCTTGAATCGCCGTGCATGTGACTTCCTTGCCCGGTTGAAATCTCCGCCGGTCGGACCACCGACTATCATTCCTATTTCTCCCCGAGAGATGTTACTCTGGTTCTCTTCCTCCCGCGTCGAAGGTTTGTTCCGTTGGGCAAAGACTCAGGCAGGACTTGTATTGCTCCCACGCTGAGGTTGATGGTGGCGTGGTTCGACTGTTGTCTCGTCTTCTTTCCATCGATTAATTAATCGGCGCCTTTGTTGCTAATCAGGGGATGGGGATTGACGACGATATCTTCGTTGGGCCTGCCTACTAGCTACCAATTCATAGCAGTCGCGGGTGTTGTGAGTCACTGACTGGTGGAAGGAGCAAAATATAGGCGTCCACATCTTGCCATTTGCAGCCTTTGGATGAGCGGTCTCCACATGCTGTATGACATGTGTCCTGGGCTTGTTTGGCGGGGCTCCTGATCGAGGCCCCTTGGGGGGTTGATGGCTGCTCGGCTGTCACTGTTCAGACACTCCCGCGGGCTCGGCGGGCGTCTCCTTCTTTCTTGCCGCCTAGGCTTCTTCTACGTTGATATATTCATTGACCTTCTTTTGTAAGTGGCTAAAGTCCTTTGGTGGTCTCCGAATGAGCGAATGAAAGAACTCTCCTTCGGTGAGCCCTTTGGTGAAGGCGTTTACCAACATGTCCGAGGAGACTGTCGGGATGTCCATCGCCATCTGATTGAAGCGCTGGATATAGACCCTTAATGACTCTCAGGGCCCCTACTTTAACAAGAATAGATTCACACTCATCTCCTGGCGGCGGCGACTGTTAGAGAAGTGATGTAGGAAGGTCGCTCAGAAGTCCTTGAAGTCGTGGATCAATCACTCAGCAACCGTTTGAACCAATGTTGCGCCGATCCAAATAGCGTGGTGAGGAAGACTCGGCATTTCACCTCATTCGCGTACTGGTAAAGTGTGGTCGCGTTATCAAACTTAGCCAAGTGGTCGTCGGGGTCGGTTGCTCCATTATATTCTCCGATCGTTAGTGGAGTGTAATGCTTCGGTAGAGGATCATTTAGAATCTCCTTCGAAAATTGTTGATTGACCCATTCAGGTGAATCATCCTCTCTGGGTGCTTTCTTTTTCCTTGCGTCTCGAGCGAGTGCCTCATTTGAGGATGATCCCCGATCTCTTTCAGCTCGGCCCCTCTCTTCCGCTAGAGTCCATAATAGCGCTTGGTGGAATGGGACCGGGGGCTTCCCCATAGGTGCCAATCGATCTCTTGTTTGGTTCCCAAATGTCTCGGTCCCCTCACTTAGCCTCGGCCTTCCGTTCTACCATGGAGGTTGTAGGCTCCTACGCTTGACTTTCGGACATTGCCTGTTGGCGCTCTTGTTGTTGCTGTTGTTCCACTCTCTTCGTCACTTGAGCTTGTATCAGTGTGTCGAGTTCCTCTTGCGTCAGCTTCACCATTGTGGATTGTCCAGCGTCTTCATTTTCTCGTTCGGATGCAGGTTACGCTCCCACAAATTGTGCTAAAATGTTCTTGTCCGAAAGCATGAAGTTGGAAAGTCGGGGAGGTGGCAGTTCTGCTGACTGGACGAAGACCTCGCTCCTCTCTGCAAAACAAAACCAAACCAGGGAAGGGGTCCCTAGCGTTGACCTTCCGACGCTCAAGTTAGAAACAGAAGAAGAGAAAGTGAAAACACTAGGACCGAGATAAATCTTGCCTTTTTTTCATACCCATCATACTCTTTTATACTTGTTTTGATGACCCTTCATATGCCCCTATTTAGATATTAATTGTAGACAGAAGACATCTTTGTCTTGACCTCTTCGCATTCAATGATAGATGAACTGTTTTCTTTTATTTTCTTTTCCCTTATTAAATATCTGGCTTTTCCTCTTTTATTATATTGGTCCATTACCTTGTCAATGACATACCCCGAGGCGGACGGGTGGCCCGCTCGACCTGCTCTCTTGTCGATTGGGCTGACTAGACGCTGTTTCATCCAGAGTCCAGACAGCCGATCGGACAACAGTTCCTCCGATTGGCCTATGTACCTCTATCTCGCTCAGGTGACGCGGTTGAACTTCTGAGCACTGACGTTGTCCGTTTTGACTTTGACCTCTACCATGGTCGTTGACCCGTGTCAGGTCGGCTCCTCCTTACCACCGCATCAAATATTATTTCAACGAATTTAAATTGAGAGTTCGATAACATCTAAATAAATCAACTCAAACCTATAAGTCAAACTTGAATAATTAATTCAATGATTTAATTTTATTTTAGGCCCGACTTTATTTGACTCAATTATTTTATTGAACGAATTTGAGCACCATAAATTTTGGCCCGACTTACTCGTTTACCACCCGAATCATATTATGGCCTTTTCGAATCAAATATATAAGTTTCTATTAGAAAAGTATAATGCTTTATCTTTCTAACGTAATTATGAAGTTTATGTCCACTTAATTAGTTTATGTCCACTTGATTAGTTAGTTGACAGAATCAAAGAATAGTATTTGTAAGACCGAATATAATGAATTTGGGTTCATAAACGACATTTCAATTCATTTTTTTTAATAAAATTTATTTTATAAAAAAGACATTTTCTCGATTAATCGATTGAATAAACTGGTACAGTGATGTGCAGAAGATTGTTTAAGTTGGTCATCGTGGACCCCACAGTCCTAACTGCTGGTCAAGTCAACGAAAGGAGGTTGCTCGGCCGCGTGCCGTGTCGGATTCGTTACCTTCGTTGCCACGTCGGTCAATTCCGAAGGATGGCATAGTCGTGATTCGGTCGTCTTCTGTGGGGGCGTTTGGGGAATTCCATGGCCACGTTTTCAACCCCGCGACGTTCTTTCCTCTTGTTCCGACGGCCCCACCACCACTTCAATTTAACGCCGCCGCTCCCTCGGCCGTCTCCCTCCAACCAACTCCTCTTCTTCCTCTTCCTCGTTCTCCTCTTCGTCTCCTCGTCGGCGCTGGAGCCATCGTCCGACCCCCTTCGCTCCTGTTCCTGTCGAGTAGCTGAAGCGGTGCCCATGCTCGGATCCTCTGTCAGCGCCTTCTTCCCCTCGTACTGGGAGATTCAAGTTTCATTCGCGACGGCGCTGGTGGTCATCGCTCTCTTCACCCTTTTGGAGAGGCTTTTAATGGCCTGCGATGGAGGCGAGGATGACCGGCCGTCCTCCGGCGAAGAACCCTCCCTGGCTGTCGGGGAACCGTCCCTGCGTCCGGCGGACGTCAAAGAGAAGGTTAGATGAAACAAACTGATTTTTTAGGGTTTTTTCCCCTTGATGTTAATTGTGAGTTTGGAATTTGGACTTTGTTCACACGGCTGTTGGGCTTATTAGTTTGTTTTTTTAGCACGATCGCTTAGAATAGCCTTTTACAATTTTTAAATAATATGCCCCTTCAAATCTATAAATGTCTCATAAATGCCACTGATTTAAACTTAACTCGTATTAATGATGTTTGGTTATAATTCGGTTTCTTTTATCACATTCTCTATTCACTTCGCATTTCATTTTCGTAGTCTTTTTTTTTCTTGTTCATCTGGCATTCAAAAAAAAAATACATAAAAAATATTTCAGAAGATTTAATATAATACTGATTGCGATCAAATTCAAAGGTACTTAGTATGCTGATGAATTCTAAAGGGCAATATTGGCAATTACAATTATTAAGAGCGATTTACGAATGACATATATGCAAGATTTAGGATGCTAGTTTGTAAATTAAATTTTGAAGTGGTTGTGATGAAAATTAACTTAACACTTCTTACAAGTATTTGCATTTTGTAAATATTAACTGATGCAAATCATAATCATAACAACAAGCCATGAGTCTTAACTATTCAGAGTTGGCCAACCTGTTATTGAACACTAATGCTATATCACTATTAATATCCATATCAACTATTTGATTTGATTGTGATGAAAATTATTATATTAAATAAAATAGAATTAGTGCATCTTTGGAGACCCCTTGAAGGCTCTCGGGCTAGATTTAAGGATTTGGTCGATGCAAGAGAAAGAAGTTGAATCACCTATGAGTTATCTAGGTTGTGTCTAAATTAGATAACACTTCTGCATAATCTTGGCTAGATATGAAATTGTTCAATTTTAAATACAAACAATAGTCTCAAGGGAATGCCAGGCCAAAATTTCTTGGTTTCGAAGTTAGACAATTATCCTATGAAATTCATACATGAATTGATCCATATAGCAAAGTCAAATTGTTGGGGGATTATGGTATCTTCTTAGTGTTGTTGTTTCTGTTGTGTATTCATAGGACATGATATGGTTCTTAGATCCTAATAATCTTCATAATACCTTCAAATATTTTCTGCTTCTCTTTTTGCTTAGTTGAATTACTTTTAGGTTAAACTTTTTTCATTTTGTTTACAAGGTTGGTGTTTTAAGTATTTTTGTTTTTTTGAGTTTATCATTATGACACGTTCAGGGCTAACTTGTCATTCCTTTGTCTCTTCATATGTCTGCAAAAGAGAAAATTTCTTGGGTTTAATCAGTTGCTTTGGTGCAGTATCTTTGGTTTACTTGACATGCACTTGCCCACTTATTTTGTAGATGAGCATGATCAAACTCGATACTCAAGTTACTTCCACATATGTTGTTAAGGTATTTTGTTAAGGATGAAATCATTCTTTTCCAGTTTTCTATAAATTGTTTTCTTCCATTTGACCTATTATGGATATTTTGATTCCGCTCTATGCAGTATTATTTCCTTTTGTTTTTATATGGATGCTTATATAATTCAGATAGAACTATTGGCTGCAAAGAATCTTATTGGTGCAAACTTGAATGGAACTTCCGATCCTTATGCAATAATTACATGTGGAGAGCAAAAGCTATTTAGGTGTGTGTACTCTTTATAATTTTGAAACTTGACATTTCACTTTTAAATTATCTCGAGATTTGTTTGGGTATGTAGAGTTGCAGTTCCAAGATGTAATGAACATAATATATACATGAAAAATCATGAGCTATACTGAAGGAAAAATTCTTAAAATCATGTATTTATCAAATAGGAATCAGAAAGTTCTGAAGAAACATAATTATTTTCTCTGATTGATATCATCTGTATTTAGATTATGATCCCATATACTGGATGACTTGCATCCTTCAGCTGCATAGCTTGTGGTTACATTGCTTTCTCAATGAGTAAAAAAAAGGGCAGCCCGGTGCACAAAGCTCCCGCCATGCGGGGTGCCGGGGAAGGATCCATTGTATGCAATCTTACCTTGCTTTTTGCAAGAGGCTGTTTCTAAGATTTGAACCCTTGACCTTTTTTTGTTTCTCTCTCTCAATGAGTATGGATCTTAAATTCTTACCCTCTCATCGAAATTTGATACCCTAAAAGAAACAAGAAAGCTATCATGTAATTCATGTTTATACCAAATTGTGTAGATGCTCAGTCCAGTTACACAGAACCAGTCAAAATTCTTGATTTCTTTGATTTTGCCTGATTAGTGATGGTGTTTAGCCATCTTTACAAGTCATTTCTGATTTTGAAGGATTTCTAGAAATCCTTGTCTTTAGTTGTTAAGCCTAGAGTTAAATTGGTTTAGCTCTAGCCCTATCCTTGTATATGTCGTCTGTAAGATCTCCATAAAGAAAAACATTCTTCAGATTTAGTTTCGAAAGTGACCACTATAATACAGCTGCCAGATGAGAAAAAATCACACTAAAGCAACCTTAGCTATAGGAGAATTAGTGTCAAAGTAATTTACTATATAAATTTGAATGTATCCTTTAGTCACCAATAGGACCCTCAGTTAAGCTAAACTGCAATGACTTCACATGAGGCTTTCATAGTCTTAACCACTTACATTTGTTAGAACGAAGAGAAACAAGCTCCCAAGTATTATTAAAATGCAAGCATGCCATATTATCATCCATGGCTTGTTGCCATTCAAGATATCCATAGTGCTTTTTTATATTTATGTTTTATTCCTAGTTTAGGGCTGTGGGCCTTTGATACTACATACTTATAGTTACAAGCAGACTAAAGTTGAATGTTAACAAAAGTTGTTTGCTTTTTGATTGTTTTCTTTTAACCAGTGTTAGAAAATAATTTGTTCTACTGCTCTTGTATTATGATTGTCGTTTTCCTGAGTACATTCTCAATGTATCATTTCATGTAGTTCCATGGTTCCTGGTACAAGAAATCCAATATGGGGAGAAGAATTTAACTTTTTTGCCGATAGGCTTCCTGTTCAGGTTATTGTTCTTTTTAATTTATTTTTTAAGTTTTATACTTTGTGTTAGTGCAAAAATTGAAAATCATTATGAACACTAATAGGTACCTTTAAAAGCCTTTCTTATTTTTTAAAACTATAGCTTCTTGTTGTCGTTATCAAGATTGTATGTTTTTTTTGGCTAAAGTTCCAATTTCTAGCTGAAATGGTATAGTTTCGGATTTGTATTGTTCTGTGTCGGTTTTGTATTGTGCTGTTACAATTTCTTTCCACTTAGCTTGGTTACTTGTGAATATAAGCCTATAAACCATTACAATTAGAATGTTAGAATTAACATTTTTAAACAATAACTAATAAAAATATAATAAGCATCTTAGAAAGTAGGTTAACTCTGTAATTTTCCAAATCTAAATTAAATATAGATATATCTTTTTTCTAATCTAGTGCTGCTCTTTGTTTCTTTGTTGCTGTTGCTGGTGCTTCCACTCTTTCCCTTCTCTCTCTTTTTAGTGTTTCATTTCCTTCCCATCACCAATAGATGAAGTTGACCAATGACTCAAGGGTAGAGAATCTTCTTGTCTAGTTGGTTTTGGATGGCATCAACCAAGACAAGCCTTGTCTTGGTTGGTACCTCCAGAATTGTGTTGACTACAATGTGATATTTACGTGTGCCAACATAGTAGCAATAGTGTTTGGAAATTGGAACAATATGTTTTGACTCTTGAATCTATGAATGTTGTACCTTTTTGCTCAATTTATCTCACATTCCCTTATGTATTGCATATAACCATTGTGGTTTCCCACATAGAGGATAGGCAGTGTTCTAAATGAATGTCGAGGCAGCCACCTAGGCGTTGCCTAGGTGGGAGCCGGACATCAACCACACTGCCTTTGCTTGAGGCAGTGTTTTACGTGTAACTCACCTCCTTCTGTCACCACGACGCCTAAAACGGCTACCGCCACCGTTTCACCACTGCAACATGTACGAACCCGTCACCGGGGCCCGACGATGAGTCCAGACGCATCGCATGAGCCCGGAAGCGTTGCCCAAACCAAGCGATGAGTCCGGATGCATCGCCCTAGCCCAACTACACGTTTGGACGCATCACCCTCACCCAGGAACGCCTTCGGGTGTGTCGCATAGACCCGGTCCCGACGACGTGTCATACTGGTCGCCCAGCCGAAATAGGTTACATGGGTAGGTTGTAAGTTAGGGTTTAATTAAACAACTTTAGGTTAATAATTTTAATCAACTCATAGTTATAATTGAAATAATTTAAATAGACTTTATTAAAACCTAACAAAATTATCTCATTATATATATGTATATATATATATATATAAATATTTAGATTAAATTTTTAATTTTTAATTAATATATTTTATTAAAAAAAATATTATAAACAATAATGATTATTTATAATATTATGTATAAAAAATAGTAAAAAAAATTCAATCGCCTAGGCACCTCCTAGCAGTAGGCGGTCACTGACCTCCCCGCCATCGCCTACTGCCTTTTACAACACTGAGGTTAGGATATTTAAAACCTTTTTGTGTCGATCAATATGTGATATGAGAGATGACCAATATGTGAACCATTTGTTTGCTCAACTCACTAGGAATGCTGCTACTCTCAATGTCTGGTTCAGGGATCATATTCTCCTTTCAGTCCTCTTCAGCCACTACCCTTCTGGTGATCTTCATGCCTTCATTTCCAAGAGAAACATTAACCTTCCCTGATGCTGGTCAGTGGATCTGCAACCAACTTCAGAGCAACATTCACTATTTGCAACATTACAACCTGTAGCTCAGGCATCATCATCCTTTACTTTTGGCCTCTACAAGAGCTAGTCCCACCAACATTGATTGTGTCCCAACTCCCAACTCCCAACTTCATAGTCATCATCATCTTCTTCCTGCCATCTCTATCCTCATTGGGCTTTCTTCCAATTCATTTTCTATATTCCAATGCCCTTGTAGCTGCTCCAATATTGACATTGAATTTGCTACTTCCCTCCTGTGTGCCTAAGTTGTGCAACAATGAATCCAGTCCATGGGAGAATTGAATCATTTGCTACTATGCAATGCAATAGTTCACCTTTTGAGAGGTCAAAAGGGTGGGCTTGGCTTGACGCCTTGAACCTTGATGTCCAAAACATAACTTGCTTAGGAAAATTGTGATGATAATTACTTAGAGATACTACAGACATTAGTGCATCTTAGACCTATCTTCCTATTTTTCTTACCTCACACAGCTTGGTTTGATTTGGAATGTGCTGTCAGAATATTCCATTGTTCAGGGTATTTGGTTGGCAAGAAATCTTTTTTTCTGGCCTGTCTCAATTACTATATTGGCATTGATGGTTCTCACCTTTTTAGGGCCAGTCTCATCTGCCACTTGGCAATGATGGAGTGCTCAACTGTTTTTGGAAGTAGTCTTTGTTGGTCATTTCTCTGGGTCACCACCTTTCTTGGCTTCTTCAATTGTTTGCCTCTCCATTTGGCACGAGCAGTCCGTATTCAACTTTCTGCCAATAGCTTGAGGCAAGCATCTTAGACTTACCACGACATCTTACTTGATACTCTTAATATCCATAGAGTATCTTAGGAATACTCTTGTCAGAACCAGTGAATACATTATTAAATGGAGACAAACTATGTGGATTCCTACTCTGTTAATTCGGCTTCTGATCTTATTATTGACATAGGGGTCATTGTAGATTGGTCAGTCAAAATGGAATACGAAATCCCTTCCAGAATGAATTTTTTTTGTTTTCTCTCTGCAATTTTCAAAAGAATCTAAAAGAAAGTTTACAGTATATTGACTGGCACTGTAGTTTTTTGCTGTGGAAGAATTCACTACTAGCTCCGACCGAAGTGAACTAACATTGATATTGCATGTGTAATTGTCTAATGCATATTGATTTGTATTTCTCATGGACAGTCTTTGATATAGATCTCTTTAAGCATTAAGCTGTAGTTGTATGTGTAAGATCTATCCAGAAATGAGAACACACTCTAATACTCATATGACCACTTGGAGTTCTTAACTAAGTTTTTCCCCTTTTGTGCACAATGGCTGTTGGGTTATTTTTATGTGCTCAGAATTCAGTGGATCACTTTCTAATTTTGGTTCATCTGTACCATATTTCAAAGTTTATAATTAGTTGTATATTCAGGAATAAATAGATTAGTTTTTTTTCCCTTTTATGTGCAATGGCTGTTGGGTTATTTTTGTGTGCTGAGAATTCAGTGGATCACTTTCTAATTTTGGTTGATCTGTAGCAAATTTCAAACTTTATAATTAGTTGTATATTCAGCAATCCACTATATCTGTTTAATCAATGTTATTATTAGTCATTTTCTTAATTTCTAATTATGGTTGATCTGTATGGGATGTAAGTATACAGCCCTGTTTTTCACTTGTATTAGATAATCATTACACTTTTCTTCACTCTGCTTCTGCCACTGTTGTAGTTCTTTAGGATTGTAATATTATGCTTTGCCCTCGTGAACATAAAAAAGGTGAAGTCCAGTTGGTTTCTTTTTGCAAAATCATATGATAGGCATTGTCATTTTGTACTCAGTGAAACTGTTTTGATGTCTATGCATATAATGATCCCTACAGATTAATGTAACAATATATGACTGGGATATAATTTGGAAAAGCACAGTTCTTGGTTCTGTCACTATTCCGGTTGAAAGTGAAGGTCATACTGGTGCAATTTGGTATACCCTGGATAGCACATCAGGACAGGTAATGTTCTATCTTTCGTCTTTGTAAATGCTCCATATTGTTTATTATCAGTGTATCAACAGGCAACAGCTTCAAATAATTTTCTCCCCAGGTTTGTCTCCATATCAAAACCCAAAAGCTGTCACCACATTCTTCCAGGTTATTAATTCCTTTATGCTATCTTTCCCTATCTTTGGTTTTATTTTCCTCTGTTCATAGTTCTGGAAAATGCAAGAATCTTTACTTATGCCACTTTTGGAATTCTGTAGCTTGAGCATAGTGTCAATATGACATTTTGTTTTACCCATCAGTGAAGGCTTGACTCTAGCACTTGAACTTATCCCTTGAAAACACACGTAACGTCATATGTAGGTTGGGTAGAACTATTAGTGATAATAAGATTGGTTTTGCTAGAAATAATAAGATTGTAAAAAAAAAATCACTGTAAAATATAGTTACATATTTAATAAATGAAAAATGTGTTGCATATTTAATAAATGCAAAATGCAGTCACATATTTAATGAATGAAATTACTTTTATTTATGATGTTGTTATCTTATGTGTAATTGGTAGATTATAATAAAAGGTACCAATAACATTGTTGCTTCAGTGATAGACTAAGATAAATGTGAGACAATTCTAAAGCATGTGACAATGCTATTGGAAGGTGCTTCGTAATAGTGATTCTTAGACCGACATCAGCAGTATGATTAGTACATTCTATGTTTAACAGTAGGTGATCTAACATATATATATGCAATGATGTCTAGATAAGTACGTAGGTTGAATTGTTGGAAATGAGCCATTGGATGTCAGGTGCGATGAGGATTTGGTAGGGGTGTAATCGAGTTGAGTAGAGCCGAACTCTTGAATGTTTGAGTTTGGCTCGTTTATAATCGAGCCGAGCTCAAGCTTTATTTAACGAATATATTCATGACTCACGAGCTTATTCGAGCTTTTATCGAGCCTAAATGAGCTTAATAAATATAGATTATAAATTTAAATATTCATTAA
>JBBMJZ010413098.1:8452904-8468048 GCA_037833815.1 Zingiber zerumbet | reverse complement strand
GAAGCTTGAGCTTGGTTTGTTTATCTTAACGAGCCTCATTAAACGAGCTTTTATCGAATCGAGCTTCGAATAGCTCATGAGCGGCTTGATTCATTTACACCCCTAGGATTTGGTATGCTACCTAGTGTTTACGAGGGTCTCAGGCATACGAGTGCAATTAGTTTTTAGTCATGAGATTACTACTATCCAAGGGTCGTAGCCGAGATTTAAAATTACCTGGGGCTGATAGTCGGCATTGGTGTTCCGGAGATGGTGGTTGCGACCGAGTTGTGATGACTGTGCGAAGTCGATGTTGCTTGTGGCAGGGAGAGCAGCGATGACAAAACTATCAACGGGGATAGCAATGAATGTGATGTCGTGGTGGTCAGGAGGAAAGTAGCGACGATAGGGGTGGGGGTAGCGGCTGCGGCTATGGTAATGTTCCACAGATATAGTGCGCTAATAGGGAGAAGGTTTGCCACGCTTGTGCTAGTCAAATCGTGGTTGGACGCCTGTGAGGAGGGACAAGGAAGGCGGCAGCGACGACTGCTTGTATGGTATAAGGGGAAATTTAGGTTTAATTAAAATTTTTGGCAAACATCCATGCAATAAGGAGAAATAAGGATTGAAATAAAATTACGATGGGGAGTATGGGCTGAAATACAATTTTAATTGTGATGTTTTAGAAATGGGTGGGGCTGGAGCCCACCCTAGACCAAGGGTGGCTCCGCCCCTGCTACTATCATCTTATAAGAGCATCAACATACTTTCATTGCGAGTGGAACCCTTGAAGGGTCACATATACTTACTGTTATTATTGGATATGTTTGCTAGCTCTATGGAGGTAAGACGGGATTTATCACTTCTATTTTTGGTAAAAGGAAGCGTATATCTCAAGACCAATTTGATTGATGACCACTTGGATTAAAGCTATACACAATAAAGTTAAGTTGGTTTTCTATGGCTGTACTGAATAAGTACTTGGACGTGTCTTATGAGAATAAACACTAATTTAAGTTTTAGGGGTGATGACAAGAAAATTTTATTATATGATAATTGTGCTTGTGGAAGGGCTTTTGTAAAGCAATGGGTAGTCTTGGTGCCTTATTAACACTTGTGTACCTAAAGCAATGTGAGTTTTGTGGGATAAAAAGGTTTTTTTCATTGATATGGGCACTCAAATACTAAAATAAAATTCTCCCATACTAGTATAATCCCCCATGATGATCCCAATTGAAACAAGTACTGAAATAATTTTTTTTCACTGATATGTGCACTCAATTATGAATATCTCACATGGTTTTGAATCCAGGTGTCAAACACATCATATTATTAAGTGCGAACTAGGATTCAACCTGAGTATGGTTTTGGGTGTAGCCTTACCAAGGTATTCTGCATACTAACAAAGTGTAAGCAAAGACTGCAACTAACAAGCCTGCTTTAACTATCTATTCTCTAATTAAATTGCAAGTTGCTAACCACAGACAGGAAGGATTGACTATCAGTCTTATCATAAAACCAATATCAAAATTAATACAATAATCGCTAAGGTTATGCTAACAAAAAGAGACAAAGGAACGATAGAGTATCCATATATTAGCAATTACAGGAGACTAAAAGTACACAACAAATATCAAAATAATTACTATAATAGCTAGACTCAAGGCTGACAAAAAGAGAATAAGTAAATGATCGAGTATCCATATCATTAGCAATTACAGGAGACTAAAAATATGTAACAAAATATTAAGAGATGTTTGGTAGCTGGTAGCCCATTAATAAACATCACAATTAACATTGCCTAGTCAGACATTCTTTCAACAACTAAAATTATTTAATAAAGAAACATAAAAATTGATGCCAATCTTAAATATTTGGGATTCACATCTTATTGTCATTATACCAGCTGATAGACAAGCCAAACTAACCAAGACAAACCAAACTAACCAAAGCTCAAATCCTCCACACTTTAATTAAAGTTATAAGACCAACTAATGAGATAACATATTCTTAATCCCATGTTCATAGTTCATGAGGTTTTGCACTCACACACTTGGTTAAACTTGTTTATAGTTCAGGCTTCAAGCCTAGAGCAAGACTTCAATGAGTAGCTACAATCTCCTCCTCCTCCTTCATGCTAGTCCCACAACTTGTGCGGCATCTTCAAATTTCTTATTTCTTGTTGAAGACATATGCTGTATTCATGAATCTTTTTAGTAACACTCAAATAATTCACCTTTCACAATTAAATCCATATATGTGCATGACACTTAATGTTAACCACCTTCTCTTGAAATAATGTCATTATTTAGAAATAATGTGAATCACAGAGTAACTACAATTATTGTGATATTTGAAAGCTTAGAATTGATGTTATATAATACTATCCTATCCAGAAGTTTTTTCTGCCAAAAAATTTATGGTGTGCCGAAACATCTAAGGTACGAGGCACATTCTTATAGACAAATTTAATCACGTCCAATACAAATGACTAGGCAAATATAATTTGCTCCATTAATCATACTATGCTGTCAATAGAATCTCTTATTATTATATGGGATGGACTATGTCAAGTTAGGATTCCTACATATCTTACATTTCCTAATCAAATCTTCACTATCACAAATTCATCAAAGCCATTTGCAATATGAACCTCAATTTGACAACCTTGAACATTGCTTATTCAAATGCGGTTAACTTGATGATCTTTAGGCTAACGCTGAAGTCGTTCCTATAGCTATCTAGATATGAAAGATATATTATCTTACCTGCCCGAAAATGATCTTCAGAGCATTAAATGGTTATCCTGGCGTTGATGCCCGAAGAAGATTGTCTTTGGATCAAGGGCCTACCTTAGTCCATCAAAAACCAGGACCCTTGCAGACCATATTTGATCTTCCTCCTGATGAGGTAACCTTTATTTGATTAAATTCATTAAATACCCCAGTGATTCATCCAGACTCTTGTGCTATTAAAATGAGTTACTAATTATTATTCATTTTCGATCAGGTTGTTGATCATAGTTATTCTTGTGCTCTTGAAAGGTCTTTCCTGTACCATGGGCGCATGTATGTGTCTACATGGCACATTTGTTTCCACTCAAATGTATTTTCTAAGCAAATGAAGGTTAGGTTATTTATTCTATAAATTTTATACCATTCTTTGTACACAATTTGTTTCTGCCATGTTTTATAGGTTTGTCTGGTAGATAACATGAATTTGGCCATTTTTATCAAGATATCTGGTTGATTTTATTTACTGACAAACTTGTGTCTTGATTTCTTCATATAGTTATTTGAATTTGGAAATAATGATATAATGGCTAGATAAGTTGGAAGTAATAGTCCTTTTGTTGTGGTGGCACCGACTGTCCATTGTGTTTTTTTTTCCTGCAATATAGAATGTTTAGTAATAAAACTAGTATTTCTCATGAGGTGCCATATTTATTTAATTTTGCATTTCACCTCTTAATGTTGGAGAATTTTTTTCCCTTTTACATGCTGTTAATAAGTGGACTTATTGTGGTCTGCAGTCTCAAGCAAGGTAACCAATATAACTGTTTTTTCTCTTCATAGAAAATTACGTCCAAGATTCCGCTCATTATGATACTGAAATGTGTGCAGAAATATGTGTGACTTTTAATTCGGTAATCATTTTCTCCCAAAACTATTAATTTTATAGATGTATAGGTTAGGTCATCTCCCAAATGTTAGAATATATAGTTTAGTCTCACAAGCCACATATATTATTTATTTTTTGTATCCTATATATGGATGCAATTTTCTATTCTGTTGAATAACATTCCTTCATTATTTCTTACTAAAAATCAGTAGATCTATGGTTATTTCCTTTCCCATCTACACCTTTCATCCTCCCTTATGATCAACACCACTTTCAATTAGATTTGCCTTTCCCATAAACAAGTGGAGTTCGGTAGCATCTCCTCTGTAACATAACACATACAGCCCTGAGATGAGCCTCTCTTGTTGCCTGGTACATAGGCAGCCTAGCACAATACATTGGCAGCCTAGGACAACACAATCCCATCTCTTTCTGGTTGCCTCCTCTGCTTGTCGACCTTTCTTCTTGTTTTCAAACCATTGTTTCCTCCTCTCCTACTCATTTATCAATAGATTTTTAGCCCAAGATAAGATTATTCAAGGATGTCTTAGGATAATTATATTGGTTTGCCTAGTTCACTGATAGCCTAAAGTACTGGAAATTTTGTTAGTTATTATGAAAATATCTTTGATTTATTTTCTGCAACTTTATTACACAGCAACAGGAGCCAATGTTAAGGTGATAACATGTATGACGAATTATAGTGCTTTTGTTTCAAGTTGGTGTTTCGGAATTTTAGAAATTGATTATTAGACAATCAAGGAGGAAAAATATTGTGGCCAAATAAGGAGATGCTTATACTAAAATCAAGATAAACATTGTATATTTTTTGGAAAACCATAATCTGATTTAACTGATTTTTGTTTTTTTTTTTGTTTTTTTGTTGGAATGGTTTCAATTTCCAAGACTAATTCATTTAAACAATCGTACATGTTGGAATCTATCCATGTTGGGTCTAGATTGTAGTTACATCCTTTGGTGTGTGGACTGTCCTATATGATTCATATTTATATTATTAATATTTACGATAATTTTTCAATTAGAAATATTGAGGCATTTTGATGGCCACCTCTTGCCAATTTGCTTTAGATGGTTAGATCCTATATTTTACTTTAATATTGGGCAATCTTGTTGTAACAAATAGAAACATTCAACTTGTTAATATAGCTTGGAGATGTTATCGAAGTTTCAATACATCATGCTTTTAGAAGTTTCTATATGCTCATTAACTAAATCATAATTCAATTTCATTGATAGGTCATCATTTCTTTTGGAGACATTGAAGAGGTACTTGATATTCTTTTTTAATCTTAGTTTGTATATGTCTTCAATTGCCTTTTCTATTAGTAATGCAGATACGGCGAAGCCAACATGCAGTCATCAACCCTGCAATTACGATTGTCCTCAAAGTGGGTGCTGGTGGACAAGGGGTACCACCTTTAGGAAGTCCAGATGGTTGGTACCAAATATAGGGGCATCGATTCTTCTTTCTTTCCTCCATAAATATTTCATGTGTTGGGCTTTTGATTCACACAAGAGTCGTTTCTTTATAATTGCATATGATAATGAGTGATGACTATTAAGTTTGAGAGATTTGAGTATTTTTTTTCTACTCTTTTGATCTTTTCATACGAATATATAGTTTTCTTGGTGATTTGCCACAAAAGACTGATGGAATATTTGCTTTATGCAATGTTATACATCTTGTAAATGAATAAGAGGAACAATTGCCACTAGTGGTTCATTTTTAGCTCTATACTTAAGTTTAAGGAATCAGTGGTAGTTCCATTTTTTTATCCCATGTGTTTAATTGTCTTAACATTGGTGAGAGAATCACTTTTTAGATATAACTGTACCTTGCATGCTTCACAAATCTTATAATCAGAGGTGGTAATGGTATATCGTAGATCAAACATGTTATTAGGATTTCTAATTTCTATGGAGGAATTTTGTTAGCACCAAAATTAAAGTCTGTTGCAACCCAGGGTATTGATTCCTGATAAGAATAGGACTGTGTCAGTGCCGTATTGGTGTGATAATGTGGTGTTGATGGTACTGATTAGGAGGAAGGAGGAACCAAGAAGGCAACATCCACCTCAATTGACAGAACTTAAAGGTTCCTCCTCGTAAACTACTTGTCCAGTTGAGCGTTTGTAGCACCCAGGTTTTAGCAATGGCTTATTGCATTGCATACAAAAACTCTTCTTATCACTTGATGTTTGAATTACAAATGTTACTGGGAATCATATATAAGTTAGAACTTATGCATTAGAAAATTATGTTAATGAATCATGATTGCAGATAGATTGATGTATGACTGTAGCTGTGGATAGCAATTTAAAATATGTAGTACATTTCCATTTTCTGTTAATTCACTCATTGCTTATTTGGGTGAAATATTAATGTTATCATGATAATTCATTGTCTATTAATTAGTCATTCAGTTCTGATTTCTTTTACCTTTTTCTGATTGACTGCTTACCATGCGATATAGTATTCCTCATATTTAAGATAAAATTCTTTCAGAACTTCCAATTATACTTGTGTCAACGGTTATGCTTCTTTATTGATCAAATTTAAATCTAACCGCCAGCTATTTCTACCACTTAGGGAGAGTCAAATACATGTTTGCATCATTTTGGAACAGAAATCATACGATACGAGCTTTAGAACGTGCGGTTAAGAACTTTCATGCAACAATAGAAGCTGAGAAGAAGGTACTTTCTATTTTTTGTGGATTTAGTGCTGATGCAACTTTTGTCCATGCAGACCAGGATAACCTTCACTTTCATTTGCTGGTTTGTGTTTGTTAGATTTTACTGAATGATAACTAATTCCTGTTAGTATAAGCTATCAAGAAAGAGCTCTGTCTATTTTTGTATGCTTAGTACTTCTCTGGATGTGATTGCCAGATTGGACTATCTTGGTGCGAATCCAATACAGAAATATCAATCTAGGATATCAAAAATAAGGCATAAAGCATACTTATATTAACTGGTGCCAAACTGCCAATTTAATACTAGAAGTTTTCCTAAATACATATTGCATGATTTATTTTGAAATTATTATGATAGATAATAACAACAACTTCAATTATTTAACACATAATTTCGGAAGAAACTAAATTCTCCATAATATCACAATATTTTTCATCTAAATGATTTTATTAGTATATGTTTCAAAAAATAATATTTTTTTTATTAATACACAGCCATTTAGAACATATTATCGTAATATAGATCAACCATTTGGTGAAAGAATCTTAAATAAACTATCATCAATTAACTTAAATATGTTTTTTTAATATTATTTAAATAAACATTGATCATTTGGTCAAAGAAATTCATGTAAAATATTATAACTAATTAGGATTTGTCAAACAAATAAATTTGAAGAAAAAGATTACATGTGATCAATAGACAGACTATGATTTTATTTATTTATTTATTATGTAGCTACAAAATTATATGATAATTGTTAAAAGTAATATTGCATAAAATATCCTTTAAAATTACAAGACTATAAATCATCCAAAGAAACAATAATTTAAAATATATTCTAATATGTTGGAAACTGAATTATGAGTTTTATCATGATAGATATATAAGTGTTATTGATTATCTTAATTTTATCAAAGTAATATATATTGGGCAATTGTTTTAAAATGATCTCCACAGTTGATTATTGTCTTGTCAAAGGTCCTATTTCATTTTATGCCTTGCTGTGGCTTCTCTTTCCTGAACACCCCTAACCCGAAAAAATAAGACAATAAAATAAAAAAAATCTAAAAACGATTGATTGAATACTCACAATAAAAATAAAAAAAACTTAAAAACAAGGTAATGTATTCTTATGAGTATTTAAAATCCTGACATAATTTTCAATAATTATATAACATGTTTTAGCATTTGTCAAATTTTAACCAAAAACTTGACGAGTGCCCAAAAAAAGGAAAAAATGTTTAAAAAGAGGAAATCTAAAAAATAACACATCTTATTGGTATTTAAAATTTGGCATGTGTTAATAATTATATAAGGTGTTTTGACACTCAATCAAGATTCAGCCAAAACTTTATCTAGTGTCAAGTGTCAAAATAGAGGTACTACATAAATAAGCTGACCAATGGCTCTTTTGGAATGAAATTTCTGAGCCAAATGCTAAACTTGTATGCTTGTGAGATGGTTATACGCATTCGACCATATTTTAACACTAACTATTGGTCAAAACTTAGTCCTATATTATTTTTTCATACTTGATATTTGATGTTAGAGGTGCATCTAATATTTCTAATGTCTATTATGATACATTTTATGGTCCATGTTATTGTTAGAACAAAAAAAATTAAGATATCTCCATAATGATATGATATTGACCACTTTGGGCCTAAGCCCTCGTGGTTTTATTTTTTGGACTCTACCCAAAAGGCCTCATACCAATGGAGATATTTTTCTCTTATAAATCCATGGTTTTTCCCATGTGTTTTCAATGTGGAACTATATTTGCAACCTTGTAACCCCAACAATTATGACTTTGTACATCCATATTTCTTAGGCCAAAACTTGATTTAGTGCTAAAATATAT
Source organism: Zingiber zerumbet (assembly GCA_037833815.1). Classification (NCBI taxonomy): domain Eukaryota; kingdom Viridiplantae; phylum Streptophyta; class Magnoliopsida; order Zingiberales; family Zingiberaceae; genus Zingiber; species Zingiber zerumbet. Next base: position 8,459,867 of record JBBMJZ010413098.1, on the reverse strand, counting down.
TATTTAATTCTTGAAAATCATGTTCGGGTGCTAAATAAGATGCATAAAATTTTAATTCTTGAAAGTAATAATCCACTTTAAAGGCCTTCAATTGCTTACATATTTTCTTTGAAATTGAAATCCTAATATTTTACTGATCGAAAATAAAATTTTAAAACATTAGTTTTGGAATTTAAAATAAAAATTTCAATATTACATAAAATTTAATTTTTCAAAGAGAAAAAAAATATAAAGCTCCACCTGGGTTGGATGCTTGGACTTGATAGAACACTCATCAGCAACAATCTGAACTTCAATAAAATCTGAATGTGATTTAGATGTTTTGCGTACAAGTGTGAGTTTCTTCAACTCTTCCGTGAAAGAATAGCTCTAAACAATTAATTTAGATGAAGCTTGACCGTTATGAACTCATGATATATTTTTCATACCTGTTCTTACATACAAACTGTAGGGAATTCTAAAGTCAGATTCTAATTGTTTTCTCTCTTTCTACAAATTGTTGCTTCTAGCACTCTGTCTTGCTATTTTGCAAACTTCATTGATTGTTTTCAATAATATCTTATATTTTTATTCTTTCCTTTTCTTTCTAGTTGAATGCAATGCCCCTAACAATATTGGCACTATTATTCATATGATAGGAATGGGCACAATCTGCATTACGGGCGCACAGCAGCTCTATAAGAGGCAGTCCGAGACACATTAACATTCAAAAAGCGAGTGTTGTTGAGACTGGAAAGTTTCAAACTTTCATCAAGGAAGAAGTTCTAGTTGGCATTTTGAATGTATATCTTCTACTCTTCCTTCATTGACTAATCTTTTCAAAAATGAAAAGTAACTCAGTAACTTCCCTTACTGCTTTATACCAGGAAACTTTCCCTTGCACTGCAGAGGAGTTCTTTTCCCTCTTACTGAGTGATGACTCAAAGTTTATTGATGAATATCGGTCAGCACGTAGAGATACCAATCTGAATGTGAGTGTCTCATCCCTGTAACTTATAATTCTATTTAATTATAAGCATTTTTTTCCCATTCTCATCATAAAAAATGGAATATTTTAATAAGAGTTTTACAAGAGATGAGAAAAAATAAAATAGAAAATGATAATTGAAAACCATAAAATTTAAATTATCATTGATATTGCTTGATTATGATAATTTAATATTCTATTGTAGTCATAGTAATAAAATTATGTCGTGTATTCTGGCCTAGTTTCTATTTCTGCAAACATGGGATATAAGATATCTATGCCCAAAGTTAATATTAGATGATGTGTGATCACTTTTTTTTCTCTTCTAAAATATTAATCTAAATTTAATTTTCAATTTTTCATGATCTCATTTTGTCATTCTTAGAGAGATTTATTTCTTGTTTATTATTTTTCTTTCAAAATGTAACAGGCTTTCTTTTTATAGTTTGGCCAGTGGCATGTTGCTGATGAATACAATGGTCAAGTCAGAGAAATAACCTTTAGATCGTTATGCCATAGTCCTATGTGTCCTCCAGACACAGCCATGACAGAGTGGCAACATGCTGTTCTTTCCTCTGACAAGAGAATTCTGGTATGTATGATTCTGTAAACTTTGGATTCTTTTGACAGTAACTTGACTTCTCTCTTGTGTCGTTCAATGCAATCTTTTCTTGAAAATTTTAAATTATCAGGTCTTCGAGACTGTACAACAGGCACATGATGTCCCATTTGGTTCTTGCTTTGAGGTGTGTACTTGCACTCGACACAGTTTGTTACCTTCAACCTGCAAATGTTGATGATGGAAGTCATCTTATTTTCTATTGGGTTTTCTGAAATTTAACAAGTGATGCATGTCTTCTCTTCCATGAATTGGACACCAAAAGTCAACTTATTGGGTTTCCTCCGGCAGAAAGTCAAAATTTTAATTGTCAAGGTCTTTTGAGGGAAACCACTGTATCCAAAATCATTTAAAAGTTGTTAAACGATAAAGTAGCAACAGTGAAAAGGGACCTAAAAAATTAAACAGAAGAGAGTAAAATGTAGATACAGGAAGAAATATCAACTATTCAACATACCCATTATCCAATGCCATTATCAGATTGTCATTCGTCAGGTGCGCTAGATGAGATCTATGACTTCTATGAATGTCCTTTCTACATTTGGTTGGGCCCAAGCAGAATGAGGTGATTTACCAGTGAAGCAAAATGAAAAGTTGATTTTGCACGTGTAGCATTATGCCTTGTAGCAGCTATGAGTTAGTGTTTTCTTTTGAAGCAGCACAGAATGTAAGGGATCCATAGAGAGAGACATTGTTAGACCATCAAGTCTCTAGTGATAAGCCAATTTAGCAAAGCTAGCCAGCCAGTAGATATGATACTTCAATGTAATGTTACATGGCCTATACATGGATTAAAATTTGGTGTTGTCCTGCCTAGCACGGCCGAAATATACTGTTCTGTTCAATGGTTGACACAAGGCACAGGGGTTAAGAGGTTAGTGTCTGAACAGTATAGTTGGTAGTGACTAGGATTACCATTCTGAGTAGTACCTGCAATACCAAACTTTGTCTTGGTTAGCACAGACGAAAACCAAAATTTGTCTGGATCCAACCTGTAAAGTGAGGAATGACTTTGCCAGTAACCGGGAGAGGGAAGAGGAGATTAAGAGGTTATAAATAGACTTGAGTTAAGGAGGAGAAAGTATACTAAGGAGCTTCAAGCAGTGAAAGTAAGTAGATCTACAGTGGAATTGAGTGACATCGGAGTTGACAGAGCATTTAGGTAATGTGCCAGAGTGAGATTGGAGGTGTGATTGGCTTGTTGGTTTCTTGACTTGGTAATCGGGAGTCATGAATGGTGCAGCAGCAACAACCGGCTGACATGGAACCAAATTTTAAATGAGATAAAAAGTTATATTCCACCTCCCAAGATATACGTATATACAACATTAATATGATAGCCATTATAGGGGATAGGATATAGATGCAATTATCTCATATATATATATGTTCTTTACACTCATATACAGCAATTAACTTTATTTAATCAAGGATATATTAGTAATATCATAGGATTCAAGCAAATGACCTCTTCCTTTAATCGGACATTAAGTGGACTACTTGACCACATATCTCTGTAGTTTTGTTAGAAAAGATCAGTCCTTAACACAATTGATCAATGCTACACGTTCTACTGGTGTTCTCTTATGCTCATTGTATTTCTCTTTTGGTGCCACTCTTTATGCTGCTGCATGGGCAGGTGAATATGACTGGACTGGTGTAATTTCCAGGTGAAAAACTTCCTCTAATAGCATGCTAAGTTGACTAGTTGACCACATATCCCTAAAGTTTTCTCAGAGATGGATCATTGATGTTACCACATTTGTATGCTCATCCGTGTCCACATACACTGGCTTTATTCTCTCTTGCTGGCCAAATAATTTTAGTGCATGTTCTCTTGGATAAGGTCATCAAAGAAATATGCTTATTCATGGAGGTAGCTCTCCATATAACCCGCCACTACCATCAACTACTGGTATTGAATGTGATACTGCGACCTTCCCACTACTGGCATTGAATGTGTAACATCATTGATTGCAAAAGCTTCCACCGATGATGGTTCTTGCATTCTCATCAGAGGAGACTGAAGAAGTGGGTGGAGAAAGTAGAAATATTGTCAATTTATTGAAACTAGGTGTAGATGACATTGAAACATAGGAGAATAGTATGGATAAATATTTTTCATATAGCGTGTGAAAATTGAATTTTGTAAAGCTGTATAGTTAACTAAGATATTAAATGACATAATTTACTGTTAAATTGGATTGTTCACACGGTTATACTTGAGCTCATGAGCTGAGTATTGGCACATATCTGCTTTGAGGTGGTACTCTTCAGGCTGATACTAAAATTAGCATAATATTGAAACTTTAAATATTGGACTAATTATCACCATTTGATCTAATGTTGGCAACAATCTTATGAAAAATCTAAATGTTCATTTTAGCTTTGTTTGATCTAATATTAGCATCTAATTCCTGTGGTCGACTGTTCATTTCCTTAGACAAAATGTGTTGATGCTGGTGATTTATTTGCCGTGCTGTTTTGTGCTGCGGTTAATGCAATCTTTTTTTGTTTTTATTTGGATGCAAATAAGTCCTGTTGAAACTGTTTAGTTTTATTAAATGAATGGCGGAGGTGTTTAGTTTTGTAACTATAAAATTAGTTATTTAATTTCTCAATCAAAGTCCCACATTGAAAGATTTAGTAAAGATCATGAGTTTAAAAGGATGTAGGATATCTCCATGGCATGAGACATTTTGGGGAGAACCCAAGAGCAAAGCCATGAGGGCCTATGCCCAAAGTGGACAATATCATGTCATTGTGGAGATATGTGGACATCCTTTGGGCAAAACAAATGGTATCAGAGCTACAGGTTTTTGGCGGATTTCTTCAACATGCCGGGGATGACTTCTGCGAAGTTTGATATGGTGAAGTTTGACGGAACTGGAAACTTTGGATTATGGCAGAGAAGAGTCAAGAACTTGTTGGTGCAACAAGGCATGGTGAAGGCGCTAGGAGAAAGGAAACGAAAAGCATAGAGAGATCAGATTGGGAAGAACTTCAGGTGAAGACAGTGGCAACAATTAGGCTTTGTTTTACGGATGATGTGATGTACCATGTCATGGATGAGGAGTCACCAGTGGCAGTTTGACAAAAGCTGGAAAGTCGGTACATGTCAAAGTCATTGACAAACAAACTGTATCTTAAGCAGAAATTATTCGGGCTGAAGATGACATAGGGAACTGATCTGAGCCAACACATTAATGTATTCACAGATTGTGAGCGATCTGAAGCGGGTTGATGTGAAGATCGAAGATGAAGTCAAGGCGTTGATGTTGTTGAATTCTCTACTTTCATCTCCTATGTACGAGAATTTGGTTACTACTTTGATGTGGGGTAAGGAAACTCTTAAATTGGAGGAGATCACAGGTGCGTTGTTAGACCGAAGGAAGGAAACAAGCGATGAAGTTTCTCAGGGAGAAGGACTTTTGGTAAATAGTAACCAAGAGCGTGGTAGGAGCAAATCTCGACATGCATCAGGTAACAACAACAAGACTCGTTCTAAATCGAGAAGGAAGAAGGTGATCACGTGCTACAAGTGTCGAGGCAAAAGTCATATCAAGAGAGATTGTCCAGAGATAAAGAAACATGTTACAGAGAACAAAGGTAGTTCGATAAAGTCTATAAACATAGTTGAAGAAGAAAATTCAGAGAGCGGTGATGGAGATATGCTATCAGTTATGTCGAGTTTGGAGCAGCTGACAGATGCATGAATTTAGACTCTGTATGTTCATATCATATGACTCCAAACAAGGATTGGTTTGACACCTATAGGGCAGTGGATTCTAGTTCAGTGTTGATGGAAAATGATGCGTCATGCAAATTTATTGGCATAGGGAACGTTAAAATCAAGATGTTTGATGGTGTGATTAGAACTTTATGTGATGTCAGATATATACCAGAGCTAAGAAAGAACTTGATCTCACTAGGCACATACTGGATGGTATTGGTTGTAATTACAAATCAGTGAGCGGGGTGATAAAGGTCAGCAAGGGAGCTCTGATGGCAATGAAAGGACAAAAGGTAGCAGGAAACATCTACAAGTTGATAGGGACTATAGTTGTAGGTGGAGTCGCCTCGGTGGAGTTTGAATCAGACAATTCAGTCTTGTGGCATATGCGGCTAGAGCATATGGGTGAACGTGGGATGCTAGAACTTCACAAGAGATTTGTTGAAGGGTATCAAGACGTGCAAGCTTGAATTCTGCAAATTTTGTGTTCTTGGGAAACAAAGCAAAGTGCAGTTCAAGACGACAATAAACAAGACGGAGGGGATTCTAGACTACGTACATACAGATCTCTGGGGACCGACAACATCATGTGGAGGTCACTTGTATTTTGTGAGTTTTACTGATGATTTCTCATGAAAGGGCTGGGTATACTTTATGCGTCACAAGTCGAAAACTTTTGCAAAGTTTAAACTGTGGAAAACTGAAGTGGAGAACCAAATCGGAAGAAAGATCAAATGCCTTAGGTCAGACAATGGGACTGAGTACACAGATTCAAAGTTTCAGGAATTTTGTGAGCAGCATGAGATAATGAGACATTTCTCGGTTCGCAGGACACCTCAACAGAATGGAGTAGCGGAAAGGTTAAACAGGACAATCATTGAGAAGACAAGATGTCTCAAGCTGAATGCAGGGCTTGCAAAGAATTTCTGGGCGGAAGCGGTTAACATGACATGTTATCTCATTAATAGATCACCAAGGGCAGCACTAGAAGACAAAGTATCAGAGGAAGTATGGACAGGGAATCAAGTAGATTACTTTCATCTTCGAGTTTTTGGATGTCCAGCCTATATGCACATATCTAGAGAGGAAAGATCAAAGTTGGATGCGAAGTCAAAGCAGTGAATTTTTCTGGGGTATCACAAAGGAGTTAAAGGCTTCAAGCTTTGGGATCCTAAGACAAACAAAGTGGTGATCAACAGAGATGTGGTGTTTGACGAAAAAATTATATTACAACGTACTCAGGAGAAGGAAAGGAAACACCACAAAGCAACATGGAGAAAGATGTTATACAAGAGGAGCTAGAGACTCATGACTCCGATGATTCTAGCTCAGAGCACATTGAGCATCGCACTATAGCTAGTGGTAGAACGAGACGAGTTGTAAAATTACCCACTAGATAGGGATTCGAAGACTTGGTATCTTATGCACTTATCACTAGTAGCGGAGACCCTTCATCTTTTCAGGAGGCGATACATAGCTCTGAGAAGGACAGGTGGACGGGTGCTATGGTAGAGGAGATGGAGTCGTTGCATAAGAACCAAATGTGGGATCTAGTGGGACTTCCTAAAGAATAGAAAGCTATAGGGTGCAAGTGGATATTTAAGAAGGAAGAAGCAATGTCAAAGGGTGAAGAAGTGAAGTTCA
>JBBMJZ010413098.1:8386243-8399149 GCA_037833815.1 Zingiber zerumbet | reverse complement strand
TACAATATAAATTAAATGAACAACTATATTTAACAAATAAACACAGACATTTGACCAATGTGATTCTTTATTCAAAACTAAATGTTTACAAAAACTAGGCTTTTAGTATACACTCTAACAACATCGTCCTTTGAGTCCAAGATCGAAGCCTACGCCGGACTAGCCCTAATGGTAGACCACCAGAGGGACTCCGAAAGTTCCTCAGAGATGATCATCGATGAAGGGAGAGGATCTTCAGAAGAAAGTTGTGATAAAGGGGGAGTATCAGAACACAAGGTAAGTGAGGTACATGCACTTTCTCTCAAATAGTTTTTCCAATTTATTAAATTGCTTTCAAAGAACATAGTACAATTAGAAAAAAATAATGCTAGGTTAAAATTAAACTTAGCAAAGTCATGCTCCTTAGATATGTTTAATAATCTAAAAGTAAAAAATAAAAAAATTGAAAGTACAAATAAAAAAACTAAAAAATGACTATACATGTTTGAATTCGAATATCTTTCAAAAATCAAAATTTTAAAAATAATAGTAAAATTAACTATTACATTAGAAAACACCAAGGATAAATTAACAAAATCCCTAGAAATTATGTACTTTCAAAATTACTAATTAATCCAGTTAGAAATAGTTTATATTGGATTCTCAAATCATGTCCAGTATAATTTAAAAGTAATGTTATGCATGCTTTAAATGATAATGTGTTTTATCTTCTACATTTCTTAAATAAAATATTTAAATGCTTACTTTTCATATTTCTAGTTAAAAAAAAAATTTATGTTATATGATGATTTAATCTATAAGCACAAATTTTTTCAAAATTTTTTAATTGTTGAGTAATTTTCAATAAAATTATTAACGAAAAGCATACTTTGAAATTTAAAATTATTTTACAAACTTAAATTTTGAAAAATCTTATTTTGTCTGTGATGAAACATGATATTATTTATCCTTAAAAATAATTTAAATTTTTTCAAATATTATCTGAATTGTTACGAATTACTTTGAGAAAATCATATTTTTAAATTAATGATTCAAAGAAAATAGAAATTGGAAAACTTTCATTTTTTTTTTTTTTGCCATTAAACTATATATTTCCCACACCTAAGAAAATTAACAAAATTTTTAGAGAGAAAAAAAATTTTTAAAGAATTTTTGTCGAAAATTAGTTGTTTTACGGATATAAATCATTTCTCTTATTTTTCTGTAAACATTTTTGTTCTGATCTACCTTTTTATGTTTAAATTTGGCAAAAAGTTCTAGGATTTTTGGAACCTATAAATAAATTTCCAAATTAATTATTTCAAAATAGAAGATTAATTATTAAAATAGAAAATGTTTGACAATTATTAAAAATATCAGTTTACTAATGATTCATGTTATGTACCCCTAGAAATTTATTTCAAAATTTTTTAACTGTTTCTATTATTTTCCCTATTTTTTTATGTGCTTAAAGGAGGAGAAATAGGTATAAGTTAGAGGGGGAGTAAGGATATTGTACGAAGTTTGCAATTTTTAACTAGCATAAATTTAGTGCATTGCAATATTTTATTCTAATTGCAACTTATTATTATTATTTTTATTTAATCCTAATTTTAACTTAGGTTGATGCAGATTAAAAAGGAGGAGATTGTAAGTACCTCGTAGTAGTTTTGATATGGTTAACCAAATTAAATTAAGTCTTGTTGTGTTTGATCCTTGTGTCTAAGTGTGCATGAGCTTAGAAACACAAAAAGTTGAACAAAAGACAAAGCTAGCGAGAAGGATGACACTGGAAAGGAGTTGACGGGATCGATGCACCTGAGGGACGAGATGCTTCCGAAGAGTACACCGGTGGACGAGAAGGGCGTGCGCAACGTTCAAGAGACAAGAAGTCGGGGAGGAAGCCTACTCAAGGAGAAGATCGGAGTTGGGTTCAGGTGAGCTCAACTTCGATTAGTTGAAAAATTACCCACCTGAAGATATCAACCACTAAGGAGTTGATTTGCTACTTGGAAGGTGCCTTTCATAGCTGGAAGGGGCCTTCGATGAACAGTGCGAAGGCGCCTTTCATCTCTTGAAGGTGTCTTCCAATAGCCGTTAGTCGTAGATAGAGTTTTATCCTTAACAGATAAAACTTAGCTAATGGAAGACGCCTTGAATCATCTTGAAGGTGCCTTCAAGCTGTGGATAGAGTTTTTCAGGGGCTATAAAAAGACCCATGGAGTTAGGAAATATTTAACAACTTATATATTAATTTTCTAGCAACTTTCTGAGCATTCAACGAGTGTAAGAGGTTTTTCCACCTTCAACGAAGGAGACTTTTTAGTGTTTTTATTTGTCTTAGATTAATAACCACCTAGGTTGTAACCAAGTAACTCTTTTTGTCTCTTCTTTTTAGTTGTTAATTTAATTTAGTATAATTGTGCTATAATTAGAGTTGAAAGATTGAGAAAGGTATATTGTATTTTACAAGCAATTCACCCCCCCCCCCCCTCTTGTTGGTCTACCTGCGCCAACAAGAATGACATGAAATAAAGTTCTATGTGTTCGTTTAGTTCTCTTAACTATATATACCTTCAAACATTAATTTGACACAATATATTAAAAGCAGTAATTTTTTAAAGACGAATGTATCCGAAAAATTAAATTCGTGTTAAAACAATTATTGCATTCAATATATTAGATCAAATTAATATTGAGAGTATGGATATAATTATACTGATGAACCTAGATAGATTTGATTGAGTATTTAAGTTCGTGTGAATTTTTGAAATTATAAGGAGTCCAACAACTTCCCTCCATTGGTTATTTCAGTCTTTCTAAGAGTGTTAAAATATTATTGAAAGAATCAACTAGAATGTGTTCCTAATTTTTAAGAAATTAAGTCCGTGATAATATTGATTTAGATCCTTCTAACAAAAAGATAATATAATTAAGTTACTATGTTGAAATAAACAATAGTTACGTTATACATGTATGTAACAAGGAGAGAAGGGAAGAGGTACTAGAAAGATTCAGAAACAGTCAAATTTAAGATAGAGATAAAATGGGAAAAAAAATGCACCTCTTGAGGTGCACCTTTTGGATAATTTTTAAACTTTGGGATGTCTTTCAGTCGATTTCGATTTTTAGGTGCGTTCTTGATAAATTGTTGCTTATTTATTAGTAATTTATAATTTTTTTTATAATCTTAAATGAATGGGCCGATCGGTCCGAGACAGCCCGGTTCGTGTCGGACCGTATCTTAGCCGGGCTCCAGGTAAACAGGGTAATCGCGCCGCCTCGTCCCCCTCCTCTCGATAAACCCTACGATTGCCCTGTTCTCCTATTCGACGTTTGCAAGCGCGAAGTAGTCGTCTGCGATCCATGGATTTACAGCTGAGCGATCTCGATCGGTTGGTGTTGTTCGAGCAAGAGCGCCAGTCGGCGGAGTTGGCCTGCGCCGCCAACCCCCGCGATGTCGATGTGAGTTCTGACATCCTCTCTTCTTTTTTGTCAAATCGTAACACTGATTGTTTCTCTCCTGTTCGCCCTTATTTTCTGATGCTCCTTGTGGTCTTAAAGGAGATAACTGATTGCGTCTATGCTTTTAGAATCTCACGAAGTGGGGAAGTGCGCTTCTGAATTTATCAGCTTTTCAGAAAAACCCCGAGGATATGGTGAAAGGTTGTTATTTATGGATTCGATTACGTTCCTCTTATAGTTACTGCTTGATAAATGATAATATAGTATAAAAAAGCTCTCCTTCAGAAGTTCAGGTGATTGTTTGTTTCTGTGTTTAGTACAATTTTCATGTAAATTTTCTTGCAGAAGCCATATCGAAACTGGAGCAAGCCTTGGAAGCGGATCCTGCAAGGCATGCGACATTATTTCTCTTAGGGAATGCCCATATTCAGCAAGGGTTCTTCACGCCTAACGAACAGGTTTCTTTGGTTTGCTTTGAGAAGGCAAATCAGTGCTTTGAACAGGCTGTGGAATTGGTAACTCTTTTTCTCAAGAATTACTCTGTTCGCATTTTTCTCCTCGAGTATGGTCATTTAGTTTAATCCTTTAACTTCTTTGATTCTTCCAGGAACCTGGAAATGACATGTATTTGATGTCACTGGATACAGTAAGCAAGGTAAATTGTTCCATCTAGCTTCTTATGGTGTAGCGTCAAGGTCTTACTTGCTTTGCAGGAATAAGTTTTGTTCTAGAATATCCTCTAAAGGACTTTTAGTAAGTATGATGTGCTACATTGAATGTACAGAAAATGTTTTTTGTTTGACTAGTACTTCTAATTGTATGGCTGTATCAAATGTGTGATTACATTGTAAGCTTTTGTCGAAGAGACACACTTACTAGAGCTGGGATTTGATCAAACTTAATTAGTAGCCATGGCCTCCTTTAACTAAATTGATGTATTTGTCCTATTGTAGCAAACATATTAGAAACTTATTATAGTTACTTCCTTTGCTTATATATGTTCATCTGGGAACTTTAGCTTAAGAGTTCTTCCATCATAATTGTGGCTCATGGATGCACTTTATGATTAATTTAAAAGATTGACCAAATATATGCAGGGCTCATTACAATCTCTTGCCACCTTAGTGGTTCATCATTTTCATGGATTATAATATGCTATTGTGCCTTTATGTTGTTTTCTGTGTATTAAAAGATATTGAAATACGATATGACTCTGTCATGTATTTTTCACCTATCATCATTACTATCTTGTAAAATTTTAGATGAATAGATGTTCATAGAAGAATCTTTTAGCACACGTATGTATAAACTCATGGTTGTGTGTTGGATTGTTCTAACTTGATTTGGTTCTATGTTAGGACGATCCATAATGTGCCTTAGTTATCTAATAAGATTATGATAGTTTACGGAAAAAGATCATAAGAAGAAAAAGTTTGCACGTGATTTCTATTGAAAAGGAAATCATATGATACTTACTAGATGATTGTTTTGGTAGATTCTAGAAAGAAAATTGTACGAGTCACTAGATCAATGTGATAAAAGACATGCATATTGGGTTACTAATGTCACAACAAGATAACATCTATGGTTTATTGTGTTATTTGCATATCATTTTGTACTAATCAATGCAAGATAGCTATTACCAATTTAAAACTTGAATTGTAGAAACAAATTTAACCCTAAAGAGAGACTGAATGCTAAACTTGGATTCTAAAGACAATGTTGTATCACAAGAAGTTACTAGGTGAGCAATCTAATTCCAGATATAAGGTATTGTTTATCTTTAGTGTGGACAGGCTGATCTTTTTAAATTTGGTGATAACTTGGAAACAAGAATTTCAAAAAGACAGTTCATAGCTTTAGAGCAATTTAGATAAATATGTTATATTGAAGAGCTATTTTCCATGTTATATGAGTTACTCTATAGAATCTCAGAATCCTTCTTGAAACCTTTGAAACGTCTTCCTCAGGCACCTGAGTTGCGTCAAGAAATCCAAATCCATATGGCACACCAACAGGCTTCCCAGGAGACAACTTCCCCTGTGAGAAAGAAGGTAATAGTAAGCTCCAAATGGAAATTCTAAACAAACTTAAGCCTTGTGAAATATTGAAGACATATACCTTGTTTCTTGTTTGTATTAAAATTTTCAATTGCTTCATTGTTTTCCTTCATGGCGTAGGCATTTCATAATCCAACAATTCATTCTCGGTTGTGAAAATACATTAGTCTCTGATAGTTCCATATGTCATAGTGAAACTATGGCATATTCTATATAACACGTTTATGGGAACTCTTATTTATTGAAAGACCTTTTAAGTGACAGCCAGCTCTTATCAACTACCATGTCGACTGTATGTTGATTGTGTTACACTATGTTCCTGTCTTCCTTTTTTTGGTGACTTAACATGTTTCTTCCTGTAGACTATCCTCTAGCCATCTATTACATACTTGGAACAGGGAGAATCATCCCATTTAAAAGAATGACAACCATTTGTTTCGATTACAGATGAATCAAACTGCTTCATAAGTTGATCTCCAACAAGGCATGAATATTGAATCCTTAAGCTTCAATATGAATAAACGGTGATTCATAAATAACTAGAAAATCATGGGATATAGATAAGATAAAGACTGCTATTAGGAATTGATTTGCATATTGTTACTTCAAGTGTTCCCCTATGATTAATCATATCAATAATTGCATTTCAAATTTTGTTACTAATTTTCAGGCGCCTAAGAAGAAAAAGAAAGAGAGTGATTTGAAGTATGATATACTTGGCTGGGTAATCCTTGGGATAGGTATTGTTGCATGGATTGGAATGGCTAAATCACATCCTCCTCTTCCTCCCCCAAGGTAGAGAGCTCTTTACTCAGCCAAGTAAACGTTCCGTTCTGCACCAGACTACAGCTCTAGAAATTGTTGAATGTGGTGCCTTTTCTATCATTTCTAAGCTATATGTCAGAATTTAAAGTGTTCTTTCCCCTTTTTTGTCAACAAAAAGGAGCATGTTGCAGGACATCAAATTGTTGGAGATTAAGTTTATTTATCGAGCTTCAATTGATAAAATACTTTTAAATTTTTATTTTCTTGTAAGAAACACACCCATATTATGCTAGGTAATGGATCCGTCGACGCCAAAAGAAGTAGCATTGATATCTGGAAAAGGTTTGTTTATAAAAATTGATGATACCAACAAATCACTGACGTCGACATCAACATAATAAGATTACGTCCTCTTAACTGTAGAATTAAACCGTACAAACGATCTACTAATCGGTTTACTCTTCCGGTCAATTGCAAAAAAGGGGATTCACTGGAACATGAAACCCCTAGTGTTCAATCCACAGCCAGGTTTTGGGAAATTAGAAATTGGTCTCTTATGGAGCAGCGGATCCAGAAGGAGCGTTAAAAGATTCAAAGCTTGTTGTTGTTGGAGCTGATGATGGGTTGCCCTGATAGATAGTAGGTGCAGTAGTGTTGGTAGTTGGCATTGCCATGGCCCCTGAAATTGGAGGTGGCAATGTAGGTGGCCTAGGAAGATTAGTTTGTTGCATTGGTGTCGTTGTTGGTTCACCGGGTGGTCCGACTGCAGATGGGACAGCGGCCACTGGAGGAACAGCTCCATAACCTGCCAATACAAACATAGAATCTGTGGTTATGGATTCATTGACTGAAATTTAGTAGTAAAGATTCTAATTCCTTAAAAAAAAATGCAAACTAATCATGTGGGGTATCTTTGAAGTAATATTCTGGCCAATTACAGACAACCATAGGTCGATAACTACCCCACCATTTTGGCGAATATTTGCATTTGTAACATGTCAAACCAAAAAAAATCACATCATTCATCTTCTCTTGCAGGAAAAGCATGGCATAAATGGATTGCCTAGAATGACCTAATAGATATTGCCTCAGCCTGATATGAGGTGGTGGGAAATTCCTAGTTATCTGAACTTCTAGATATTTCCTTTTAAAAAAAATGATAATCTTAGGATAATCGGTTTGGTACCATGAAAGTTTCTCACCAACCACCAGGATAAATTAGGAAACGTACACGTCGGCCAGCTTAGAAGTCCAGCATTCTTTGGTTGTGCCCCTTATTTGGAGAAAAAAATTCTATAAATACGTCATAGCTAGGGATCGAACCGCGGATGTCCGGATAACAATCTGGATGTCCTACCGCGGCACCATAGCCCCGGGATCCTAGATATTGCCTTCTAAGGACTTTAACATAATAGTCTTCAAATAGAACAAAGTATGATAGTATATGAGATTACTGTCAAAATTAAGAGCAATCAAAACTTAAATACCTGGTACACCAAATGGAGGTGGCAAAATAGGGGGTCTAACCCCCAGTTGAAGCGGTGCGTTCATAGAAGCATGAGGAGATGCTCCAACAGGCAAGATAGGAGGTATTAAAAGTGGAAGAGGGGGTCGGGCCCCTGGCATGGTCATCAGATGCTGGTTAAAAGTGGCACCAACTTGGAAAGCAGCAGCCTGACCGAGATGTTCCTTGATTCTCTGGTCGATTAAACTTTGAGTTTGTTGCTCCTCAAATTGCTGATAGTAAGAGCGTACATTTGCCTATTGTTGAAGAACAAAATAAGTAAATGATACAAAGTATTGGAATGAGCTTAGAGCTTAGAGTATGAGGTTGGAAAGAATAGTAACCTTGTGTTTATAGCCAGCATTGTGTTGCTTTCTCACAGATGGCTGCGATGGCAAGAAATTCAAGTAAGAACATTCCTTTTCCAAAATACAAAGAACATCACTTGCAAGACTCTACAGATACAGAAACTGGAAAAAAAAATGATTGTGACTAACGAGACATTTTATAGTATAAAAGTGAATCAAATATAAACTCTTATCACTTTATTTTCTAAAAAACATTAAAAGCAAAATAGATGATGTAAACCACGGTGATTAGCTAGGTACAAGCCTGTTTTTCTGAATGGGAATCTTAAGTATCCTATGCAGCAAGTTACAATATTCCAGGGATCAAAGTATACAAAGTTTAATGCCTCTTAGATGGAGTTGATAAAATATGCAATATTATACTATAGAAAGAGTTAATTTCAAACCTCTGTCATATTCCCAAATAAGATACTTAAAAGTTCAAAGTAACAAAGAGACACGTATATGGAGAAAAAGAACTAAAGAAGTAGAAGAGCGCAGAACAAATTCATGATTAACTCTACTAAAGGAATATTAGTGATGCAAAGTGCTACTCCTCTAATATGACAGTTGAATAAACGAACACCACCTATAATGTGTTCAGTTCAGATTGTATAGGAACAGAACGATCTCATACATTTTTAATGGCAATAATCCACTTCAAAAATGTTACTATAAAGATCAAAATGTCCAATTTGACCAAAACAGTGGAATCCAGGTTAAGCTCAAAGCGAGAACATGCATTCTAATCAATCACAGATTCAAACCAAAAAGAAAAATAAAGAAAGAAATGGGAAAACTTACAGAGTCATGGGTCAAGTAAGTATCACAGTAATCGCAGTAGTACCTGTGGCCCAAAGATTAGGGTTTTTAAAAATTGGAAGCAAATACGAGTAAAACGAAACTATAATGCGAAAAAATTAACGAAGAAAGAAACGTTATTAGTACCGAGGCATGGTGAGGTAGGAAGCTTCGGATCGAGCGCAGAACCAAGCTCGACGGAGAGGAAGGCGGAGGAGAAATCAAAGAACCGAGAGTGGTGGAGACTGGAACACCGGTGGCTTGGATTTCAACCTAATAAATTTTTCGCTTTTCGGGTTAGCGGATGGCGGGTTATCGGGTCGAATCTCGAAAAGGCCCAATTCTTGTGGATCCATTTTATTTTATAGATTATATGTGTAAATTATCACTCTTTGTCTCCCCAAATAAATATTTGTTTAATGAAACGAGCTAATGTTTCATCTCTTCAAGTAAACAGCAAACAAGCCACTACTGGCACGCTACCGTGGTAAGGAGTCGGAGTGGATTTCTAAAGCACAACGGGTTCATCATCAGCAGGACTTAATTTGAAAGAACAAAAGTTTGTGTTGAGGGATCCACGGACGGTGGACGTCGATTGCCAATGCACTATCCTCAATATTTTTGAATTTATCCGATGGATAAAACAAGAGACGTCGAGAGTAGTCCATTAGGTAAAGGTTTAGACACTGGATTAAAAAAAACATAAAGGCCCAGTTTCGTAGCGGTAATGGATTAAGATTATATTTTGAAAAAGTAAATAATATGTTGTTTGGTATGATGGGTGAGTGGGATTCACAATTTTTAGACATGCGGAGTGATTATTAATCTCACCCCTAATCTTATCTTAATCAACCTAATTTAATCCTATCAACCCTACCAAACGCGGTCAAACAGAATTCGAAGAGAGACATTTTAGTTTTTTAAAAAAAATCATAATTTAAATATTTTTATTACTTATTTAAAGAATAAATAAATCATAATTCATAATAAGCAAAATACAACTTTCTCTAATACTCAACACGTTTACTTAAATTTTATATTTATAATTTATTAGGACATCTGCCTTTTTTTTTTAATGAAATTAAGACAATATTTGAAGAGGATATTTGATCGAATATCTTCCACCTCAAATATCTCTTCATTGGAAAGGAAGAGGATAGGGGTATATAGAAATTATTAGATAAAAGGATTTGTACGATGATTTCTCACTTTTATTAAAAAAATTAAAAATTAAAAATTAAAAAAAAAACTATGGTAGCTGAGGTGGACGTGTGGGTGTAGGGATGACAATTTTCTCCATAAATTTAAAGTTTTATGGGGAAAATCTAAAATGGGGATATATTTGGAGAGTATTTTCGAGTTTGAAATTTGGGTTCGGGGATTTTTCAAATCCTCGCAAGTTAAATGGGGGCGGATATGGGGATGCTATTTTCATCCCTAAAACCGTCTTGATAATAATAATAATATAATATAATTTTTATAATTGATTTATTGTATTAATACTTTTACAAAAGAAGTTGAAAATTTAAAACATTTTTGTCCAAATCAATGGGCAATTGAAATGGGGATAGAGGTTGGGATGGAGATTTAATCCATGCGGGGTCGGGATAGAAATTCCCGGATGAAATCAAATCGAGGATAGCGCCAAAGCTATAATTTAAGGGTGGGGATAAGGATGACAAACTCGTTCCTGTCTCGTCCCATTGCCATCTAGATGGGGCATGTGACATCAGGTTTTTTTGGTTTTTTTGTTTTAATATTTTTTTTTTTAAAGCAATGCAAAA
This sequence comes from Zingiber zerumbet, assembly GCA_037833815.1. NCBI lineage: Eukaryota > Viridiplantae > Streptophyta > Magnoliopsida > Zingiberales > Zingiberaceae > Zingiber > Zingiber zerumbet. The sequence continues at coordinate 8,388,444 of JBBMJZ010413098.1, read as the reverse complement.
TACATAAATATTTGTGATATTTGATTTTTGTTATTTAAAATTCAATAATTTTTATTATTATTTTGTTCTTTTGATTAGATACTTCATCGTGAAATTTAAAATATATAGGAGTGAGATATTTGATGGATAATACCCATAAATATTTGATTTGTAAAATATTTGATAGTGAGATTTAAAATATTTGAAAAGTAAAATATTAAAATGATGATGTGTAAATGAGAATCACAAATATTTAAGAAAAATATCTTATTTTATTATGAATGCTCTTAGGACATCTATAATAGAAATATTTAGAAAAGGTATTTCTCCACCTATCTCTTTAATCTTAAATATCTACCACGGGAGAGAATAGTGAGGGAATATTAGAAGGAAAAAAAGTTTTACTGGGTGATTTCTATTTTTTTTTTCAAAAGTAATTTTTTTTTTTTTCAAAAGTCTGAGATGCTATAACATAGCGCTAGACGCGTAGGTGGGCTTGTGGCCTAGCCCACCTGTGCGGTTGCTGCTCTCTTAATTATTATTTTTTAATTAAATGTAAATATTTAGCCGTTTAAATATGTGGAGCTCATAAATATTTAAGGAGTTAAATATTTGAGGGTAGAAGTTGAGATATTTGAGGAATGAGATATTTGATTAATAATGTGTATTTTGTGTTTATAAATATTTAGGAAAAATATTTGAGTTCAGTAAGGATACTCTTAAAATACATTCTTAATTTTCATTATACCCCTCCACTCACTTCATGCGTGAAATTGATTATTTCAATGAGGTATGGAGTTCAAATCTCGGTGAATCCGAGATAAAATGTCTCCCTTATGTACTAGTCACTATTCCAAAGGCTAATAGCCGCCCGTGATTTACCTCCTCCGTGTTGGTCCTATGACGAATTGGCGGGGGCGCTGGGGGCGAGCGTATTCACCTTTTGCCACAGTGAAATCTATTATTTCTAACTTATTATTCATTTGTTCTTTATCCGACGGTCCTAATTGATTCTTGAATTTTATATGCTCCATTTATGACCTCCAATTGAAATAAACAAACACTTATTCTTTCATTCTTCTTTTTTTCTTGCATCAAAAAATAAACAAACCAAAAGTATCATTTTTAACAAAAAAAAAAAAAAAAAAGAAAATTATATAAACTAACACAAAACTTAATATATAAAGACTTACATCCTTCGACGTGGATTTTTAATTTCTATCATATTCCTTGGCCTCACTAAAGTTATTCAAAATAAATTAACAGTATTAATAAAAAATATAAAAAAACAAGTGTTCATAAACTCAATCAATTAACACATGTTCAAAAACATTAATTTTGAGACATAACATTCATACATAACAAAGTCATGAATAATCATTATCATCATCATCATCAGAACTACGAGGAATCTAAATTAGAGTAGAGCCTAACTGAAAATGTCGCATTATGAGGTCTTGTTGTCAACGCATTTCTTCATCCCTTTGCAATACTATCATATTGAAATTGCTAACATCTTCAGTCAAGTTATTTATTTGTTCCCTTACCACTAGTGGGGTGAAAGAAGTTGTACCAGCAATTCTATGGCTTATGCTCAAAGAACTCATTCATAATATATTTTCCCCTTTTGGTCTCTCACTCGTCTCCGACCATAAACTTATATTATTACCAACAGAGGGCTCAGATCCATCAATATCATCACTAGCACCAAAGTTTCTCTGTGCTAGCTCTAACTCATCATATTTCTCCTGTATTGTCATGAGAAAAATTAAAATAAAATTACAATAATAATATTTTAAAATACATACACATAGCTAATAGAATCTAAGTTATAAATTAAGATCAAAAATTAATTCAAGCCTTAATTGGTTTAGTTCTATCCCCGCTCCAAGTCTTATCTATTTTTTGAATTGTGCAGGGTGAAAGTATCTATGAATAATGACTTCTTCCCCATTTCCTTGATTAAAAAAATACTATTAGGAATTATGAAAATGTATGAAATAGATTAAAAATTAATGTGAGAGTTAAAAAATTATCAATTTACATGTATGCTCATTGATATTGATAGAGTCTCTCGCATATGTCGCAAATGAGTCTCCAAAATTATAAACTTGATTTAATCTATTCCGTTGATTCTTTTGTTTGCTCTCCTTAGTTGCCTAAAAATTAGAGATTCTGGTCCAATTTTCATCGGTAATGCATGGTGGCTTTTTTTTCCTAAT
>JBBMJZ010413098.1:8324204-8336054 GCA_037833815.1 Zingiber zerumbet | reverse complement strand
TATGTTATGAATTGTATTGCATACATTCAGTAAATAAGTTTAAGACTATTCAAACATATAATATGCGCACTCAAATAGTGAATCTATATTTATCAAATAAATAGTAAAACCATAAGGCAATTATCTTAGGACATCCCTCAAAATCTAACACTCTCACTTTGTCCAATGTCAATCACCACAGTGTCCTAAATCGTAAACATGGATGTGACTCTCAATTTTTTTTTTTGTTGAACCTTTGTCAAAGGATCTGCTTGGTTCCTTTCAATAGAAATTTTCTTGAGTTGTATTTCTTTCCTTCTAATGATCTCCCTGATTAGATGATAGCGGTGAAGCACATATTTAGATCACTAATGAGACCTAGGTTCCTTTGCTTGCGCAATGGCTCTAATGTTGTTGCAGTAAATAGGTAATGCTTTAACAGTGGATGGAACCACATCAAGTTCGGTAACAAACTTCTTGATCAAAATTGTTTCTTTTGCTGCTTTTGAAACTGCAATATATTCCGCATCACAAGTAGAATCTGCAATAGTATCTTTCTTAGAACTCTTCCAACTAATTGTTCCTCCATTTAATATGAATATAAATTTAGACTGGGACTTGGAGTTATCCTTGTCCATTTGGAAACTGGCATCCGTGTACCCGCTTATGATCATATCACCATCTCCATATATCGAGAATATATCCTTAGTTCTTCTCAAGTACTTAAGGATTGTCTTTACAGCTATCCAATGATACATTCCTTGATCTAACTAGTATTTGTTCGTAACACTCAGAGCATACGATACATCGGCCCTTGTACATAACATAGCATACATGATAGATTCTATTACGGACGTATACGGTATCTTATCCATGCAAATTCTCCCGTATTTTATACATAGACTTTGAAAGGTAAATTTCATGCCTCATAGGTATAAAATCTTTCTTGGATTTATACATGCTAAAGTGTTTTTGCAATCTATCTATATATGTCAATTGTAAAAGACCAAGCAACGTTTTCGGTCTATCTCTATAGATTTGCATCCCTAGGATATAAGTTGCTTCTCCTATGTATTTTATGGAGATTGTTGTGGACAACAAAACTCTAATTGACTGTAGAACTGGCATATCGTTTCCTATAAGTAATATGTTATCAATATATAATATTAGGAATATAACAACACTTCCACTAACCTTTTGACACACACAAGGTTTGTCTAGATTTTATGCGAAATTAAACTTTTTGATCGCCTCATCAAAATGAATATTCCAACTCCCGGATGCTTACTTTAGTCCATAAATAGGTCGTTGAAGCTTGCCTACATTATTCATGTTAACATATGTGAAACCTTCAAGTTGTATCATATACACGCCCTTGAGCAGGTTTTCATTAAGGAAAGCTATTTTCACATCTATTTTCCATATCTTATAATTATGATGAACTAATATAGCCAGAAGTATCTGAATGGATTTAAGCATGTCTACAGATGAGAATGTTTTATCATAGTCAATGTCTTACCTTTGACGATAGTCTTTCACTACCAATCTTACCTTGTAGGTAATTACATTACCATCCATGTCAGTTTTCTTCTTGAAAACCTACTTGCACCCTATAGGTGTAATTCCTTCAGGTGGGTCCACCAAATTTTAAACTTGCTTTTCATACATATAATCTATTTCTGACTTCATAACTGTAAGCCACTTGTCCTTCTCTAAATTATTTAGAGCTTCTTCGTAATCATTAGGTTCCTCATCTTCAATAAATAACACATCATTCGATTTTCTTATAAGAGATCTATATCTCTCAGGAATATTGCATATCATACTTGATTTACGAAGAGGTTGTGTCATAATTGGTTGGGGTTCTTGACTAGGCATTAGTGGTCTATTGAAGTCTCTTGAACTTCATCAAGTTTAACTATACTCCAACTTGTTTCCTATAAGAGAAACTCTTTCTCTATGGATGCAGCATACCTTGAAACAAGTTCCTTTTGTTCTAAGGGGTAATAGAATTGATAACCCTTAGTTTCCTTAGGGTATACAATAAATAAACACTTATTAGACTTAGCATTCGACTTATTTGATATAGTTCTCTTCACATAAGCAGGGCATCCCCATATCTTCAAATAAGATATGAAGGGTTATTTATTAGTCCATATCTCATATGGAGTAGTTGAGATTGCCTTCATTGGGACTCTATTTAGCAAGTAAACAACTGTGATGAGTATATAACCTTATAAGATTTTGGGAAGATTTGCACAATTCATCATTGACCTAACCATGTCCAACAGGGTTCGATTACACCTTTCTGATACACTATTATGTTGTGACGTATAAGGTCGAGTCCATTGAGACAATATATCATTATCCCAGATAATCTTGAAACTTTTGGCTCAAATACTCACCACCTCGATCGGATTGAAGTTCTTAATACTTTTACTAAGTTGTTTCTCTATTTCACTTCTGAATTCTCTAAACTTGTAAAGACTTCATACTTATGTTTCATTAGATACACATACCCATAACAAGAGTGATCATCAATAAAAGTAATAAAGTAGTTATAACCTCCTAGTGCGTGAGCTGACATTGGTCCATATACATTGGTATATATGAGTCCAAGTAACTCATCAACTCATTCACCCTTTCTAGAAAAAGGTAACTTTAGTATATTTCTTTTTAAATATGAATCACATGTATTAAATATATCTAATTCAAATGATTCGAGAAATGTAATCTTTTGTAATTTGGACATGTGTTTCTTGCTTATATGGCCAAGACAACAATGTCATGAGTAAGATGTTAATTGATTATCTATTCAAGTGTATTTATTGCTCGTTTTGATATTGAATGTGTCACCAAATATATCTAACATGTAGATGTCATTGCATAAAGTTTCAGTATCATAAAGAATGTCGTTCAAAGTTATATAACAACAATTGTTACTAAAAGTCAAATGAAAACCTTTTCTATTTAAGCAAGAAATAGAAATAATATTTTTTATTAATGTAAGAATAAAATAATAATTATCCAGTTCTCAGACAAGTTCACTAGGAAGTTAACAAGTATGTTCCGATGGTGACTACAACAACCTTTGCTCCATTCCCAACTCACAAACTTGATTCTCTTTTGAAGTATATTCTACTATTCCTTAGCCTCTGTATGTCATTACATATATGTGAGTTGCACCCAATATCTAATATCCAAGTGTCTGAGGAAATAGCATAACAATCAATAACAAAAATACTTGAAGAGGATGGGGCATCAGATGTCTTATTCTTCTTCATAGACTTAAGATAATCTTGTAATTTCTTTACCAGTGTCCCATCTTGCCACAGTGATGGTATGGGCTCTTTTGTGTTGGTTTAATTGTCTTGGTCTTTTTATTCTTCCCCTTAGCCTAATGTTTTAGCTTCCTCTTAGAACTTTTCTTGGAGGAGTCTACTAACATCACAGTTTTCTGTTCATCTTTAGTATAAAACTCCACAATTTTGAGAATGTTAATCATCTCAGGGATAGTCGATTCTAAATTGTTTATCCAATAGTTCATCACAAATTGTGAATAACTTTTCAGTAAATTATTTAGAATTAAGTTAATACTTAACTCGTGATCCATCGTAAAATGGAATAATGCTAAACATTCTATGTAGCTGCTCATTTTTAATACAAATTATACTGCAGACAAACCCTTCTGTATCTTTGAGTAAAAGAGAAGCTTAGAGACCTCTAACCTTTCAAATCTAGCTTACTCATCAAACAGCTCATCAAGATGATAGACAATATCACAAGCATCCAAATGCTCATACTATTTCTGTAGTTCAAGAGTCATACCGGCCAGCATGATACAACTTGTAAGTACAAAATCCTTAGCAATTGGTCCACAGTTGCATCGACATCAAGATTTGTGGGAAGAGACTCATCAAGGACATAAGCTAGTTTCTCAACTTTGAGAATAATTCTTAAACTTCGAAACTAGTCCAAGAAGTTCAGCCCAGTTAGTTTGTTCAAGTCCAAATTTGAACGCACATTAACAAAGTTATAATTAAATGATTAACCTAAAAATATAAAAATGAGAATGTATTAGAGATATAATTTTATTTATGTAAACAATTTACATGTAATAAAGTCCACTTATTTATCAAATTCAAATACCCTTATTTTGAATCCGAGAGACGGTAGATTTTCTCTAAGTGGGTTGATATCCACTATAGATAAGAATAACCTTGACTTTGACCAACAAATCATTCTTAGTTATAGCAGTAGGTAGTAACAAGTTTACCGATTGCATATCGCTTATATATATACAACTATCACATTATGCTAGCAACTAATTGATTTTCGCATAAACATCGGGTTGTTAACACATTAACAACTATACATCAAATGCATATCACCTAACTTCACCTCTAGCCATATTGATCGTGAATTTGGCACAACAAAACAACGCTTCAAGTTTAAAACCAACTCGTTAATTATGAGATTACATCTCCATGGTTTGAACATATTTAATTTCAAGTTGAGTTTAACTTTGGCCAACAATTCAAATAAGAACTTAAACTTTGATTCTTACCATATTAACGGAAGGTGTAGGTTTTAATATTGTGTAAGGGATTTGGTCTCATCTACATCATACAAATATTCTATCTACATGACATTATACGCATAATATAAATGATAACATGACACATTACATGCATGATATAAATGATGACATGACACATTGGACGCATGACATAGTATGACACATCACACATATGACAAGATTTAATCACATTGCACACATGACAAAATATAATCATGTCATAATTAATGCATCTACATGACATACAATATGATATAAACATGACATAAATTTAAATATGTTATAAGTCTATTTTAGAAATAAAAATATGTTATAATCTGATTTTAATAAATCAAGATTTTTCTAATCAAATTAGGAAACTAATTTCTAAATTTAATTAACATATCTCATTTAAAATCTTTTTATTAATCAAGAATCATTAATTATTTTATAAAAAAATTCAAAAATTAATTTCCTAACAACTTAGGAAATAAATAATAAATATTTCATAATTTATTATAGAATAATCGCAATTTATATTTTTTATGATTTTTTAAATCTTTCCAAATTTGGTATTTCCTAACCATTTAGGAAACTTTCTAAAAATAGAATATTTTAATAAATCCAAATATTCTAGAAAAGATAATTTCTATAATTTAATTAAGAATATTTCAAATCTAGATTTTTAAAGAATTTTAGAATCTTTCTAAATTTAATATTACTTAATAAATTAAGAAATTTTCTAAAACTAGAATATTTCTTAAAATTTTTAAAAAAAATCTAGAAATGATAATTTCTAAATTAACAGAATATTTCTAAATTTAATTTTTAAAAATTATTTTAAAAACTTTCCAAAAGTAAAATTTTCTAACAATTTAAGAAATTTTCAAAAATAGAAAATTCTTAATAATTCTAAAAAATATATAATTAATTACAACACTAATTATGAATCGTAAAATAATTTTATGATCATGTCGAAGCACGATCAGGCTCTAATACCACTATTGGGAAATGTCCGATGCGGTGTGTGATAAAAACACATTTCATAAACATGCACAGCGAAAGACTTAACCATAAATAAACTAATTTATTGCATTACACACACCACATGCATGTAAGGTACAATCAAGCAGATAAGATCATAAAACAAAACAAAATCGAATAACAATTATTCTAGGTATAACTTAAGGATGACCTATAACGAGAAGGACATTAACCTTTTGCGACGTTATCGAACCTCGCCTCTATTCGTATCCACACCGAGCTCTTCAAGACAACTCCAAGAGAACAAACTTCACTTTTAGAAGGTACTAGCCATGAGCAAAGGAGAAGGATCAAGAAGAGGAAGAAGAAGCAAAAGGAAGGTCTTCTTTCTTTGGGTGGTTCACGGTAACAACAGGAGACCCTCTTGTTGTGGTCGTGGTAAGAGAGAGGGAGAGGGAGATAAAGGTATTGGGTTTTGTTTTTCAAAACCTAACAAGCCAATAATAAATTATGTATTAATTCTCTCTTAATCATATCAATATATAGTTCTTTTTAATGAGTTGGATTAGAAAGTCCAAATCCAACTCATTATGTCTTAACCAAAAATTAGCTCATTAGCCCCTTAATTTGGTTCACAACTAAATCAAGTTAGTTCATAGCTAAACTAAATTGGGCTCAACTCTTTCATAAGAGATGTTGCCCATCCATGCTTCCATTCTAACAAATATTTCCATATTTATCTTATGATGGTCCAACCAAACATTAATATCTTGATCTAAGAATCCTATTCTCTAACTTGTTTTACATCATTTAGAGACTTGTGTGTGTGACCCAAATAGGTTCCTGATTTATCTTGGTCATCCATAATTAACTACTTAATTATGGAATAATCATGAGTGACACCTAGTAGTACATCATGATCCCTAATTAATCAAAAAATCATAGTTGATTTTAGAAATAATTATGAACCCTTTAGCAGCTACAGTGAGTTATGTCTCATTCCTTTCACTCGTCTTATATTCACTTGGTTCAAGACATGATCTATGTGTTTGTCCCCAATAGGCTGAATATGTCACACCTAGCCCAAGTAATATTTTCTTGTTCTACGGATTTAAATTACTCGTATATGTGTAAAAGAGTGTTATACTCTTAACATATGATATTTTGACCAAAAACTTTGAGTAATAATCCTAACAAATGGCCATAGGGTATACGTCTCCTCGCAAGGAGTGGTGAATCCTCTGTGGACTATCCAAACACCTTCGGACACTTGACTTATACCCAATCACCTCAGATCTACACCTCCAAGAGATGTTTGCTTAAGATGTCAAAGTATAAGTCTCCATGAACAAGATGACTTGTATACCTCAAGTCGAAGGAAACTTGCATTTAAGCTGCAGTAAAAACTTCACTAACATATCCATATATGTAGAGAATCATATGAAGTCTTACAGCAAGTCACTCCAATGAACTAGTTACCGTAACTAGCATCCACATTTAAAGCTTGACATCCCAATATCTCCAGCCAATGAGAAATAGCTACTTGGTCAAACCAAGGAGTATAACCCATGCTAGTCTTATAGAATTAATGATGTCCCAATGCACCAATTCAACGACTAAGGAAATTTCAATACGTTCATAATTACACATGTAGAGATAATCACAAGTTATGATCTAATCACAAATTCTCTCATGCTATGAATTATATTACGAATATTCAATAAATAATTTTAAGACTATTCAAACATATAATATGTACTTAAATAGTGAATATATATTTATCAAATAAATAGTAAAACCATATGGTGATTACCATAGGACAACTCTCAAAATCTAACATGATGTAGCAATGAAATATTCTCAAAGTATCACGAATGATATTTTAAGTCAGATGACCCTGTGTATTCGCCTAGTTGTGGCTGCAAAAAATGGTGAGGAAATTCCTATTTAAGGACTCCTCTAGATAAGGGTGTTCCTCAAACACTTCCCTAATCGGAAGTTGGCGCCTTTCCTTTATGATCATGAGGAAGTGTCTCCCCTACTTGTGACTCATGTATACCTTCATCCGAGAGGGCTACATCCTTGTTGATTGAGACAATAACTGGTGAACCCCCAATGAAAGGTGGTGGCATCTTACCCAAAAGAGGGGGCATGCCAACTAGGACAAGAGGCCTTCCCACTAGCAGCGGTTGTAGGAGTGGGTATTGTCGTAGTAGGTCATATAGCATTGTGGAGACCAGTCAATTGATGTCTTCTTATGTCATGGCCACTGCTTCATCATGGCTTCTTTCTTAGAAGGAGTCATGATTGTCATTAGTTCTTCTAGTGTTAACCATTGTAGCATCTTGGCTTAGAGTTCCCACAGAATAAATCAATTTTGTTTCCCCCAAATACCATGGATGGTCAAGTCACCAGTCAACGAACAATCTAACGTGGGCACTCTCAGGAGATCATCAATGAAGCAGATGTGGAGGACCTAAAACACACTTTAACAGAGGGTTAGAATGGCGCCAGGAAGAGATCCCGATAGGCCACTCCAATGCTTAAGTTAGGATTTGTTTGAGGTATGAAGCTAGTGCATAAACAACAAGAAGAAGATGTGAGAGTTTGATGTAGCCGAAGAGAGTGTGTGAGAGAGTTTTTCTTGCACTTACCTACTCTAGGATTAACTCCACCCATGACGACCGGTCATGGTCGATCCCAAGCTTAGATAAAGGAGGAGGGTTGTATTAGGTTGTCAGCCAGCGTTAAAACCATGGTAAATATTCAATGAATGGATCCATTAAGAAATTATGCTAATGCTAGGTTGTTCCCTGGAAGGAACGCATTACAGGGTCTAACTATAACATTTTGACAAGGACTGCTACATCTTCAAAACTCGGGTGTAGTGCTAAATATGCAAGAGTTTGTATTACAAGGTTTGATTGTAACATATCAGCAAGGATCGCTACATCTCCATGAGAACTTGGGTGTAGTATTAAATAGCAAGAGTTCTCACACTATAAGTTAGATAAAAACAAATATGATAGGAAAACCAATAATCTAAGATTTGGAACATGGAACATAGGAACCCTCACTAGAAAATCAATGGAGGTAGTAGATACGATGATTAGGAGAATAATTAGTATTTTATGTGAACAAGAGATAAAATGGGTAAATGGAGTGGATATTATTATAGATAGTGTTGGAGCAATCCCAATAGTTCATGCGACCATCTGTTTTGGTGTTTGAGCAAAGGGTTTAAGTTAGGTTCACCCTTGTTATTTGATATGTGTATGTGAGTGTGCAGGTTTGCAGGATATATATATGACTCAGCTTGATAGCTTCGGGTCTGGTGAAGGATTGAGCATCCGAGGGACCGTGGACAAAGTAGCAAGGACAAGGGCCTAGGGAAGTGACTTCGAGGCATACGTGAAGGATGACATTGGGGACAAGCCGCGGGCTTGGATGCATCCGAGAGACGAGAGCAAAGGAAGTAGGCTTGAAGGCTAGAGGTCAAGGCTACAATGAAGGGTCAAGTGAGTCGTGAGGGTACGAGTGCATGAGAGATTGCACTCGGGCAAAATCCTAGGTTTAGGGTTTTACTATAGCAATACTGTAGCAGTTACTATAGCAGTTGACTGGTGTTTTCATCAATCGACTGGTACAGTCAACTGGGAGCGAACAGAATGCTTCTGTTCGCTCGGTTAGTGTGGAGCAGTCGATTGATGGAAGTATCAGTCGACTGATATCGAGCCGTTGAGTTGTAACGGTCGAATCTCCACAGAGGGCAGTCAACTGATGGTTTTTGCAGTCGATTGGTAGGCGGAGTTTTCCAACTCGTGGCCTATATAACCAAGCATTGGAAACTTGGTTAAGGGTGATGAAATAGAGGTGGTTAACCCCTATTAGTAGTCTACCTGTGCCTAGTGCCAAAAGAGTTCTTGTGAGTGTTGTGGTGAGGTTTCTCCACCCACAAGGAGGTTTGAGCTAGCCGGAGTTTGCCGGGAACTAATCCACCGACAGATCGGGATCGTCCACCTTACGGACAGCCGTGGAGTAGGAGCCTTATCTCCGAACCACGTTAAACAATGTGTAGTGCTTTGCTTATTTTTTCTTAGTCTTTAGCTTTCTTTGTATTCATATTAGTTTATATTTCCGCTGCGCAAACTAACAAGTGTAGGAAGCTATCGATTTGGGGGCGCCATCTATCCAATCCCCCCTTCTAGTCGGCCGTCCGATCACCAACAATTAGCTCATTGATCCTCGAGTGAAGATGTGCTATAGTTTCGTCTTCTTCTAATCGGAGGTTGCTGATTTGGTTGTGAAGTAAGTCCCGTTTCGCAAGTTTTGCCAACGAAGTTTCTTCGTGTACTTCTAGGAATTTCTCCTAGAGTTCGTTCGTAGACTCGTAGGTTCCGATTCGATTGACTTCTTGTGGCAGTAGAACGCTTAGCAGATGGAACTCTGCCTTGTCATTTACCACGAAATCAGCCTGCTTCTTTTTGGTCCAGTAGTATTTATCTTTACCTTCGAGTACTGTAAAACCAACTTCCATTATAAAAAATAAATCAAAATCAGGCTTGAAAAATACCTCCATCTTCTTTTTCCAGTTGACGAAGTCCCCCTCAAACTTTGGTGGGTGAATGTTTGATCCGACCATCTCGTGTGCTTCGTTAGACGGTTAATCCTCCTGAAGCGTCCTTGGCTCCGATACCACTTGTAGGGACTATTAGCCGACTAGAAGGGGGGTTGAATATCCTGAAAAATAACTAAAGACCTTTCTCGAGTTTTGGAATCAGATTAGTAGCAACAACATAAAAATAAAGCAATAAAAAAATAAAGAAAGAGACACCATAATTTTACTTGGATACAACCGGTATGATTGTTAATCCAAGACAATGACAACACTAGAAAAATATCTTTCGTATAGGTGGAGAAGCCTCTTACAATCTTTGAACGCTCAGACTATTGCTAGGAAATAAATGCTTGAGTTGATTGTCTATTTCCTAGCTCCAGGGGCTTTTTTATAGCTACTGGAAACTCTATCCGCAGGCTAAGGGTGCCTCCCAAGGGGTTGGAGGATGCCTCCAGCGAGGCGACAGTGGATAAAACTTTATTCGCTACCAACAATCATTTTGGCCAGGTCGAGGGTGCTTTCCATAGGCATGGAGGGCGCCCTTAATGCCTTATGGAGGGCGCCCTCCATGCCTTATGGAGGGCGCCCTCCATGCTTATAGAAGGTGCCCTCCATGCTTATGGAGGGCGCCCTCCACCTGAAGGTGGCGGAGGCGCTGGCTCGCTTCGGAGACACCTTCAACACCTTGTTGAGGGCGCCTCCAGCAGTGTTCTCCAGCTCCTTTCGCTCTCCTGCTGCTCCGGTCGCCTAGGTGATTGCGGCTAACCGAAATAGGGCTCACCCAAACCCAATTTCCGATCTTCTCCTCGAGCAGACTTCCGCTCCAACTTCTCGTTCCTCGAACATTGCGTACGTTCTTCTCGTCCACCGGTGTACTCTTCTGTAGCCCTCTCGTCCCTCGGACGCACCGAGCCCATCTGCTCCCTTCACGTGCCGTCCTTCTCGCTAGCTGCGTATTCCGCTTGACTTCCTGTGTTCCTAAGCTTCTGCACACTTAGACACAGAGATCAAAACCAAACAGGACCTAACTTAACTTGGTTGATCACACCAAAAATAACCTTGGGGTTTCAACAGCCAGCATCGTCGAGTGGAAGCACAAGGTCTGTTTGAATGATTATCCACATTTCTACCTCGGTCTTCAGAAAGTACTCCATTTGGCTCTTCCAGTAACCGAAGTCTTCTCCAGAGAATAGAGGCGGACATGTAGTGTTGTAGCCTTCTTGGTGGGTCATTGTAGAAGAAAATCTCGCACACAAAAAGAAAGAGGAAACAAATTAAATGTCTCAAAACTTGGTCTTGGATTAGTAGCATGAGAGAAAATAAAATGCTAATTACGTGAAAATAATAATAATAATAATAAAGTAATAATAAAAATTATTATTTTAAATTTTGATGAATGTGATATTTTGATAATATTAACCAATGATAAAAAGATGATAATAACTTTTTTAAAAATAATTTTGGAGGGCGAATTAATAGAGGCATGAGTTAATATAGTAAAAATCCGACTAAAATAATTAAATCCATTATCATTCTGCTAATTTTAGATTTAGTAAAAAAAAATAAAAGATAAATTCTAATTCCTCTATAGATTACATGACAGGGCTGCGTCAGAAAAAAATAATAATAATAAAAAAAAAAATCAGTGAACTAATTTGGGAGGTGAGTAATTAAATTGGAAAACGCAGGTTGGATATGCTGGAATATTATA
>JBBMJZ010413098.1:8269602-8280117 GCA_037833815.1 Zingiber zerumbet | reverse complement strand
CAACGTCTCAACGGGGCGCTTGTGCTAGCCCAAGGTGGTCCAAACGCATTGAGTCCGGGCGCTTGGACAGGTCAAGATAGTGTTGACTTGTCTGGCTGTTCTGGTCGCTTGAGTGATTCTTTGGTCATCCAGAGTTGAAGTCACCCAAACCTAACTTCGACCTTCTCCTCGAGCATATTTCCTCCTCGGCTTTTCATCCTTCGGAAGTGCCGCACGCTTTATTCTCATCTGCCGTTGTACTCTTCCACATCTTCTTGTCCCCTTAGATGCATTGAGCCCGTTGACTCACTGCCAATCCCATCTTTATCGTCTGCTATATTTTCCGCTCGACTTATTATATTCCTAAGTCTTTGCACACTTAGATATAAAATACCAAATAATGTAAAGTCTAATTGACTTGGTTAACCATATCAAAATTAACTTAGGGTACTTATAGAAGGTACTTGGATCCAGTGGAGGATGTTATACCCTGATGAATACCAGCTACTCCTTAGTAATGCAGAAGGATCAGGAGGAACTCAAAATATATTGTCACAAATCAGGACTATCTTTATGCTTGAAGACCCATACCAAGGATCAACATATGTATTGGAACAAGCTTATCATGACCTTGAAAGATTATCATGCAACAATTTAAAGGACATAGTTCAATTCTTAAATGATTATCTAAGAATAGCATCAAAGACATGAAGGTTATTTGCAAGCACCGAACTATCATAGAAATAATGGTCAAAGATGCCTGGAAATATGGGTAAAGGAATAAAGAAGGATTTTGAAGAGAAATACCAAGGAATACCATTAGAGTATTCCCAAGGGTATTATTTGCGTATAAATACTAGGAAAATGAATGTAAAGATGCAGCATTCAAAAGGGAACTCAAATACCTGTCATTCTATAGCAACATTCTCATTCCAGGACACTATCAAGGTTAGCAAAGAAATATGGAGTTCAAAGATCTAAAAACTTTTAAAGGAAAGCCACATCCTTCTCATGCTCGGATAGAAAGAAGGAAGCACCTATTGAGAAACAAAAAGTGCAAATGTTTTCTGTGAGGAGCAGAAGGGCATTTCGCCAGAGAATGTCCAAATGACTGGAGGAATATAAAAAGAGTGGCTATGTTTGAACAGTTGGACTTGCCCGAAGACTACGACATAGTCTCTGTCCAAGAAGGTGAAAACCCATGTGATGCAATATATAGTATATCAGAGGGAGAGGATGATATCAAGGTACTACACTAGGGCCTCAATTCTATGATCCTACATGAAAATATTTTTATGCTACAAGAAGAAGGGAGATCTTGGAGGATTGGCCCTGAGATCGGCTACCGAGCTATGGTTCAAGTATCACAAAAGCAATATAAGTGTAAGCATATTTGAGAGATTAATGAAGAAGTCCCAGGAAGTGCAGAAAATTGTAAGTGCTGCAAGAAACGCACGCAAAAGAGACACCGAAGATATTGCCCCTAGTGTAGTATAACTATTTGCGGCATGTGCGGCATTTATTACTACAATAAAAGAACCCCAGTAGTCGTATCTTCACCAATAAGGTATGATTCTCGAGACCTCTTGAAAGAACAACAAGATTATATTACATATTATGAAGCAGAAATCCGTAAGCTAAACATAGAGCTAGAAACAGGAGATTTTGAAAAAGAAGAATGTGTGCAAATTAGGCAGGAGGCCCTCCAACTGACTCAAGAAAATCAGAAGCTAAAACGAGAGAATGAAGAGCTCAAATACAGTTATAAAGAATTAGAGCAAGGTGTAATGGAGTTGGACCCGCTCACCTTAGAGGAGGAGGACATGAGAAGAGAAATTCAGAACCTCCGCAAAGAAAAGGAAAGTTTAGGAAAGGAAGTATGGGAAGACATCAATGTCCTATTACAAGATCAAACGCAAAAGGTACTCTCCTTACCAGCCCCAAGTAACACTGGAGGATCTAGGAAAGCGAAGAATATGCTATATAACCTGAAGGTAGAATTTAAAATTCCTAAACTGCTTATATTTCAAGTTAACGCTATCCTAGACACAGGGGCAATCACGTGTTGTATCTACCAAGAAACCATTCCTAAAGAAGCACTAGAAGAAAATTCCTTCATGGTTCATTTCAGCGGGATTACCTACAAGGCACCGTCAAAGAAGAAACAAAAAGGGGGAAAGATGATAATTGGAAGTAATACATTCCAAGTCCCCTATACCTACTCATTCCCCATGAAACTTGGAGTTAATATACAGATGATTCTAGGATGCAATTTCATCAAATCAATGCAAGGGGGGTAAGAATTGAAGGAAATCATGTAACATTTTATAAAAAACCTGACCACAATAGAAATTTCCCCCTTTGTTACTAATGCAGCCATCCTAGATTTAGAGATTGATGAAGACGAATACATCCATATTAAAGAAATGGTACATTACTCACTAGAAGAAACATTCCCAAAGTTTAAGGAAAAATTTCAAGGCCTCTTTACAGAATTATAGAAACAAGGATACATTGGAGAGGATCCCCTGAAACATTGGGCCAAAAATCAGGTACTTTGCCATTTAGATATCATAAACCCTGATTTCACAATTGAAGATAGGCCTTTGAAGCACTAAGCACAATCGGCAAAGGAAGCATTTGTAAAGCATATAAAGGCCCTACTAAGCCTAAAGGTAATCAGGCCCAGCACAAGCCGCCATAGAACAACTGCAATCATTGTCAATTCAGGCACTACAATTAACCCGAAGATAGGTCAAGAGGAAAAGGGCAAAGAGAGAATGATATTTAATTTTAAAAGGCTGAATGACATTATAAATAAGACCAGTAGGACCTTCCGAAAATCAACATCATCATCAAAACGATCAGTAATAAAATGATTTACTCAAAATTTGACCTAAAATTAGACTTTCACTAGGTAACCATGCACCCCAATTCGATCGAATGGACTACATTCTGGATGCCAGATGGTCTATATGAATGGTTAGAAATGATATTCGGGCTTAAAAATGTACCGGCTATCTTCTAGAGGAAAATGGATAATTGTTTTAAAGGTACGGAACAATTCATTGCAGTATATATCGATGATATCCTAGTATTTTCTGAAACTGAGCAGGAGCATGAGCAGCGCCTCAAGATAATACTTAATATTTGCCAAAGAAATAGGCTATCCTTAGCCCTACAAAAATGAAAATAGAAACTATAGAAATTGAATTCTTGTGAGCAATCTTAGAAAACAATAAAAACATACTGCAACCTCATATTATTAAGAAGATTGCATATTTCAAGGGGGAGGAATTGCAACAGTAAAAGGAATGAGGTCCTGGTTAGGAATCCTAAATTATGCTATCCTAGAAGTTGATGGGTGTATGAACGAATGGGGAGGGGTCTGCAAGTGGAAACCACAAAAATATGATCCTAAGAGGTCAAGGAAAATATGCGTGTATGCTAGTGGGAAATTCTGCCCCCTCGAGTCAACAATAGATGTAGAAATCCATGCCGTTATGATGACTATGGAGGCCCTAAAGATTTACTACCTTCATAAGAAGGAGTTAATTATCTGCACTGATTGCCAAGCTATAATAAGCTTCTTCAACAAAACCATTGACAATAAACCATCAAGAGTCAGGTGGATGGCCTTTGTTGACTATGTTACTGGAAGAGGCATTGATGTCACCTTTGAACACATAGATGGCAAAAATAATCAACTAGCGGATACCCTATCCCGACTAGTAAACATGTTAATATTTTCAGTATGGAAGGAGGAGCAGATGGATGTTCTCAACCTCCTTGTAGGAGCAACACAAGAGGTTCTAGCCCACCAACAAAGCAATGGCGAGGTATCAGCAGATAATTCACCACAGCTTAGCCTCACTGAACAATACCAGGCCTACCTCACCCAATACTATGCCAAGATCCAACATGGGCTCAATTTGGAGGAAGCAGAAGGAAGTGAAACCCAAATGCACAGGATTCAATCAGAACTAGCCCAACAAGCAACAGAAGCACTTCAACATACCGGGACCTTTACTTCATCAAGCTCAAGGAGTATCGCTGGTGAGCAACCCCATGAAATTAGTAAGGTGACTGGCTCCCAGCTGTCATGCAACAAGATGAACAACTAGAGACAGCTCTAAAGGTCATCAAGGACGGCAAGTAAAGGGTCGGGAATTTCGGCTTTTAAGCAGAAGTGGTGGGCCCTAGAACCCCCTCACACAAAAAAATCCAAATGTATCTCTCTTTCGGCGATATGTCGAATCTGCTTTATTAAAGTAAGATGGACTGAGCCTCCGGGAGTCGTCTATCAATAATGTCATCTAGTAAGAAGAATCTTATCACGGGAAAAACTAAAGATAGGATAAGGATGCTGATGGAGCCCAATGAGCACCTAGTCCTTACCTCTCTGGCTATAAAACCTGTCTAGTATGCTCTTGCTATGCATCAGTCGAACACTGAAGGCTTACTTGAGTAGCTTCTCTATTGTAAGTGTCCTGTAATTTCTCCTTCCTTTTCAAGTCTGTATATTTCTCTAGTTCTTATATACCTATCTGGTTAAAAGTAAATGAGCTTTTCGTTTGAGCTTTTCGCTTGGTTCCTTTACATTTTGGTAAATGGAGAAGCCAACTTGTTAATTAAAAGGGGGCTAATTGGGAGGCTCTCGAATACACCAAATGTGGCCTTTCCATACAAGTTCAATAGTGTAGTGGAATATTTAGCAAGCCAGGGGTGGATGCTCTCCCTGGGCATCAGTATTCAACATCACAATTACGAGGCATGGATTGGATCATTAAACCCCCACAAATGCTCACCCCTATGCAACCAACAAATGTAAGCAGTCGAAACTTACTCGATGAGCGTATATCAGTATGTTTACATAATTATGAAACAGGTCAGCAAGCAAGACCTACGAACTACAACAACCAAGATGATGAGGTTCCTTCTGAGGAAGAAGAAATACATGGACACATTCTTGCTGTTTTAATCGAGCAAGATATACAAGTCCGGGTCAAAAGGCTCACGCCTACCGCCGTCTTACCTAAAAAATATTCAGAAGATGAAGCAGGATATGACTTGTCCTCTAACGAGGATATCACCATTGAACCAAGAGCACGTGGTCTAATATCCACTGGCATAGCTATTATGATCCCTAAAGGCTTTTATGGAAGAATAGTCACTCGATCCAGCATAGCATATAAATTGGGTATACACGTTGGGGCTGGAGTCATTGACAGTGACTACCAAGGTGATAACAAGGTACTTTTATTCAATCATACAATGAGACCGATTTTTATCAATGCAAGGGATCGTATAGCGCAAATTCTTATTTGTCCCATATTACAAGTCGACCTTACTGAAGCAATGGATTTTCCCACGACATCCCAAGGAAAGAAAGGATTTGGGTCAACCAATTTTCCCCTTACTACAGAACTCATATCCAAGTTAATTCCTGCTCCAAATCTTGATCAGACACTATCACTACCAAGAGAGACTAGAGAATACTATCTGATTTTAAGGGATACCTATGCAGGAGATACAAGCCTAGGAGCCACTGTACTTCGATCCATGGACTATCCTTTAAATATGAAAGGTACGTCTCGATATCTAATAGATTATTTCAAAAATGATTATGTAGTAGAAGATGATGGGGATTGGGACGATGAGTTTTTGTTGCAGTAGCAAATATGAAAATAAATATCGAATAAGAATGGGATATGGTATACCCGCAGCTGTCAAAATTAGCAGAAGATGTTTACTCTTCTTCAGCCATAATCACATATAGACCCCTCCACAAATATTATTATGGGGTCGGCTAATTATCCTCTAGCCATTAACCTAGATAAGAAAGAAGGCTCTAGCCAAAGACCTACATTCGAAGGTCACAATGTAAAGGGAAAATTCAAAAACAAAGATCATTCTAAATGGTGGAACCTACCATCTGTCTTTCAACAAACTGGACCTATGCTAGTAATCCCAACGCAGCTAGCAAAATTTGATGAAGTTTTTATGCGACGAGAATCTATAACAAAGAACTTGGTAGCCATACAAGGATTCACAGATCCTTAGAGCATAATAGAGTTTATTAAAAATTTATTGGGAGAAGCTGAAAAACTGGCATGGATGCAAGGGAGGATGTCATACCCTGATGAATACCAACTACTCCTTAGTAATGCAGAAGGATTAGGAGGAACTCAAAATATATTGTTACAAATCAGGACTATCTTTATGCTTGAAGACCCACGCCAAGGATCTACATATGTCCAGGAAGAAGCATACCTTGACCTTGAAAGATTATCATGCAACAATTTAAAGGACATAGTTCAATTCTTAAATAATTATCTAAGAATAGCATCAAAGACAGGAAGGCTATTCGCAAGCCCAGAACTGTCAAGGAAATTATGGTTAAAGATCTCTAAAGATCTAGGTAAAAGAATAAAGAAGGCTTTCGAAGAGAAATACCAAGGAAATACCATTGGAGTATTCCCAAGGGTATTATTTGCATACAAATACTTGGAAAATGACTGTAAAGATGCGGCATTCAAAAGGGTACTCAAAGACCTTCCATTCTGTAGGAGCATTCCCATTCCAGGATTCTATCAATGGTCAGCAAAGAAATATGGAGTTCGAAGATCTAATAATTTTAAAGGAAAGCCACATCCTTCACATGCTCGGATAGAAAGAAGGAAGCACCTATTGAGAAACAAAAAGTGCAAATATTTTCTATGCGGAGCAGAAGGGAATTTCTCCAGAGAATGTCCAAATAACCGGAGGAATATAAAAAGAGTGGTTATGTTTGAACAGCTGGACTTGCCCAAAGACTACGACATAGTCTCTGTCTAAGAATATGAAAACCCAAGTGATGCAATATATAGTATATCAGAGGGGGAGGATGATATCGAGGTACTACACCAGGGCCTCAATTATATGATCCTACATGAAAATATTTTTATGCTACGAGAGGAAGGGAGATCTTGGTGGAAAGGCCCTGAGATCGGCTACCGAGCTATGGTACAGGTATCACAAAAGCAATATAGGTGTAAGCATATTTCGGAGATTATATAGTATGTGCTGCAAGAGGCCCTTGCAAAAAAGACACCGAAGACATTGCCCTCTATATAGTATAACTGTTTGCGGCATGTGCAGCATTTATTACTATAATAAAAGAACCCTAGTGGCGATATCTGCACCAATAAGGTATGATTCTCGAGACCTCTTGAAAGAACAACAAGATCATATTACATATTGTGAAGTAGAAATCCGTAATCTAAAGATGGAGCTAGAAGCAAGAGATTTTGAAAAAGAAGAATATGCACAAATCAAGCAGGAGGCCCTCCAACTAACTCAAGAAAATCAGAAGCTAAAATCAGAGAATGAAGAGCTCAAATGTAGTTATAAATAATTATAGCAAGGAGAAATGGAACTGGACCGGCTCACCTTAGAAAAGGAGGACATGAGAAGAGAAATTCAGAACCGCCATAAAGAAAAGGAAAGTTTAGGAAAGGAAGTATGGGAAGACATCAATGTCCTATTACAAGATCAAATGCAAAAGGTACTCTCCTTACCAGCCCCAAGTAACACTGGAGGATCTAGGAAAGCAAAGAATATGCTATATAACCTGAAGGTAGAATTTGAAATTGCTAACCTGCCTATATTTTAAGTTAACACTATCCTAGACGCAGGGGCAACCACGTGTTGTATCGACCAAGAAACCATTCCTAAAGAAGCACTAGAAGAAAATTCCTTCATGGTTCATTTCAGCGAGATTACCTCCAAGGCACCGTCAAAGAACAAACTAAAAGGGGGAAAGATGATAATTGGAAGTAATACCTTCCGAGCCCCTATACCTACTCATTCCCCATGAAACTTGGAGTTAATATACAGATGATTCTAGGATGCAATTTCATCAAATCAATGCAAGGGGGGTAAGAATTGAAGGAAATCATGTAACATTTTATAAAAAACCTGACCACAATAGAAATTTCCCCCTTTGTTACTAATGCAGCCATCCTAGATTTAGAGATTGATGAAGACGAATACATCCATATTAAAGAAATGGTACATTACTCACTAGAAGAAACATTCCCAAAGTTTAAGGAAAAATTTCAAGGCCTCTTTACAGAATTATAGAAACAAGGATACATTGGAGAGGATCCCCTGAAACATTGGGCCAAAAATCAGGTACTTTGCCATTTAGATATCATAAACCCTGATTTCACAATTGAAGATAGGCCTTTGAAGCACTAAGTACAATCGGCAAAGGAGGCATTTGTAAAGCATATAAAGGCTCTACTAAGCTTAAAGGTAATCAGGCCCAGCACAAGCCGCCATAGAACAACTGCAATCATTGTCAATTCAGGCACTACAATTAACCTGAAGATAGGTCAAGACGAAAAGGGCAAAGAGAGAATGGTATTTAATTTTAAAAGGTTGAATGACATTACAAATAAAGACCAGTACGGCCTTCCGGGAATCAACACTATCATCAAAAAGGTCAGTAATAAAAAGATTTACTCAAAATTTGACCTAAAATTAGGCTTTCACCAGGTGACCATGCACCCCAATTCGATCGAATGGACTGCATTCTGGATGCCAGATGGGTTATATGAATGGTTAGTAATGTCATTCGGGCTTAAAAATGCACTGGCTATCTTCCAGAGGAAAATAGATAACTATTTTAAAGGTACGGAATAATTCATTGCAGTGTATATCAATGATATCCTAGTATTTTTCGAAACTGAGTAGGAACATGAGCAGCGCCTCAGGATAATGCTCAATATTTGCTAAAGAAATGGGCTAGTCCTTAGCCCTACAAAAATAAAAAAAAGTAGCTACAGAAATTGAATTCTTGGGTGCAATCTTGGGAAACAATAAAATCAGACTGCAACCACATATTATTAAGAAGATTGCAGATTTCAAGGAGGAGGAATTGCCAACAGTAAAAGGAATGAGGTCCTGGTTAGGAATCCTAAATTATTCTCATAATTATATTCCTAACCTCGTCAAATTACTAAGTCCATTTTACGCCAAGACAAGTGCAATAGGAGAAAGGCGTATGAATCAATAAGATTGGGATTTAGTAAAGAAAATAAAGAGGCAAATATAGCAACTTCCTGATCTAGACGTCCTACAACTTCCTGATCTAGACGTCCTGCCTAAAAATAGTTTTATCATCCTAGAAGTTGATGGGTGTATGAGCGTATGGGGAGGGTTCTGCAAGTGGAAACCATAAGAATATGATCCTAAGAGCTCATAGAAAATATGCGCGTATGCTTGTGGGAAATTCTGCCCCCTCGATTCAACAATAGATGCAGAAATCCACGTCTTTATGACGACTATGGAGGCCATAAAGATTTACTACCTTGACAAGGAGTTAATTATCCGCACTGATTGCCAAGCTATAATAAGCTTCTTCCACAAAACCACTTACAATAAATCATCAAGAGTCAGGTGGATGGCCTTTGTTGACTATGTTACTAGAAGCGACATTGATGTCACCTTTGAACACATAGATGGCAAAAATAATCAACTAGCGAATACCCTATCCCGACTAGTAAACGTGATAATATTTTCAGGATGGAAGGAGGAGCAGATGAATGTTCTCAACCTCTTGGCGGAGCAACACAAGAGGTTTTATCCCAACATACCATAAAAGCAGTGGCGAGGTATTAGCAGATAATTCAACACACCTTAGCCTCACTGAACAATACCAGGACTGCCTCACCCAATACTACGCCAAGATCCAACATGGGCTCAATTTGGAGGAAGCAGAAGGAATTGAAACCTAAATGCGCAGGATTCAATCAGAACCAGCACAACGAGCAACAGAAGCACTTCAACAATACCGGGACCTACACTTCATCAAGCTCAAGGAGTATCGCTGGCTGGCAACCCCACGAAATTGGTACAGTGACTGGCTCCCAGTTGTCAAGCAACAAGATGAACAGCTGGAGACAGCTCTAAAGCTCGTCAAGGACGTCAAGCAAAGGGCCGAGAATTTTGGCTTTTAAGCAGAAGTGGTGGGCCCTATAACCCACTCACCCGGAAAAATCCAAATGTATCTCTCTTTCGGCGATATGTCGAATCTGCTTTATTAAAGTAAGATGGATTGAGCCTCGGGGAGCCGCCCATCAATAATGTCGTCTAGTAAGAAGAATCTTATCACGGGAAAAGCAAAACATAGGATAAGGATGCTGATGGGGTCCAATGAGCACACAAGCCTTACCCCTCTGGCTATAAAACCCGTCCAGTATGCTCTTGCTATGCATCAGTCAAACACTGAAGGCTTACTTGAGGAAGTGAGATTTTCGATTGACCTTTTCACTTAGTTCCTCTACTTTTTGGTAAATGGCGAAGCCAACTTGTTAATTACAAGGGGCTAATTGGGCGTCTCTCGAATACACCAAATGTGGCCTTGACATAAAAGATCAATGGTGTAGTGGAATTGTAACGACCCGACCTCTCAAGCTTGCTCGTAAGGCCGGGTGCGTTACTATTCATGCGTACATAGACTTATACTTACACAGCGGAAGACTTATCTAA
>JBBMJZ010413098.1:8219409-8242806 GCA_037833815.1 Zingiber zerumbet | reverse complement strand
CAAACCGACTGGACTTTTGCTCAGCGTCTGAGGCTCCAGGACTTTCCGTTGGATGTCCGCTCCACGATCTGTCCAGTCTTCTACCTGGTTCGTGACACTAGAACTTTCTACCTAGAGTCCCCGACTCTAGGACTTTTGCCCGAAGCCCACGACCCACCAAGACTTTCCGCCTAGGGTTACCACCCCTAGGATTTTCCACTTGCCTAACCGCAGCTAGGGCTTTTATCTAGAACACTTAGGGTTTTTTCTGCAAGCTCATTCAACCTTGTTAGATAACAAGACACCTTAACTTTAGACCCTTTACCATTATCAAAACACATTTTCGATCGTCTGGTGCTCTCTGCACCAACATTTATGCCATGTTCTATATGTGTTGTGCCTTATATGTATTTGACGAAATATATGTGAGGTCAATTCATGTAGATGTAGAGTTTTGTTCACCATGTAGAGGACATACTCTAGTTTGTTTAATCGGGGACCCTGTGACAGAGGGTATCCCTTACTTTCTAGGGTATCACCCTTGAAATAAAGGTGAATTCCCTACAAGGGAAGCTAATTAGAATTTAGAGCCTAAATTTATATTAGGAAGTGATTTTGTGTAATCTAGTGATTGTATATCAAAGGGGCCCTGTGACAGAGGGTATCCCTTTAATCAGACTTTCTAGGTTATCTCTTCTACTTAATTGCATTAATTTATTGTTAGAAAATAAATTGGATAGTTCTAGAGATTGTATACCTGGGGGGCCTTAGGGTAACTTTTAACCAGACTTTCTAGAGTTGCTTCTTTATTTAATAGCGTTAAAACTTAGGTAAAGTCTCCGGTGTGACCTATGTCGGATTGTATCAGTCTTCAGTTAGAAATCCTACAAAGTGTAGGCATGGAGGTAGGGAGATGAACAATGCATAGGGACACTAACTAACACCATAATGAAACCAAAATCCTAGAATTTATTACATTTCACTCACTTATGCTTATTCTCTCTCTATTCTCTCTCTTCCCTTCTCTTTCACTTTTAAGCATTTGTGAGTCAATCTTTCGATTGTCTAGATAATTCATTATGCGAAGTTAACTGATACTTAATCAACAGTCTCTATGTGATTGATATTTTATTACTTGACGACAACCATGAACTTGCGGATTGTACACAACAAGTGTTTAGAACGTATCTCACTTATCGTGTTAGTCTCGTACTTCGATGCTCCCCTTCTTTGCTGTTTTTTTCTGAAGTGTCTCCCCCTTCGTCAATGCTCATCTCCAAAGTGCTTTGTCACTTTTTGGTGATTCACCAATAATGTCAGTCCGACGTATTCTTCTAGCTTAGACTCGGATGACAACGACTCACTCCAAGTTGTTTTGAGGTTCTTGTGTTTTGATTGCCTTGCCCCTTTTTCTTTCTCCATTTCTTTGTTTTTTTAGCTTCAGACAATTATCCTTGATATGCCATTCTTCTTGTCAGTTGTAGCATCGAAAGAGTTTCCTTGCTTGCATCTTAGTGAACTTATCAGTTTTAAGAAACTTATTTAGTTTCCTTACCACATAAGATTGTTCGTCTTCATCGAGAGAAGACTCTGATTCTAGTTCGTCTTTCTTAGCTTATAGTGCCAGATTCTGACTTGGTTCCCTTTCTTTTCTTATACGAACACATTGAGATTTGTGTAGTTCGAACGTAGAAAAAAGATTTTTTAAAGTACTTACCTGTAAGTCCTTTGAGATGTAGTAGGAGTCACTATCGATGTCCACTCCGGTGTTCTCGGAAAGACGTTGAGCGCGTATCGGAGAAAGTCTCGATTTATTACCATTTCTCTAAGGTTTGTTAGACCGGTGATCATCTCCTTGATTCTTGTGTGTAGATGACTACCATTTCTTCCTTTTCTTTTCGGAGATTACTGAGTTAGTTCCGGAGTAGGTCCCGTTTTACTAGCTTGGCTTCCGAGGTACCTTCGTACAGCTCTAGGAACTTCTCCCAAAATTCTTTAGCTAAGTCATAACTATCGATCCGATTGACTTTTCGAGGCGGAAGAACACTCAGCAAATGTAACTCTGTTTTGTCGTTCACCATGAAGTTGACTTGTTCCTTTTTGATCCATATGTATTTTTCTTTTTTAACTATGTGCCGATCTTTAGGTGCTACAAAATTATATTTTATTATTAAAAGAATTTCAAAGTCTGTTTTGAAGAATACCTCCATTCACTTTTTTCACATTGTGAATTTCCCCTCAAACTTTGGCGAGTGAATTCTAGATCCGACCATTGTCTTGTTGTTTTAGTTAGCTGTTAGTCCTTCTGAGACAGTTGTGCTCTGATACCAATTATTGGTCCTGTTTGGCCGACAAGAGGGGGTGAATTGCCTTGAAATTAGAGTTAGAAAAATATCTCTTGTTTTGCTTTAGCAAGGATGCACAATTAATGAAGCACAAATAATTAAAGTAAACAATAACATAAAAGAAAAGAAGTTAAAGAATTTACTTGGTTACAACCTAAGTTGTTGTTAATCCAAGGCAAGTAAGAAACTCTAAAAATCTCATTTGTTGAAGGCAAAGAAGCCTCTTACACTCTTTGATAGCTCAGAAATTGAATATAGTAGTTATGGATTAATTCCTAGCTTGAAGGGACTTTTTATAGCATCTTGAGATTAGTTACCATTGCTTGGAGGTGCCTCCAAAGTACTCTAGGATGCATCTAAATGGAAAACACTTTATTCACTCTTAAACGATCAGTTAACGGCTAACCAACACTTTTCTACGTTTAAGGGCGCCTTCAGCTTCCTTAAGGGTGCCTATGACTTTGTTCAGGGCGCCTTTAACAGGAGGCATGAGAGCGCTTCCAAGCTCCTCTAAGATGGCTCAAAAACCCTTGGAGGCGCCTACACAGCACTCCAAGGGTTGGTTTTCGCGTGGGTGATACTCCGGTTATCCGAAGCTGGGCTCTCCAGAACCTAACTCTAACCTTCTTGTCAAGCAGGTCTCCTCCCCATCTTCTTGTCCCTCGAACGTTGTGCACATCCTTCTCGTCTACCGGTGTACTCTTCTACAGCTTCTCGTCCCTCGGATGCACCGAACTCGTTGGATCCTTTCCCATGCTATCCTTCTCGCTTACCCCGTCTTCTGCTCAACTTCTTGTGTTCCTAAGCTTTTGCACACTCAGACACAAGACATCAAAAATACAAGACCTAACTTAACTCGGTTGATCACATCAAAACTAACTCGAAGTACTTGTAATATCTACCTAATTCACTGCTATAATTCGGTAGCACTATCTAAGTAATTGTTATAATTATTTTAAATATTTTTGATAAATTTAAAATTATTTTAATAAAATTTAAATAATTTTGAATATTATTTATACTAATTTTAGTTAAAATGAAATAGTTGATTTTTTTTCCAATATAACAATTACTAGTAATTAAAATAACACTGGAATAAAAATATATTTTAAAAATAAAATATTCTATAGTTGATTATTTTATTTTATTTTTTAAATATATCTTTGACAATTTATATAATTCAAAATGTCCTTTTAATTTTTGCCCAACTTATATAACTGGCACATTAATTTTAAGGGCAAATTATCCTAAAATTCCCAAACAAAGTTTCAACTTTGTCGTCAATTCTCATATCAAAGAATATTTGTTTCAACTCCTAATTCATACCAATTCATTTAATTCTATTTGTGCACACATTTCGAGGGACTATTATAAAATATAGGTATAAAAAGTTCAAAAGGAGGTATCATTCATTTAAAATGAGGTATAATTTTTCTTAAATTCAGCATCATTTAAACTCAAATCAAGTAAACTACCTATACACATAATTTTTAGGTATATGGTAAAATATGTACAAGAAGTCTATAATGATGTATAATGCCTTTTAAATTCAGTATCATTTCTGTGCATATTTTTTAGGTACGTGATAAAATATAAGTATAAAAAGTTTATAATGAAATAATTTCTCTTAAATTTAGTATCATATAAATTAAAATCTAATATATTTTCTATCTAATTGAGTATTATCTATAATAGATGGTTCAATATATATATATATATATATATAAATATGTAATATATATAGGTACATAATCCACTTTATTAGATACAAAATATTTAAATCAAGTATATCGGTATAATTATATAAGATTATATGCACATAGTGAATTGAATGAATTGATATGGATTAGAGAGTTATAATAGATATTCATGTAAGAATTGACGTTAAAATTAAAATTTTGCATAAAAATTATAGGATAATTTACCGTAATTTTAACTGAGTCTATCAGTTATCTTACCAAATAATTGTAAACTGAATACAGCTTTTAACTCCTTTACAACTCTAATGGTGAATTCCGAACCATGTTAAACTTTGAAATGCCCTTTATCAAAACACCAATTTTATAATATTTTTAAAATTCTCAAAATTAATTTTATAATTTTCCTGAGAAAAGTACAGCTGACATTTTATTAATATTGTACTTAAAAATCCCCTCATTTTTGTAATCATTTTCAGCGGTAGAAGTTTTGTGCTTGTGCCTGTTTACGATTCGCATCGATCTCTGCCATTGTCTACGTCGTTGGCGCCTTCACCTTGTCAATATTCTTCGAGATCGAGGCAATATCTTCTTCCAAAAGGAGGAATTGGTGGGTGGATGGCTGTAAAGCATAGTAATTGGAGCATTAACTAACTCAATCGAAGACCTGACAGAGCAACGCCGGTCCTCCGCAATCATCATGGATTCCACTCTTCTCCGCGGCTTTCATTTCCAACCACCACTAGGTTGCTATTCTTCTCCCGATTCCATCGCCATCTTCGATCTTCCTTAAAACGGATTAGTTTAGGCAGTTTTGTGTTTTTTTTTTGGTTTGTTTTCAAGCAGGTGACGTTGCTAGGGCTTTGACTTGTAATATTCTATCTCGGACTCTCGATCGGGAAGTTTCGTTGTCGGAGTGAACACGTTCGCCTCCGGGAAGTCAAAAAAGTCGGCTCCTTGGACTCGCTGTAGTTCAACTGGGTTTGTTCGATTTATTCTGCATCTGTAGATCATCTGGTGGAGCAAAGGTGCGGCTTTGTTCCGGCCTTCGCCGGTTTCTTGTGCTTCCCTGATCTTTGTTCGTCCTGCAAATTAGGTTTTTTCCTGCGTCTTTTCCCCTTTGTATGCTTTAGATGCAAACTTCCTCTTTTGAGCTTTTGCGGCGTGGTTGCTGTATTCGATCTGTCCTAGTTTTAGGGTGAGTAGAAAAGGAGTTTTTTGTTTTTTGCTCGATTGCTGAGCTTGGGGAAATATCGGAAACTATGGATGTTACTAGCTGGCAGGAGATGCTACGGAGTATGTTGCCTCCAGGGACTCCCATCCCAGAGGCGCCAGACAACCTCGATTACTCCATTGCCATCGAGTATGATGGCCCTCCTGTGACTTATGAGCTTCCGAGGGTTGAGCCTGTCGATGTGATCCCTACAGCTGAGCCTGTTCTTGAATCTCATATGTCCGGGAACGGCACAATTGCCCCAGTAGTTGATCAAATTCCGTTGCCGGTTTCTCTGATAGCTCGATGTGCTGACTCTCCACCCCGAAGTCTACGGGCCTCTGGGAGCTCTGAGTCTGTTGATTCTGTCTTGCAGAATGAAGAGTTCACTGATGCATCCCATTCGGCTTCTCCAGTTTCTGCACATAGCATGCCAAATGGGCAGCCTAGGCAACAGGTTAACGAGGGGAGGAGGACATCAGTAGTTACTTTCAAGGAAAAATCAGAAAGTAAAGAGTTATTCGAAGATTTATCAGGTTCTCCTCAGTTCCTTGGTGTTACCAGCAAGGAGAAGAAAAAAAGAGTGTGTTGTAGATGTGGGAAGAGAAAGTGGGAGCGCAAAGAAGTGTGTATTGTTTGTGATGCCAGGTATTGCAGCTACTGTGTGCTCAGAGCCATGGGATCTATGCCGGAGGGGCGGAAGTGTGTTAGCTGCATTGGACAGCCTATTGACGAGTCCAATCGTTCAAAACTTGGAAAGAGTTCAAGGACATTAGCTCGTCTTCTTAGTCCACTGGAAGTTAGGCAAATATTGAAAGCGGAGAAGGAATGTCATGCAAATCAACTCCGCCCGGAACAGCTCATTGTGAATGGATTTCCACTACGGCAAGAGGAGATGGCAGAATTATTTAGCTGCCCAATGCCTCCTCAAAAGTTGAAGCCTGGAAGGTATTGGTATGACAAAGAATCAGGCCTATGGGGAAAGGCAAGTGCATTTGGCTTTGATTCTGAGCCCTTTTTTGGTTGGCTCAGCATGTTAACTCTTTGCTTATTCTTTTTGTTTTTTCCAGGAAGGAGAGAAACCTGATAGAATTATTAGTTCGAACTTGAATTTCACCGGCAAGCTTCAGACTGATGCTAGCAAGGGAAATACTGAAGTTTACATTAATGGAAGACAGATAACAAGAATCGAACTAAAAGTGCTTAAGGTGCTTAAGTCAAATACTGAAGTTGTTTCTTTTAGTAGCTACATTTTTATTTGCTCATCAACTATAGCAAACCTTTGTTATTCTACTGACTATTGACTCATCTACAAGTAGTCTTGTTTAAATCTATTAAGTTCATCTAAGGATCTACAAAAAAAGTTGATAGCATTCAGTCACTTACCAGTGCTTTGTTTTCCACATCCATCTTTTACTGTCATGGTTATCACTTACCAGTGATTTGTCATACCTTCTGTCTCTAAATCACATTCTGAAAATGTACGTTTTGCAGCTTGCTAAAGTTCAATGTCCACGTGATACACATTTCTGGGTGTACGATGATGGTCGTTATGAGGAGGAAGGCCAAAATAATATCAGGGGGAAAATCTGGGAATCGGTATGAGAACTAATTACTCATTTTTATTCATCTGACTAAATTTGGATCCTCATCTACTATAACGGATTATCTGGTTAATAGTTGCTTCATTATTGTTCTGGTCATTTTGCTTGACAGGCATTAACAAGATTTGCATGTTCATTATTCTCTTTACCTGTACCACATTCAGTTCCTAGTGGCCCTAAAAGTGAGGCATCCCACTTAACCAGACTCTTGCCTGGTTATCTCGAACAGAGAGTCCAAAAATTTTTGCTCCTTGGACCCCAGGGATCAGGAACTGGGACTATTTTTAAACAGGTGTGATACATTTACCCACTATTTTATATGAAATTGTTAGTTGCATTGGTGATCTTTATCTAGATATGTATGCTTGATACAAACTGGAACAGATAAACATGATTAGCATTAACCTATGTGGTTTACTAGTTTTTTTAGATAGTGTTTCGATTTTATCATTTGTTCTCATTGTTAGCCAAAATGCTGTAGCAGTTTAGTTTGTATGGTCCTAAAAATTACTTCATATGCCTATTCAGCTTTTTGATGGTAATTTCCTTCAAATGTTTTACCGAAAGTTATTTGTTGTCATGAGGTTATAAAACTAATTTTGCATATATAGTGAAGCTTAGAAAAATGAGGAAACACTCTTTGTCTTCCTGATTCGTGACGTTATTAGGTTTCTTTACTTCAATATAGCATCTTTTTGTCCACTCACATTTTGACACATAACGTGACTATAATCCTTGAATTAATTTAAAGGAGTTAAATATGCGAGGAACTCACCCAAATAACATAATGATCATTTTCAGGATGTCAAACCATGTCGTGATGTCCATAATTGTATTCATAATAGTTGCTAGCTATCGAAGTGCATTACTTTGATTTGTCTTAATCTTTAGATAGGCAATTGTTACCTACTTCCTGCAATAGTGAGACGATGACTACTTCCTGCATGTATACTATAGTAATAGCATGCTTCATGCTATACTTAATATCAAAGTCAGGGTGGTAATTCATTTAGGAAGAGACAATTATCATAAAGTTCAACCACCTGATTTTTATCTCTGAAGTTTGAAGCCAATTATGAAGTTTTGTAGCATGAAATGATAATTTTATCATCTTTCGATTTGTAATTATTTGTTCAAAAACTGTCATGTGGTTTGAACTGCCTATTGTTGGTTCAATGCTTTGAACGGGAAAACTATTGTATGGAAATTTGCTATACACTACTGTTTGTTTCTTTTCTACACAAAAAGACCCTGTTCACGCCATTTCTGTTTGATGACTCGATAATTTGGACAGGCTAAGCTTATGTATGGAAATAACTTTTCTCAAGAAGAATTGGAAAACATGAAATTGATGGTACAAAGCAATATGTACAAGTATCTAAGTATTTTACTGGAGGGCCGAGAACGCTTTGAGGAGGAGGCTTTGACTAAGATGGAACAGAGAGTATCTGATGAAGGACATTCTTATGAAGGTAACACGCATATTTATGTCTCTGCTGTTCTTTTTGCAACCATGTCTTTGCTATCCACTATGCGCTAATCTTATTAAATTTTATTGGTTATCCACCTATGTGTCCTTTTTTGAATTTTGACATATCTTCCTAAATGGCTGGCAGCAGTAATTACTAGTTATCACTATAAGATACTTGTATGGAGATCTTTTGTGTGTAAAGGAATTAAGAACTGCCGTTAGGATCAAATGAGCAAACAAATTTTTGATGTGCAAAAATTACACAAAACATGCTATAAAGACTACTCACTTTGGCATCATTCCTAATTCATATACAAACAATAACACCACAACCAACAGCAACACAAAACTGTAAGTAAATTATTTGGGGTTAGCGGTTAATCTACTGCTATTACTAGTTACTCAAATATGTTTCGAAACCCAGAATTTGCCAAATTCCAGAGTAGTAGAGTAATAGTTAAATAACCATGGTTTGAGTCGCTAATGTTTCTAATGCAGTTTGATTGTTGATTAAGGTTGTGAAATCTATATTAATGTCAACTATATCCTGGTTGGCCTCTAATTGAGAAGAGAGTTTGGTTCAGATTTGAATCTAAAGCTGTATTTTCAAATAAAGGGGAGCCTTAGTGTAATGATAAAGTTGTTGCTGTGTAATCTCATGGGTTCGAATCATGGAAATAGTCAAATTGCAAGGTAAGACTGTGTACAATAGACTCAATGTGGTCGCACTGTTCTCCAATATCCCACATTGGGGGATTTTCATGCACTGAACTACCCTTTTTTCTATGTGCCCTATACAAGCCCCTTAAATAGCCCCTATAGTGATCTCAATGTCTAGTCAAAGTTAAATCTTTATCTTTTTGGTAATTTATCTCAATTTTGACCAAGTGAATTGTAATCCACGAATGCCCATGCACATGTTCATCACTAAGAATTGGTGGCCACTGGCCAGCATTCAAACTATAAAGCAACTTCTGCAGTGACATGTAGTTACTTTGGTTTACATTTGCATGTCTTCTGAGCTTATCGATATTAACACTTTATCTTGATAGTGAATAGGTAGATTTAAATTCCCACGTGAATGGTTTCAGCAAATCATTTGCAATGGTTTCAGGTCAAGAAGAAAGTGAAGCTACTAGGCCAAATCAATGTATTTACTCTATCAACGGAAGATTAAAGCAGTTTTCTGATTGGCTTTTGGACATAGTAGCCATGGGGGACTTGGATGCTTTTTTCCCTGCTGCGACGCGTGAATATGCTCCATTGGTTGAAGAGATGTGGAGAGAGCCTGCCATACAAGAAACATATAAGAGAAGAAATGAACTCCACTTTCTTCCAGATGTTGCCAAATACTTCTTGAATAAGGTATTTGTTTAGACCATTGTCTGATGGCGCGATCTTCTCTTAGGCAAAGTCTAATAGCTACATATAGTAGCGCTATACTGTCACTGTATTCTTTCTACAATGAGAATTTTGTACTTGTCATCATCAAATTGTGTTACCTCCACTATTTTTGGAGTTGACTACTTGGATTTATTGCTTCGTTATACGTTTTGAAGTCTTTGTTATATGTTTTGAAGTCTTTATTAGTAGATTCACAACTCTCGAATCACTTTCAGTTACATTAACTAGAGTTTTCCTTGGTCACTCTACAATCTACTCCTGCTTGTTATTTCAATTGGTTCAACTTATCTAATAATACAATCTATTAGGCATATTTGAACATATACCATCTGATGGAGGCTCTACCAGTCTTTTTACCTGTCTAATGGTTCTAACCTATCAATACAGTTAGATCTCTTCTAAGTTTTTATTTATCACAGAAACTTAAGCTAAAGTGGATACCAATGTCATACTTTCTTGCAGGCTGTTGAGATATCAAGCAATGAGTACGAGCCTTCGGAGAAGGATATATTGTATGCGGAAGGAGTAACTCAAGGGAATGGGTTAGCCTTTATCGAGTTCTCACTTGATGACCACAGTCCAATGTCAGAACTCTACAACGACAATCTTGAAGCCCATTCCCAATCACTTCCTAAGTAATTTCTCACCTCAATCTTCTGTGCTGGTTGCTGTTTCTATCAACTATTGTAGCAGAAGATATGGTTGTTTTGGCTGAACCATGTTAGCAATTAGAAATTTATATGGTTTTATTCAATAGTCGTGATACAGGTAGAAACACAGAAGAATAAAGACAATGATGCGAAAAATGAGGATAGAATTTATATGAAGGAGGTTCTCGTATAATGGAAGATCTAGTGAAGGGAGCTTTCATATTATGAATTGTGCAACACTAATCTCAACAATTTGGTTTCATATACTACATTGTGGCACCTTTAGTAATGAAACCATGTGGCATATACTATAATTGAATTGCACTACTTGCCATAAGGACTTGTGGCACCTAGCCACCTACTATAAATAAACTATGACATCTATCTGTGGATATCTGGGCCAAATTGTCGAGCCTACTATAACGGAACTGTAAGACCTAGTAAACTAAATTATGACACCTACCTACTGTGTCAGGTCGTTGAACCCCAACTAAATTGTGGCAATTTGGATGTTCAATTAAACATTGACCCATAAATTATAGCTAACGGTCCTTCTACAGTGCTGAAAATTATACTTTCATTCTCACTCTTTTGCTCATGCTTTTTACTGTGGTTCATTTTCCACAGGTACCAATTGATTCGAGTAAGCTCAAAGGGCATGAATTACGGCTGTAAATGGGTTGAAATGTTTGAGGATGTCCGCCTAGTAATCTTCTGTGTCGCACTCAGTGACTATGACCAGTTAACATCTCCTGTCACTGGTAGTAATAAACCTTTGCAGAATAAAATGATGCAAAGCAAGGAGTTGTTTGAGGCCACAGTCAGGTCTGTCTTCACTTTCTTGATAATTGTGGTGTTAATCATTACACAATCACTTTTATAAATGCATCTCTTGTTGTTTATATATGCATCTAGAGTTAAGGACTAGTTGTTTCTCCCAGTTCGCATTGGAAATTAATGCTTCTATCCCATAGCAGTTATCATAAACTGCTCTTCTATTTTGACTTTGTTATATATCATCAAGTGACTCGACGTTATTTTAACCAGGCACGTGTGCTTCCACAATACCCCATTCGTCCTCGTGCTCAACAAGTATGACTTGTTCGAGGAGAAGATAAACCGCGTGCCCCTGTCTTCCTGCGAGTGGTTCAGTGGGTTCTCCCCATTGAGGACCAACCAGAGCAACCAGAATCTAGCACAGCAGGCTTACTATTACATCGCCATCCAGTTTAAGGATCTCTACTCCACCCTCACCGATCAGAAACTGTTTGTTTGGCAAACACGAGCACGAGACCGCCCTTCAGTGGATGAAGCCTTCAAGTACATGCGAGAAGTGCTCAAGTGGGCCGATGAGAAGGATGAGAATATTATCTACATAGAAGATTCCTTCTATAGCACCACAGAGCTGAGCGCACCAGTTATCCAGCAGGAATGATCGACTCGATCTCCCTCTCTCAACTCAAATTTTTGTGTGCATAATATCTTTGTATCTGATGTATAATCTAACTTAAGATTCTCTGGTTTACAATTTAAGTCTTGATGATTAAGAATGTGATTGCTTGCTCTGCCCTTGTGTATAATAGAAATCAAGTTTCATGGCGAACTTGAATTCTCATAAAATTGTCCTCATAAAATTTAGAGAAGTTAGGAAGATACTACACCATGAAAATTTAAGGCCAAATTTGTATGATTACGACTTTGTATGTAGAGTGAAAACAATCTCTATTGTTGGTGTCCTATAGTCTTTGTTAATCATATAGCCATCTGTTAACTAATTTGTGCCACATCAATCAAACAACATCAAGGCATAAGTCTCAATACTTAAACTATGCTCATGTTGATACTTTAATGAATTCATAAAATTACAGCAATTGGGTGATCATAACTCATCAGTAAAGAATTCAAAATGCAACATGAGAATGAAAATTTATATAGACATCATGGTGCTTAAATCATAGTAGCAGTGAAAAATAAAATAACAATAGTGATAATGACAATGACAATATGACAAGGGAACTGAGGTACAGCAATCTGCACCTTGATTATCCAAAGATGCTTCTAATCCCTGCACGCTGCTCTAGTGTCAACCTCGAAGGAAACTTCACATCGAACTTGATAATCAGCTTCCCCTTCTTGCCAGGTTCTCGTGCAATGGGCATTCCTTCATTTTCAATCACCAATTCATAGTTAGGTTTGATAACATCAGTCATGTCGATCACCAAATCACGCCCATCGAGAGTTATGAGGTTTATTGTAGTCCCTGCTAGTGCATCGACCAGTGAGATCTTTTGATTAACAACAAGATCATTGCCCTCCCTCTTGTAAACTTCATGAGGCTTCTCGTCGATAATAAAGACTAGGTCTGCAGGAATTTGGTTCAGTTCTTCATTCCCTTTCTCTGGAAATGTTACTTTTGTGCCTTTTCTCCACCCGGGCTTCACTTCGATTGTCAGTATTTCATGTTCTGCTACTGTTTGCCTGCATTGCATGAACATGAAAAAGGAAAGGATTAGAAAACAGAATGAGGAGAAGATTAAGTTGTAAAAAGTTACATTCCGGTATATGTTGTGTTCGGTGTACCATTATGATCAAATTGAAAGCATGTTTCAAGTATACAAGCGGCAGAAAATTGGTGATATGCAAAATAATAACAGGGAAAGAAACACTAGATAAGCAAAAAAGAAAGTCAAATAGGATCTAATCCCCTTAGAAAATGGAGGGGGAAAAAACCATAGATAGAGAGTACATGGTAGAAATATTAGTAATAGATTTGCATCCAAATGATTTTTGTGAGGTGATGGAAACTGAGAACCTCGCCCTGAAGCACAAGGTCTGATCATTTTATAGAAGGGACACCGGGCCAAGAATAAACAAGAGCATTTGGTGAGGTGATGGGATAGATTTCTTAAACCACCGGCTAGCAATATCACTGGTTACCAAACAAGTTCTCATGCACAATAAGTACAAATTTTCGAGGTGTCTAGTAAATTATGTCAAACATTAGAGGCATGGGCATTGTTGTGTAGAGCTTCTGCAATGGCTTCACAGTCTTAAATTAGGCATGCTATCAGACATGAACCATCCATATGATTAGATTGTTTGATCTACAGTGTGAATCTAGACAGTAATATTCCATTAAATTATTCAGTTAATGCCAATTTATCAAAAAAATTATAAAGGGGAAAGTTTTCTACCCATTAGGAGTTCTGACTTCTCTGGAGATCTTCATCTTCCTCTTTGTACCTGTATAGAGTTCCTCAAGATTGCATGCTAGCTTTCGCTCTACAGCAGGCGCTTTCCTTAAACGAGTACTAGTAGCAGCTCCCTCAGTCTTAGGCTTGAAGGTGTTTGCAGAACCACCAAAGCCACCAAAAGTGCCGCTACCATCTGTCTGAAACCTTGTTGATTTTGAATGATTCAAGTTCTCAAAACCGAAAGGATTGCTCCCAAAGAAATCAGAAAAAATGTCCTCGGCGTCTCGAGGATTGAAACAGAAAGTACTAGAACCACTTGATCCATGAGAGGCTCCATTTTGTGAGTCACAAGAGGCATTCAAGCCCTCTTCTCCATATTGATCATATATTGCACGTTTTTTTGAATCACTGAGCACCTGGAATAAGTCACAAGAAGTAAGGCCATTCACAACATAATCTCTGTTGCCTGTATCTTTTGACTTGCCAGCAACTATGTTAGAAATTTCAATACAAAGTTTGGTATTTTGTAATTTATTCACTAAATGTTAATTGCATCATTACAAATCAAGAACATCTAACCTATTTACTTCACGTTTTATGAGCTCAAGAAAAATTGTCATCAAAATCAACAAAGAATACATAAGCAATCAAGTGTACTGTAAAAGATACAGAGGTCTTAGGCTAATGATGATAATCTTAATTCTTCAAGAATATTAGTCAATGGCAAATCTAGTTTTTGGCTGATGGTTGCACTTGCCCTTGAGTTGACTCTTCACTTTAAATATGTTTGTCTTTCCTCGAGGGAAAGAAGGGCAGTGGCCTTCCTATATACTGACATGAAATATACAAGAATTAGGGTTGGTCATGTATGAGGATCAATAGATATAAGTATGTAATCGTGTTCTATTGAGAATGTCAAGTTAGCTGTTTGTCCACAATAAGAAATACAGCCTACCAAATATCCCAAATCCATCCAAACAAAAGATCCTCAAAGTCGTTTGGCATCAAGGGTGTTGACCATTTGTCAGCTGAACATCGGCAAGTAGAAGTTCTAAAGAAAGCAGTCCACCTAGAAAGTTGTTCATAACTGTGGATCCATTGCCAAAGGTAGCAAACTTGACATTCAAATAGCCACAAACATTGATTTTACTGAAATTCCTGCAACATACAAATCGCAAGTATAATCCCATTCTTGAGTACAAATTATGTGATGTGCATCTTGCTTGTTAGATGTTTAGAATTATCCATCATCACAGTCTGAGGACCTGATCTTAGGAGGGGTCAATATCCACAATATGTTAGAACAGTTAACTCTGATGACACCATACTGATATCTCACCGCTAGTTCTACAAAAGAGGGAAGAGGGAAAGTTCATCAGTAATAGAAGATTGGATCCATATTTTACTTTGGAGAAGTTAGTTCGATTTGAATTGGCTCATCCAACATTCATCATGGCAGAAGATAAAGGTAAAATCCCCATCTAGACTGTTTGGATGCCTCATTTGATACAGTTGCCCCAATACTATGAACAAGATTGTGGAGTTGGCATAGTTTTAGGATGTGGCATACCTGTTCCTCTCAAACATGTGTGTCAAACAAGTTTGGAATTTGATGACTTCCAACCAGATGCAAAGTTGCAAATTTGCCTAAAGGAAAAAACGAATAACTTCTCGCCCAAGTCGCACTCACCTTTGGGAATCCGAAATGTGGAAATTGACTGACAGTATTATCATTGAAACCAAAACATAAACACTAGAATAAACCCCTACGAATTCAAATGAGAACAAAAAGAAACGTCACAATGGAAAAAAGAAGAACGAGTGTAGTAAAAGATGAATCTTACATCATAGGCTTCAGCAATCTCTTTGAACTTGGCCTCGGCGGCCGCCTTATCATTAGGGTTCTTGTCCGGGTGCCACCGAATCGCCAGCTTCCGGTAAGATTTCTTGAGTTCCTCATCGCTGGCGCTCCTACCAACCTCCAGTACGTTGTAGTAATCGACTCCCATGCCGACACAAACTCCAAATAAAGCTTACCAAGAGCCCATGCAACCATCAATCCAACCAAACCGCGACGACCAAACCACCGCTAGCATTTCGTCTTCCGACCATTCAAAGATCAATCTTTTCATCGCCAGAACAAACTAGTTCATGCAACGACACAAAAAGCGCATCAACGAAACCGATCCCTAAAGTTTCAAACAAAAGATCCAACAGAGAAAACAAATTCACAGAAGGGAAACGAACTTCCGACCACCACGATCCACTTGAAGAAACGCACCGAGTTCCGGAGATCGATTCCGCGAGGGACGGGGCATTGATGCTGCAGGCAGCAGGCGACGCCTCCGGGGAAGTCGGCGGAGGAAACGAAACAGCCCGTCGCGAGTTTTGGGTCCTACGAAACGAAACGAATCAGATTATCAGAATGGGTAATTAATTGCATCTCCTTGGAGATTTCTTCTAACCGTCCGATCCTGTGACGATGCATGTTTCACCTGATCGTTGATAATTCCGACGGTTAATTCGACAGGCAGAACCCATCACACTTGATCAGTGGGTTTCATCAACCCAAATGTGAGAGATGCCGGCGTTATAAATACATTATAATTAGGGATCGAATTGTAAATATTTAAATGATAATTTAAATATTTTATCACGATACTATAACCCAGAAGGAAGACAATAAGTAAAGTGGATGATGTGTAATTTATTAAGAATTATTTCTATTCTTTAATATGCAATTATAAATAAACTTATCAATCAATAAAGATATATATATATATATATATAAATAAATATAGTAATATCAATTAATTTAATTGCTTATGTATAATAAGATAGCGTAAATAAGACTAGTGTTAGAGTGATGAATTTTTTAAAGCAATAAAATTTGCTTAATAAAATTATTCTAATTTTAAAATTTTTACTTTTTATTTTCTAACAATTTAATTACTTATAATGTTAGCTAAGTGCCAATAATGCCAAAAAGAATAGTCACAATCGCAAAATGTAAGTTGAATAGAGAAAGTTAATTATATTAATAAAGAATAGAGGCTTAAATTTATAGTTTTTAATAATTTTATAAGTTATTTCAATAAAATAATCATATATATTAAATAAAATTAATTTTAAAAAAGAATAAATTTGAGAGGCTTTTTTTATAATAATAATAATAAATAAAAAAAAAGTCAGCTAACTCCAACCCGGACGGATCTAGCCGTCTAGGGCACCCAACGCGGACCCACCACTCCTCTCGGGCGAAGTCAATCACACACCCATCCATGTCCCACCACCACCTCTCTCCTTTGCCTCTGTAGTGGAATCGCGCTGGCTGCTTCGGTTTCTTCGCAATCGCCAGTCGGTTACCCAATCGAGCCTTTTCGAGCTACGCGAATCTCCGCAGGAGGAAGGGGAGGGAAAGAGCTGCGAGTCGTGCCATGGGACAAGCCTTCCGCAAGCTCTTCGACAGATTCTTCGGTCCCGTCGAAATGAGGGTCTCTCTTCCCGTCTCTTTTGATCTTAAAAATCGGAGCTTTCGTTGTCCAGGCAAATGATCCATGAGTGCGTAGTCTATTTTAGTTCTATGTGATTGGTAGGGTTAGCATGATTCGATTTTCTGCTAGATAATTAGAAACATGATAACTTGGAAGATGTTTTACTGACGAGTAAACAGATTTTCGATACAGATTTTGGAGAGCGCCAAAGGAAATGCCTAGACATTCACATGATCTATCGTAGCCAAATCCAATTATTTAGCAATATATGTAGGCTTGAAGCTACTTGAAGAATACACAGAAGCTTGCGTAGAGTGATATAATCCGTATTTTCCATCAGTTTAGAGGAACCTGTTCTGAGATGTATATTGATATATTAACTTGGTAGCTTGTGGAATCTTGAACGGGCCAGAAGGTGCCCACAATCCTACTGCAACCTCGTTGAACATATCAAGGTTCAGAGGGGGGTGGACTGGCAGCTGAGGATCAATTGCAGATGATGGAGAAGCTAACTGGCTAGCTAGGGTAGCAAGGAGACTTCAGTATAACAATTTGGTATCCTGAACACCGTCGTTTATGGTTTAAGTAGAAAGGAGACTGCTCTTATAGGAATGAGGAAGATTGTAATGGTAATTAATCAATTGCATTCATAAATTAGGCCGTGTCATGGCTCCTTGTGCCTAAAATAAGAGATGATATATTTACTACGAAAACTGTGCTTTTGAAATTTGAAGCATGATAAAATGTCCTAGTTCCTAAGATGGATAAATAAAATGACTTCATCCATTACCCCTTAGGCATTGCTTTGTTGGTTCTGATTGCACATGGAATCTAACATCCTACACAATTCTTTTCATCTGTGTTCATTTGATCAATGGACATGGAGAATATCTGTGACTTTCTGAATCTACACTTGCAGGTTGCTATGCTTGGATTGGATGCAGCTGGTAAGACAACCATTTTGTACAAGTTGCACATTGGAGAAGTTTTGTCAACGGTCCCAACTATTGGTAAGTCGTCTTTCACTGTTATATGTAATAGGCAATCTGCTGAAACTTATGATACCATTTTTTTTTATATATGATTAACCGAGAAGCAACAACTAAAAGATCTGTGTTAGTGTCATTAATATCGATGGAAGTTAGGCGTGATTAATAGTCTATCATGTTGGTGCAATCATACCCTAAATAAGAAGTTTCGATGTTTGACAATATTTAAGTTTAGATTAATTTCCAGCATAACATAAACAATATGTTGCATGAAACTTAAATGCAATATTTTCTCCCC
Organism: Zingiber zerumbet; assembly: GCA_037833815.1. Classification (NCBI taxonomy): domain Eukaryota; kingdom Viridiplantae; phylum Streptophyta; class Magnoliopsida; order Zingiberales; family Zingiberaceae; genus Zingiber; species Zingiber zerumbet. The sequence goes on along the minus strand of JBBMJZ010413098.1, from coordinate 8,224,468 downwards.
CTTTGGCAAATATCAAAAAATAGATACACAAGGGAAGAAAAATAAAGGAAAGAAGTGAAACTCCCCCTTAAGCAATGCATGCCCAAAGGAACATATGCATATAATCCATATCTCTACAAGGAAAAACAATAAATGGGTACCCACCCTAAACAAATGCAAGAAGCATAAACACAATAGAGACACTCCCCCTAAGCGCATGCAATCAACCAAGAAAGGAACACCGGTGCACTCTTCCGCCAAAAATCCATAGATAAAATCAAAATATACATAGAAACAGTCATATAGAAAGCAAAGTATCCAAACAAACCACATACATCCAATAGTCCCTATCGTGCAAATACAAAAAACTGCATAACATCGTCGTCAACTACAGAATCACCACCATCTGTCAAAGGAACAACTGCCCCTGAAGTACCAGCACTGGTAGTGGAGGCACCACCAGCCGGAGGAGGTCGAATCGATGGATTGGCGGTCTAGGAACGGACCAGATTGTGCAGTGATGCGATATGTGATCAAATGTCGAGAAGACTCGTCTGAGTGACAGCTTGACCTTGTGTAAGAGTAGCAAGTTGCCTATAGATCTGTGCCATCTCCGGATCACGCTCCACTTGTAACTGTTGGTGCAATTTACACTAATGATCTAACTCAGGTTTTGATGAATGACAAGTAAGTTAAGTTAGGTTCTGTTTGATCTAACCACATGATTAAGTGTGCAGTACGAAGTTCAGATAGGTCGACGGGCCGACCCGATATTTGGCAGGAAATCCAGCTAGGTCAACGGGCTGATTGGATAGTTGGTACGAAGTCCAGATAGTTCGACGGGTTGACCGGATATCTGGCGAGAAGTCTAGCTACGTCAACAGGCCGACTAGATAGCTGGCATGAAGTCCAGACAGGTCGACGGGCTGACCGAATGTTTGGCAAGTTGGTAAGTTAAGGTAAGTAACTGGAGGAGAGTGACCTTGTGAGGACGCTTCCCGGTTAAGGGCGTCGGTCTAGGTTAGGTCTATTTTGGATCCCTAATCTGAAACCTTGACTAGTTCCTGGTTTGGGAGGACATAAATTAATTAATATTGCTCATTATTATTGTGCTAACATTTATCTTGCAGGTTATCATTTTTAGTTATTGGACTAACTTTGTTTTGCAGGACAAAGGAGCAAAAATTATCTTCGGATGAAGAGTGTTCGAAGGTGCCTTCAAGCTTAATGGAAGGCGCCTTCGTACTATTCATGGAAGGCGCCTTCCAAGGCTATGGAAGGCTCCTTCCGCAGGATAAAATTTGGACGTAGTCGCGGATAAAGGTCGTGCTGTTCGGGATCAACTTTCTCAAGTTGGAGGCGCCTTCAATGGTTATGGAAGACACCTTCAATATCCAATATAAGCTAGTCTCGAGGAAGCTTCAAGACGCAACACTTATATGAGCTACTACACGTCCATTTGAGGTTCCGACTGCTTCGGGCTCCTGCTACGACTCTGCTGAGAAGCTGCTGCACCCTACGACTGTTCCGAGGACTTCTGATTGCGACCGGCAGACCGACATCGATACACGAACAAGCCACTTCGATCCTAAGTGTCGGCAACATTTTTATTGTACTTAAATTCTGCAAATGGGAAGTGCTGTCGGTTGCACTTTATCGATCTTCTTTGTATTCGATTCCCTCTTCCGGAGGTACCGGAAGAGGCTTTTGGTGGATTACCCATCGATAAGTCCATGGGACTGGGTCTTGGAGTAGGAGTCGCCGAAGACTCCGAACCAAGTAAAACCTCCCGTGTTTTCTTGTGTTCTCATTCTACTTTAATTTTTCGCCACGTACTTAATTTTTAAAAAGTTTTTAAGACGCGTGATTCACCCCCTCTCACATGCATTTCGATCCAACAGTAACTCCTCAAATCGAATGTCCATGGTCTCCTCAAACTGAAGGAGTTGAGCCCGGACATCATCCTCAGACTTAGACAACGTGTCACACCCAACCTCCACCTCAACATTAGCTTCTGAAGACCTTGCCGCTTGCTGCCTCTGCCGATGCATACCCTAACGAAGACGATCATCCTCAGGCACAATGTGAGCCAAGGAGGAGCGTGCGGAGATCCTCCAATACTTCCGCGTCATTGAAAGTTGCTGACCACGTGACACATTGACTCCCACAGACGCCGGCCACTCAATAATGACATGGCCAAAGGGCATATGGATCGTCTCGTGGACTAGCCAAGTGAAGTGGATGATGCACTGGAACATGTTTAATGTGATGTTGACGTCAAGGGACTGGCTAAGGACATATAACATGAACATATGCGTGGGTCTGATGGATGCAAGGGCCCTAGTGACCATAGGTCAAATACAGTTAACTATGATCTTAAACAAGTCAGCTAGAGAGATCTCCATAGCAGAAAATGTTATGATGGAAGTTAGGGGTCCATCGGAACTTGATCGTCCATAGGTATGTTGATGCATGGAGTCAAGAGAGACATGCTCAAATGGTGGGGGTAAAACCTCAGGCAAAGTGGGATAGAGTACTAACGCGTCGATGGACGACCGACACTCTAGAAATGCCTGAAGAATGGAGGGGGAAAGGTCCAAAATGAGTTTGGCAACGCAAGTCCGATAGTGGTTTTCTTTTATGAGGGTGTAAATTGTTATAGAATTAGGACAACAAATCCTCATGGATGTCGCACTCGAGGTACACAAGTTTTTCCAACTGATGTATGACGCGCATTACATTGGAACAATGATCATAAACGAATTTAAGATCAATGGACCGAGCGGGAATGAGTTTGAATTTATGTGTATCGAATTTATGTTGCAAGGATACATTTGGAAATCTAGAATTTGTAGGCGCTGAGGTTGAGGAGACTAAGAAAACCCCTCACCAACAACAACATTTCTAGATTTCCTCCCAACCGATTTGTAATGTGAAGACACCAACAATGCAAATGCATCAACATGAATGTAAATGATATGATGAATGATGCATGAATACATCACAAACAATTAATTAGAAATTGATTAGACCTAGACCAACAAAGTGAAAAAGGTATGGTTTAGGGTTTACTTAGGTTTAGGTCCCATGTAGGTCGTGGAAGAAGATGCATTGTCCAAATGTAACGAGAGGAAGACACTGATGACCAGAGCAATCCCTGTGTGGTGTGCAACTGGAGCGAAGAGCACCAACCAAAACCTAGGGCACGGGTTAGGGGGAGGTGAGGAAACCAGAAATTGAAACCTGGAGGAAACACCAACTAGCATTAGGGCTTACTAGACCTAGATATGAGGCAGAGGACATGGGAGGTTGTTAGGGACGAGAGACCTACGGCGTGAGTGAAGACGTGAGCTTTGTCGGCTGGGCACAGGAGAAAGAAATCGCAAAAATGGGTAGGTGACGGTCGATACTTTAGAGCGTGAGGTAAAAAAATGGAGCTTAAGCGATTCGAGAATTGCTTAATCGCTTAAGGAAGGCTATGGGCGATTAGAACAATCGCTTAGGATCAATTCTATGCATCTGCGAAAACACACCATAATCAATTTGGAGGCTCAGAGTCGATCACTGCAGTCGATCCAGAAAGCTTCTGTGGTCGCAATAAATTAGCCACTAATCGATTTGGCACAATTCTAGCATTGGATTTTATTCCCAAATTGATTGATCCAATAGATTTGTCTTAGCCCTCGATTTGGCATAGTTTTGGTACGGGATTTATTCCCAAATTGATTGATCCAATCGATTAGTAATCGATTTGGCCAATTCATCGTGACCACAGAAGCTTTCTGGATCAATCACAGTAATCGATTCCAAGCCTCCAAGTCGATTACGGTGATCGATTACGGTGTGTTTTCGCAGATGCATAGAATCGATCCTAAGCGATTGTTCTAATCGCTTATAGCCTTCCTTAAGCGATTAGGCAATTCCTGAATCGCTTAAGCTCCGATTTTTTTTTACCCCACGCCCTAAAGTATCGACAATCACTTACCCATTTTCGTGATTTTTTTCTCCTGTGTCCCAGCCAGACGAAGCTCATGTCTTCTTTCACACCACTAGTCTCTCGTCCCTGACAACCTCCCGTGCCCTCTGCCTCATATCTAGGTCTGGTGAGCCTAATGCAAGTTGGTGTTTTATCCATGTTTCAGTTTCAGGTTTCCATACTGTGAGTTCCCCAACCCGTGCCCTAGGTTTTGATTGGTGCTCTCCGCTCCAATTGGACACCACACAGGGACTGCACTGGACATCAGTGTCTTCCTCCGTTACGTTTGGACAGCACATCTTCCATGACCTACATGGGACCTAAACCTAAGTAAACCTTAAACCACACCTTTTTCACTTTATTGGTCTAGGTCTAATCAGTTTATAATCAATTGTTTGTGATGTATTCATGCATCATTCATCCTATCGTTTGCATTCATGTTGATGCATTTGCATGGTTGGTGTCTTCACATTCCAAATAGGTTAGGAGGAAATCTAGAAATGTTGTTGCTCTTAGTCTCCTCAAACTTAGCGCCTACAAATACTAGATTTCCAAATGCATCCTTACAACATAAGTTCAATACATATAAATTCAAACAAATTCCCGCTCGATCCATTGATCTTAAATTCTTTTATGATCATTGTTCCAATGAAATGCGCGTCATACGCCATTCTCAGTTGGAAAAACTCGTGTACCTTGAGCGCGACATCCATGAGGATTTGTTGTCTCAATTCTATAACAATTTACACCCTCATGGTGAAGAAAACAACTATCAGACCCACGTTGCCAAATACATTTTGGACCTTTCCCCCTCCATTCTTCAGGCATTTCAAGAGTGTTGATCGTCCACTGATGCGTTAGTATTCTATCTCACTTTGCCTGAGTTTCTACCCCCACCATTTGAGCATGTCTCTTTTGACTCCATGTATCAACATTTGTATGGACGGCCACATCCTGATAGACCCCTAGCTTCCATCACCACATTTTCTACTATGGAGATCTATCCAACTGACTATGCCTTGTTTAAGGTCATAGTCAACTGTATTTGACCCATGGTCATTAGGGCCCTTGCATCCATTAGACTAACGTATATGTTCATATTAT
>JBBMJZ010413098.1:8204525-8219309 GCA_037833815.1 Zingiber zerumbet | reverse complement strand
ACTTACCAGGGCTTTTACCTAGCTTCACTCACTGAGACTTTCACCTGACTTCACTCACTAGGATTTCTCAACTACCTAACTTCACTCACCAGGATTTCCAACTACCTAACCTCTAGTTAGGACTTTCCCAGACAAGTATCCGGTCAACCATGACCTACTTGACTCTTCTTCACAACAATCTGGTCAAACCCTGACCAGAGGAGAATTGCACTAACAATCTTGCCAATCAGATGATTGCATCCACAATCTCCATGTATTGTTAAACATCAAAACTCAAACATTAAAATTCAAGTTTGAGTCAACTCAAGCTTAGTCAACATGGCCAACCTTGACCCAGGGGATATTGTATCAACAACGGGCATAGGCAGGTTAACCTGCAGTGGGCCTAGGCGGGTTGGCCCGCGGTAGATTTAGATTGATAAAATTCTAATTTAATTAATTTAAATTATTTAATGAGATGGGCTAATCCAACGGGTCCAATTTAAATGGACTACTTTAAACACTTGGAAATACTCAATCACTTCGCTGATCAACCAATCTCGACCATCGCCGATCAACTTGCCATCCGACCAACCCAACCGGTTCTCCCTCTCTCCCTCGTCATTCTTGTCGATCGTCGGGTGGTGCACCTGACTACTCAACAGTTCGCCCTCCCTCACTGGTGGCCCCGTCAGTCGGAGAACATCCACATGTCCAAATCCTGTCGACTGCTTGCCCCCTCAATGCTACAAAACTACACGCTATGGTTCACTTTAGTGATGAACAATTGCGAGTTAATAAGAAACATGCATTGTTCTTTACCTCTCTGTGAAAGTCCAAAGGGTTTTTTAAGGCAAATTTATTATTTTAGGATGTCAAAATGAAAAATTTACTCTTTTACATTTCGAGAGTCGTGACTCGTGACAGAGATTCTGAGCGATGTATGAGATTTAATGATTTTTATTGATTTTTTTAGGATAGATTTTTATGTAATTGATAGATTTTCATTGATTTTTATAGAATTATATAAAATTATAAAAAGAATTATATGGAATTTTATAAATTTTTTTACCAGAATTTTATAAATATTTATAAATTTTTTCATGAAATCTTATAGAATTCATAATTTAATAATATCTCATAAGTTACTCCCGCTACTCACTAACATTCCTGCTACTCAGAAAATAAATTATTTTCATATATTTTTTTAATTTAAAAATTATAAAAATATATTTTAAAAATAAAATAAAAATAGAATTTCTCCACGGTCATTTTTGTCGTTTTCTTTTTGGTTTTACACATTTGTGTCTTCCCTCATCATCTTCTTCCCTGTTTCCAATAAAAAAAAAAACAGGAGAAAATTCTGAATCATCTGAAAATCTCAAAATACATAGACAAAACTCATAAAAATGAGGCGACTACATGCTAGGTGAAGAGGAATAAGAACATTGGCAACATGTCTGCCATGACTCGGGGGAGAGAAAAGAGCTGCGTTTTGTGCTTGCTCTAATACACTGAGGTCGTGCTGCCAGAACTACATTTCTACCTCGAAAGCAGTAGTTACAATAAACAGGTTGTTGATCTACTTTGTTCGACTTCGCGGAATCACTAAGAGATCTCTTCCGGGCCTCCGGCGTAGCAATTGGCCACACTTGGAGCAAATCGCATGATCACCTTGGGAAGGCATAGAAAATTTCTCGATGGCTTCCGGAATGACACTTAACCCAAAATCTGACTTTTGATAGCAGATCAAGAAGCGAGAAACTGAAAACTCCCATGAAGAGGAGTGAAACTTCTCTCGGTTATTAAAAAAGAACCTCGCAGTGCGCTTCTAAATTTCTAGCCTCAATTTTTTCCCTCATTTTCCAACAAAAATCTCTCGGAAAACACAAATAGAGACAATGTAAGAAACAAATAAAAAACTACAAAATTACTGATTACCCTTAGAAATAGAAAGAATGTACGAGGTGCAATATCAACATTCCTAAATCCACACCGTCGGAGGAGTCTACATTTTCTCCACGCGTTGACAAGGATTATGAATAACCAAAATTGTAAAGATGGAACACCAAGAGCACACAGATTGTCTCAAAATCCAAGTTCTAAAATCAAATACGAAGACGCCTAAAAGAGTACCATATATCCAAACCTAATATAGAAAATCAAAATCCGGCCTTCCACGGTGCTTAAGAGCTAAAGTCGATGCTGGGGGCGAGCGTATTCGCCTTTTGCCACAATTAAGAGCTAAAGTCGAGGCATTTGTGGTGGTGGCTCTAGCAAAAAGAAGAGAGCTAGATGAAGGTCATTACTAGCAGGAATTGGATAAGGAGAAGGTTGAAGTTTCGTTTGCTTCGGGAGGCGACGGACCGTCGAGTGGAGCAGATTCTCATCGGTGAAGGTAAAGCGGAAGTAGAATGGAAGCGAGTGTGGTAGAAATATGATGCATGCCAATTACCAAATACATATTTACCATTGATCCTGTCTGAATAATGAGATGGTGCGCTGACTCTGATTAATAAAGAACTGCGAACCTCTTAAGATTTGAAGGAACTTCTTGATGATCTTGCACACACTCAAACGATCCAACAAAGCGTTAGCAACCTGAGATCGGGGTGGGAATCCCTGGCTAGACCCTCCGACGCTCAAATTAGTCTTCTTGCTCGAATGTGGAAGAAGAACAATAAAGAAAAAAGTAGGAAAGTGGAACTTCGGATGTAAGTGCTTGTGTTTGCGTACCTTGCCAGCGGAGATAATTCTCCTTTTTATACCACTTACATAACCTCCCCAATCGTGAGGTAGTTCTCGGTTTATTAGAGTTTGTTAGAAGATGAGAAAAGTACAACTTGAACTTTGTGCAGTAATCCTCTGAAGAATCTTTTTTTACCCCAGATGTACCCTCTTTGTCGTTTATGATTTGAATCCTTAATACGATGACATATGCAAAAGGATAAATCGCTGTAAACGATTAATGAATGAAGAAGTTTAGAGAAAATATTTTCTGATAAATTTGTTAGGCTATCATGAAGTTATTGACTACTTGTCTACTAAATATATACTGGGCATTCATTAAGCCGGTTGTATCATGAGAACACCTTCTGTTGAATATATCTCAGTCGGTCATGCATTAAGAATATCTTCCGTCGAATATATCTTGGTCGGTTATTAAGCCGGTCGTATTATGAAAACATCTTTTGTTAAATATATCTCAGCTGGTCATGCATTAAAAATATCTTTTGTTGAATATATCCAAGCCGATCACGCATTAAGAATACTTTATGTTGAATATATCTCGGCTGACCATGCATTAAGAATATCTTCTGTTGAATATATCCCGATCGGTTGTTTAAGCCGATCGTATCATGAGAACATCTTCTGTTGAATATATCTCAACCCGTTATGCACTAAGAATACCTTCTGTTGAATATATCTTGACTGATCATGCATTAAGAATACTTTATGTTGAATATATCCTTGATGGTCATGCATTAGAACACTTCTGTTGAATATATATCGGTCGGTTATTAAGCCCGTGGTATCATGAGAACACCTTCTATTGAATATATCTTAGTCAGTTATGCATTAAGAATACTTTCTGTTGAATATATCCTAGTCGATCGTTAAGCCGGTCATATGCTAAAAGCTTTATAAGGTTGAGTGCCTTTAGGCTCAATGGTTTGCCCAGTCAAGCGCATACAAACACTCTTACGCTCGTTCGGTCTTCGCTAGGCTAAATGTATGCTAGAAACTTTATAAGACTGAGTGCCTTTAGACTCGATCGGACTCTACCCGACCGAGCGTATACAAGCACCCTTGTGTTCGTTCGGCTTTTGCTCAGCCAAACGTATGCTAGAAACTTTATAAGGCTGAGTGTCTTTAGGCTCGATCGAACTTTGCCCGGTCAAGCACATACAAGCACCCTTGTGTTTGTTCAACTTTCGCTCGGGCAAACGTATGCTAGAAACTTTATAAGACTGAGTATCTTTAGGCTCAATCGGACTTTGCCCGGTCGAGCGCATACAAGCACCCTTGTGTTCGTTCGACCTTCACTCGACCAAACGTATGCTAGAAACTTTATAAGGCTGAGTGCCTTTTGTCCCAGACAAATTTATATTCGTCTGAGCGCCTGTAGAGAGTTTTGTATCAAGTCGGTTAATGCTTGACTGATCATATACTATAAATTATATAAAACTAAACATCTCTGGGCCCTACCAGTCTCTCCCGTCAGAGCATATGCAAAGACCCTTATGCTTGACCAAGTTTAGGCATTACCCCATCCTTTTAACATTGTCTTCCCATTACCTAAAGGGTTTGCTCACCATAACCCATATCAACTATATTTAAGGAAAAGGTAGACTTATGGAGGAAGGGTAAAGAGAGCAATGATGGTCGAAAAGAGAGAAGTATTCACATGTTAGATTAAAAGTCTATAAAAATCTCAAGGATGAATGATGATTTTTTCTATTATTTTTTAAAGTTTACCAATAGTTTAAAGTTTGTATCTAAAAATTTTAAAGTAATCTATAAAAATCTATTGAAAATTTAGATACCAAAGATTTTTATAAAATTTTTAAAAATTAAATTTTAATACCATATGACTTTTTAAAATACTATAAAAATTTAATTTAGATACTATTAAATTTCTATAGAGTTTATAAAAATTTAAATTAAATACACCAATATTTATAAAACTCATTAAAATTAATTAAAAATTTAAAATTCAATGCACCCCCTCATTTGTAGGGGTGCAATTAGAAAAAGGAAATTGAGAGTCACAAAAGGCGTGCCTGAGGGAACCAAGCGTGCCTCGCTGCGCATAGCTTTCATGCCTCCGGCATTGGCACCATCCATGCCATCCATACTGCACACGTGTCCTCCATCTAGCCGTTAAGCTTCGTTCCCCTCGGCTCATGCGATGGCGTCCGTGCCAATCATAAACCCAAACACGCGGCCGCACACGAGCGAAACCCTAGCCTCCCCGATCCCACTTCCCTACGGTGTTTCCCCTGTCTCCGGCTGCCGTCGGTACGCCCGTCGCCCGCCGGTTCCATTCGTGGACTGGGCAGGGAGAGATCTCTGGAAGATCGTGCTTCCTACGAAGCCTGCCATTGGAGTTCGCCGGTGGCAACTCGAAGCCTCCGCGCCGGAATCTGGTCTCACCCAACAAAAGGGCAGGAGTGGAGGGAAACAAACAGAGGGATCTGGCGGCGGAGAGCGAGTTCCCATGCTTTCGATTCATCTTCTAGTCACCAATTTAATGAATCGAGAAAAGGATCGCCTTTTTTTCTGCCAAATCTCACTTCTTTTGCTTAATTAGCTAAGATCTAGCCATGGAAGCCCTTTGGAGAGTTCAAACCCAAGTTTGGGAGATTTTGGATAGTTAGTTTAGAGTTAATTTTCTTGAGATCGTTGTATCGACGTGGTTGTGTTTCTGAAGTTGGATCCAACGGAAACGCAAAAGATACCATTTCGTAGTTCTCTGGAACTCAGGAAGGAGCAAAAGCGGAACTTTATTCACAGATGGCGCATGAGATGGAAAAATTGGTAGGGACGAGCGAGGAGGAGGACGACGAAGAAGAGGGGATGGAGCTGGACGTCAAGGAAGAAGAAGACCAGGACGAGGATGGGAGGATCCACGCTATGGTGGCCGACGACGTGGATATGGGCACTGGCGGACGATACTTCCTTCAACCTTCTGGTCTGCCGCCGGAGGCAGGGGACCGGTCCGACACTCCCACACCATCGTCCGCGTCTGGGTCTCGGAGGAGCCGGCCAGCAGAGGAGAAAGAGCGGACGAAATTACGCGAGCGGCACCGTCGCGCCATCACAGGAAGGATCCTATCCGGCCTCCGTCGCCACGGCAACTACAACCTCCGAGTTCGCGCCGACATCAACGAGGTCATAGCAGCCCTGGCGCGCGAGGCTGGGTGGATCGTTCTCCCGGACGGCACCACGTTCCCTTCCTCCCAGGTCCTTTCCTCTCCTGTCTTTAGTATTTTGCTTTTGTCCTTTACCCTTTATCAGTTATCACCCGTTTCATAAGTAAACCAGCAAACAGAGAGAATTCTCGGGCTGGCTCTTTCCTATTGGTGGCATTTGTACCTTTCGCATTTCTAGTAGAGGTCGCCACTCTACCAGCGCGGATCTCTCATTCAATGTTCAATAGCCTGATACATCCCCTAAAACTCTGAGATTGATTGACCCGTGATCAACAAACAGTAATAATCATGTGCTAAAATAAAAATGCCTTTTTTCACGGAATTTTTTTTTCTACATATGGGCTGGCCCGTCTTGCAGGCTGCGAGGCCCGTCTCAGCGGTTGCATCCGCCTCCGCCACCCCGACTACGCCCACCTCCACCCAGCCGCCGCTGTCTCCCTCGCTGCCCTTCCGGGGCATATCCCCTGTCGGCGCCCTCCGAACGTTGGACCACCCCTCTGGCCGTCTCAAGGGCGTCTTCACTCCTCCCATCTCCACAGTGGATGGGCACTGCGGAATTACTGTTGCCGTGCCGGCCGGAGCTAACCGTGCCAGAGAGAAACTTACCGATAGCTACCCGCTTATTGATGGCAGCACCAACTCCGGTAACGATAAACAGGTAACTGTATTTGTTCTTGTCACCGTTGTTGGCTTCCGCATTTTGTAACTGCTCTCTTGATTACTCCGCTGATTGTAATATCTGGATTGTAGTCGATTGATGTAAAAACCAGGATGCCGGAGCGGGATTTCTCAGGCACCTCTTATATTCCTGTTTACGTCATGCTCCCTGTATGCTTCTTACTTTTTCTTGGTTTTGTAATTGTTGTTCTGTCTGGTTAATGACGATGATTTACCTTTATTTTTGTGAGTGTGCTATGATAGCTCGGCGTGATTAACAAATACTGTGAAGTCGTTGATCCGGAATGTCTAGTCGAGCAGTTGAAGAACTTGAAATCGATAGGGATTGATGGCGTGATGGTTGACTGCTGGTGGGGGATAGTTGAGCCACATGTCCCACAGCAGTACAATTGGAAAGGTTACATTCGCCTTTTCGAGATTGTGAGAGATCTGAAGCTTAAGTTAAAGGTGACTTTTTTTCCTTTTTATTTTCATTACCATTGATTACATGTAACCACTTAGACATTCGAGTATTCCATTTGTTTTTATGATTTCTAATCATACTTCATTCCATCTTTTGATCCCATGTGAAAAGTTAAATGTTCAAGCAAAAAATTCCATAAAAAAAATTACGTTGTAGACAAAGGTGATTACACTCACCCCATACGCCCCTTACAGTCCGTCCCTGGGTTATGCGAAGGGAGGTATATCACAGGGTCAGCTTATAGCCGACCCCCAAGGGGCTAGGAGGTGCGAGAAGTTTTTCCCTGAGCGCATGTGCCGCCGGGAATTGATCTCTACCCATTGTAGCAAATGTGCTACCCTCTAGCCAATTAAGCACCCTGTGGGGACCATAAAAAAAATTATGCTGGCATGGATGAACACAACAATACAGTTTCGTTGTTAGTTTAATGAAATTCAGTTTTACAAATGTGATTAATTTGGAGCTTCATAAGTGCTTCTCATTTACAATTGTGTCTGATTTCTATTTCCCATTTCCACAGTTGCTTCTTTAGAACCTTAATATTATCTGATTTGTGCTTGTCTGATAACTGATTTTTCCCCCTACCTTTTAAGGTTGTCATGTCATTTCACGAATGTGGAGGTAATATTGGTGACAATTTGTGTATTCCTCTACCTCAATGGGTAGAAGAGATTGGCAGATGCAATCCAAATATCTATTTTACGGACTCAGAAGGGAGGTGCATCCCAGAATGTCTTTCCTGTGGCGTCAACAAAGAGAGAGTTTTACTTGCTCGAACTGCATTGGAGGTAGTCATCTTTAGTATGGACGAAGAGTCATATTTAGTATGGATGTCTCTTCTGTTATTTGTCTCTTATTCATTTGGGGCAATATTGACTACCTGAAGTTGTTACCATCCCAATTGTCAACATTGTTTGGTTCTGTTCTTTGGAGCTTATCCAGAATTCTATCTATTTGAAAAACAAAGTAGATTATTTGTGTTGATTTGTCCAGGGAATTCCCTTTCATCACATTAGCTTTGTTGTTCTTTTTAGTCATCAAACAGATGTTATATTTGTCCTCGTGCATTGCATTGTAGAATTCTTGTTTGATATTTGTATCAAATTGAGATGGTGCAATTACTAATGAACCTTACCTTTTTAGCATGATAAAAGTTTGAGAAAAAATCATTAATCAAAGTGGATTTTGATGTTTAATGAACTATATAGTACATTGATTTCAGATTCATTCATCTGACTATTTATAACAGTTCATGGGAACTAAATGTGGGAATAGTGATTTCACAAGCATACCATTGATTCTGTTGTTATCTTTTTCAGATGCAGGTAATTTATTATCATAATACATGGTTGATCTTTGGATAATAATCTTACTATTTTATTCTATTAAACTTTCGCAGGTCTATTTTGATTTCATGAGAAGCTTCAGGGTAGAATTTGATCATTTTTTTGAGGATGGTACAATATGTGAGATTCAGATTGGCTTAGGCCCCAGTGGAGAGCTGCGTTACCCATCTTTTCCTCTGCGTCATGGATGGAGATATCCTGGCATTGGAGAATTTCAGGTGGGCTCTATCTCTATTTCCTTCTCCTTGGAGGTGAAAATTAAATTATATTTCTTCATAGCTGCAATTACCTATAAGATTTTTTTTTTCTTCTTTGCACATCTCTAGTTTAACTTTCTCATCCACTCAATTTTGCTATTACTCCTAGATAGCTGTTTATGTTGCTATAACCTGTCTTCATTTTTTATGTATTTTTCAGCAACAGAACTTTACTAACAGTTGTCATCTTTTCGAAGTGTTATGATTTGTTTTTGCAGAAACATTTAAAAAAAACTGCAGATGCAAGGGGTCATTCTGTCTGGGCCAGAGGACCTAATGATGTTGGTTCTTACAATTCTCAGCCTCATGAAACTGGATTCTTCAGTGATGGAGGAGAATATAATAGTCCATATGGTAGATTTTTTCTTGGTTGGTATTCACAAGTCTTGGTGGAACATTGCGATAATGTATTGTTTCTCGCTAAATTGGTCTTTGATAACTCTCCCATTTCTGTCAAGGTCAGTTTTGAAGTATCACTCATATTTGAATAACTTAACCTGATATTTGTGTTAGTAGACTAGTGTTGAGAAAATTGATGATAATTCAACCCTCAATTATTTCCTAGGATTTGTAATTTAAATAATATACAGCTACAAGTTCATTCGTGAGTTAATGTTAAATTTTATTAACCATCTGATAAAACTTGTTCATTTGAATGTCTTGTATCCTTGTGTATGTAATATATGCTGTACAAATGCAAAAATGTGCCACCATAAATCTCTTCAAGTCTAATGGGAACTACATTCCTGACATTCCTGGTTGTATTTGCGTTTTCTCTCTCTCTCTAGTTTCAAGATTAACCTTCTCTGCAGTTCATTAATCTAACTATTCCACTTTGCTACTGAGGCAGATACCTGGTATCCACTGGTGGTATAAAACAGCTAGCCATGCCGCTGAGTTGACTGCTGGATTTTATAACCCATGCAACCGTGATGGCTATGCTCCAATAGCATCAATGCTTAAGAAGCATGGTGCAGCACTGAACTTCACCTGTAGTGAATTATGCATTTCAGAACAGTTTGAAGATTTCCCAGAGGCAATGGCAGATCCTGAAGGTTTAGTCTGGCAGGTAGAAATTCCTTCGTAGCTACTTATGATTTTTTTTTCCCTTCCACCAGCAGCATCTGTTAATATTCCTTGTCTACTTATGTCTCTGACAGCGATCCCTATGACCAACCTCGCCTATAGGAGTTCGATTCTAAAGAAAAAAATGTGTCATGTCCTGGCACTGGTAGCAACAAATGTCCATTCTGTAGATGTTTCATTTAATGAAATGTGCTCTGCTATTGTGTCATAATCACCTCATATATGCTTCAATACCTAAAATATCTTTTGGTTGGATTAGTTGAAATGCATAGGAATGTTTGTTCAGTTTAGTGATCTGCTAGTCATTCTCCAAGCCTTCAATTCTTTTATTACTTAACACTTCATAATTTGTGTGTTCTAGTTCTTGTAATCCAATTAACATCCACTTGTAAAATGCAGTTGTGATCTATCAGGCAGATGCTTTTAAATCATCATAAACAATTAGACAGAAGCATATACCAATTTATTCTAGTTGCTAAGGTCATCTACCTCAACATCTGATGTCTGTTACATTGATATCTGGTTGTATTGTTTCGTGATAGTCCAAAACTATGAATCAGGAACAATTCTTTTATTACGTAAAGACAATTCTTTTATTACGTAAAGATAATGATGTATGGATATGAAAATTTTACCTGTTTTAAACAATCTAGGTTCTATAGTTTTCCTGAGTTTACAAATAAAATCAAATTAAAGAATGATAATTTAATATTTCAATTGCTCACTCATCTTAATTTGCTGTTTGTGTCTGTTGTTGGCATCTGACTTGTAGGCTTAAATCATGCTTTTGTGTTGTGTCTTTTTTTTCTTTTCTTTTTTACACTCTTTCGTTTCCCTTTCTAGCAGTATATATACTCACAAATTTTAGTATGCATATACGTTTGTAATTTGACATATGTATTATTTTTGGCTACTATTTTTTAGTCAAAAATTGCTAAACGATCATATCTGGGGCTAGGACAAATGCTCTTCAACTTGTGCCTGTGAACTGTAATAGTTAGGATTGACAGAAGTTAATCTCTTTCATTACACGACATTATATTGTTGTTCCTTTTGTCTAGTTTTTGTGATAACACCTGAAACTAGAATGTTTTAGAATTCTCAAACTTCAAGTGCTTACATGCATAATTGCTATTTCTGTATTACTCACATTGACTTGTTAAAAAAAATGTTGATACTATCAGGTACTGAATGCTGCATGGGATGCTGGTATACCTGTATCTAGTGAAAATGTTCTCCCCTGTTACGACAGAGATAGCTACACTAAGATATTGGACAATGCCAAGCCACTAAATGACCCCGACGGACGGCATCTATCATCATTCACCTATCTTAGGCTATGCTCCACACTCCTGCAAAATCACAACTTTTTAGAGTTTGAACGCTTTGTCAAACAAATGCACGGTAAAACATAGTTTCTACATTTAGAGTACAGTTGTTTTATTTTTCAGGAATATAAACTGCTTGAAATAAGACGCAGGGGCTCCATTTTGATAAGTTAAACCTAGTTTCCTTTCTTTCCTCTGAATATCCCTTCCTTTGCTAAAATGAAAACAAATCTCATTTTTTATATGTATCGTCATCAGCTTCTTTAACTTGTTAATGTTACTTACCTATTATATCAACCTTATGATAGTATTCTGAACTCTGTTGTTTCTTGTCATATGCTTTTCTGGCTATACTCATGTAATGCTAGAAACTTAGAATTCATGTCGGAGAGCAAAAAACTCTGGGGATATCAACTGGTAAAGAAAAAAAACTCTGATGCAGAACTCTCACTCAGAGTTAGTATACCTTAGACGTGATTTGATAGTAGTTTATGAAGTTTCGACACCAATAGCTTTCGCTCTTTAAGTGCACATACATTTAAGCATGACTTCAAGGATTGTATCTTCCTTCTTTCTTCTCGTCACCCTTTTCCCATTCTAACGAATTGGTTCTCTCCTGCAGGTGAGTGTGTTCCAATGTGTAGATGATCAAGAGATTGGAGCCCTAAAATGCTGAGAGCTTCATGAGATTGTTTCTCTAGATTGTAGGTGAATATTTGTAGAGTTTCATCATGATTGCCATATTGCAATTCTTACATATTCACTAAAGAGATGGTGGAGGGCGGGGATTTTAAAAATTGTACATTTTATTTGTACGTTTTAGCTCGAGGGCTAGCAAAAGATAAAGTTCTACCCTATTTGATCTGTGTTAATCTTTGTTCAACTCGATGAAATGAGAAGTGAATTGGTTTTTACATAATGAAATGAGAAGTGAATTGGTTTTTATATGGTAAAGGAAGAGATGATAATAAACCTTCCACGGATTGATATAGTTGGTATTTATATGTAGTATTGTTGGTGTAAAATACGTTAGGAATCATTTGATTCCATATAAAGGGCGATTATGTTGGTGAAATCCTTGTGATTTACTTCCTTCCTAAATCACAAGGATGACTTGAAAGTTCGGTTGTGGGTTATCATTTTTGCTATAATATTTTTTTTTGGCTTTTATATATTTAATGAAGCAGATAAATGCCAACAAATCTGTGGATTTGAATCGAATATATGGAAGTAAATGAAGTTAATCCGGGCTATCCGCGTTGACTAATTATGGAGCAATCAACGGCTAATAATTACCTACACTTTGAATTCTTTTCCTTTTTTTTTTAATTTTAATTTTATTTTTTCCTTTATGCAAACCCTCCTTTTTATTTTCTCCCCGACCCTATTTATACTCCCGCTCAGAGCTCTCCTTCGTCTTCTTCGAGAATACTCCATTGATCGCCGCTTTTCTAGGGTTCCCACCGCACTCTTCCCTAGCCTCCTTCCGATCCCTTCGATTCTCCGTCGGCCCCGCTCTCCGCCTCTTCTGTATGCTGATCGCCTGGTTGCTCGTTTGCTAGCCGTCGACGGCCTCGGCTTTGCTCCATCCCGATCGATCCAGCAACGATACGAGACATCTAGCTCAGGACACTGAGATTCCCGTCCGTGGAAGTCGGATCGTCCTTTTAATACCTCGGAATCGCCTCTACGTTTCTGGGATCGGTGAATTTGGTAATTGACCGAGTCTTTTTCATTCGTTTTGAAGAAATTTATTTGGAACACGTGTCTAGTTTATCGTTATGCCCTTTTACACTAGGGATTCATATGAGGGTTGCAAATTGGATTCTTAGTTTGTGGTTAATGCACCGGTTATGCTTGATGTATCCTTTGTTTGGTCGCCGATAATTTAATGTCTTTCTGTTGATATGGATCTTTAGAAATATTCACTAACCTGATACTTTGACTTGGTTGTAGATCGAATCTAGTTGTCTTTAGAGGTTAATTGTATGGGATATCTAATTACTTTAGAATGCTAAATTTTGTAGAGATTCTAATTTCATGAAGTACCTGTGATGCAAGCTATGAAGAGAACACTGCCGATGACTAACTTCCAACTTTCTTTTGAAAATTCTATCACGACGCTTGATCATTGACATAATTAATATTCCTTCTCTTTGACATTATAATTTTCTAATGTTTGCACAAATGATTGGATTTTTATTTGATATAATTTGATATTTATGATATTATCAGATAGGTATGTGACCTGCTTTCTGGGAATGTTGGAGAAAACTAATATTATAAATTGGATGCCATTTCTGATTACCAGTTGAACGTTTTTTAATATCATAATCCATATATCTTGTGGATTATTTTTGGCTGGGTGATGAGATGATAAATGACTAGCTTGACACATAAAAGGCATTGAAATTCCAGTACAAATTGGAATTTAATGATTTTGGTTGATGCTCGTCAATCCCACATAATCTATGAACAAATAGCATTTGCAATGCCTTGTCTTCTGTCAACATAGATTCAACCTTGGTACCTTTGCAACTGTTGGCACAAACATATGATCTTTTGTATCATTCTTTTTTCAGCGGATGAGGTGCATTGGAATGTACTTTATTATCATCATTATTTATTGTGGCATCTCTTGCCCTGGTGTGGTGAAAAGAAATAGATTTAAAAATTCAAATTAATGTGCCCACAAGCTTGAGAAGCATAAATAACTATAACTAGATACATTCTAGTAAATGTGTTGATAAAACCATCCATTATAACCTTATTTGTAGATTGCCAGAAGAGAATTACACTTTCTGATTCTTTGTCTTGCTTATGTAATGCCTCTTCGTTTGTGTTCGTAAGGTAGTGTGATCATCTAATAGTTGTTAATTTGAATATGGTTAATTGCATGCCAAAGTTTTCTTATAGGCAACAAGTTATCATGTGAATTTATTGTAAACTTTTGAGACTCACTAAAGGGTCACTGTAAGAAGTTTGGTTGTTATTGTGGTGTCCTAAGATTGATATTTCTCTTGAGTTTCTACTCTCTTGGGTCACTGTAAGAACTTGGTTGTTATCTTGGCGTCCTAAGATTGACATTGCTTTTGACACCCTACTTTCATCATCAATGCGTCTAGTGCAAGTCATAAAGTGCCTCCTCTTGAGTTAAATTTTTAGATATGATTGTTCTATCTCAAGGGAATAGTTACCAAATGTGATCATAAAACCCCGCATTGGTAATTCTCAAAGTGGTGTTATTTCCTTTCGTCATGCCAATTTAAGAGAATTGATAAGCAATGATGGTTATAAAGAAAGCGCATAATAAGCTGAAGCACAATGAAAAGATTATCTTATTGATACTGATGTTTCTTTTTTAGACTAAGGTCTAAGGTTTTTTCTTAATCTATTTGTTGGCTGAATCATTTATTGGACTAAAGGATGGTGATTTTTTGTTTTTACGAGTAAAATTAATTAAAATAAATTAAATTAGTAAACAGAGTTTAATTAAATTAGAAGAGTTTGCAATTATATTGAGATATGTTGTGATTCTATTAGATCATTAGATGTATTTCTTAATTTGATTATTTGGATGGATTGTGTGATAGTTGTAAAATATTATATGTTTTATATATTACTACGACTGAAGGGGAGCCTTGGCGCAACGGTAAAGTTGTTGCCATGTGACCAAAAGGTCACGGGTTCGAATCCTGGAAACAGCCTCTT